>VYXF01005518.1:309035-373320 GCA_013397295.1 Polioptila caerulea | reverse complement strand
TTTTTTTTTTTTGAGGGGGGCAATGGGGGAGTGGGGCTTGTTTTGATTAATTGAGTTTTCATCTTTCTGCTGCCTCAAAATTACTGTGAATTAATATAATAAATAGGAAGCAATGCAATTTTTGTAAAAAAGTACTTTGACAGGATTATTTTATTGCAATCTTCTGTTAAAATGTCTGTGTGACTTTCTGCTTCCTTAATTTCAGAGATTCTTTTTCAAAATGTCATCAAAGTTAAATTGTGTTATGGCAACAAAACAGTAGCTAAAGGCAATCTTAAAGAATGCAAAGATTTAAATATGCAAAACACAGGCTTCCTAGAGTTGAAATGAAAATAATTAATGCAAAAGACTAAAAAATACTCCCTTCAGGTTTCATGAAATAAAAATATAAATGAAAAATATGATGCCAAGGGAAGTCATAATATTTAGCCACTAAAACATCAAATGTTCCAATTAATTTCCCCACTATTTGTTTTTATTTGTACTACTGTTAATTTTGGTGTCAAAGAAAGTGATCATATATCAGAGAGGTTTATAAAGGTTTTTGAAAAGCTTTATGAAGAAGAATTTTTGAGCACGACTCTGTCTTAACCCATTGCCAAGTCTTGTTAGATATATTTGCCTTCCTGTAGAGATTGTACTCATCACATAGGCTTTAGGCAAACAGCAGTGAGCCAGGGAGTGAAAAGCATCCTCTAGTACTTCCTCAAAGCTGACTCAAAGCTGAAGGTGCTGTGTATCTGCTGATGAGGGGTAGGGACAGAGGGAATTGGGAAAGTAACAATGCAAGGTCACTGATGAAATCTCTGGGTGCTGAGTTCATAATAAAGTCTGTAATGAATCACACTACAAGGACATGCAGCAAGTTTCACTTGTCTGGGAGTGGGCCGATAGCAACAGATACTTAAGAGAATCAGAAAAGGTGTTCTCAGACTAATCACATTTTAGGGACTTCCTGAAATGGAGGTTGTAGCCATGTCTTGGAATGTAATGACATAAATGATTGTTGGATATTAACAGCGTTAAAGATTTCAGAAAACAAAACAAGGGGAAAAATAACGTGTCTCTTTTCAGTTTCTTACCTTTTTCAATTATGTTTGCATCCTGAAATTTTTGCTTTCATAAGTAAGGATGAAACTAAGGATTAGAGGAGGAGGTGTTCCCAGTAGAGACATTTTTGTCTAGCTGATAAGAGTAGAAAACATTTGTAGCAACCTTGATATTATTGCAGAAAAAAAAAGTATAAAAATTGCTGCCAGTCTCTCTCATTGTAAGTATATGGATTTGAACTTCATATGCTGATGATTATTTTCTGAACTGCTCTTCTCTTTCCATATCTAGGCTGTTTATAGCCTGGTTAATGAAGAGTAAGTGTAGATATATAAAACATCCTTTTCTGTCTGCTTTACCTGTATTATTCTCAATGGTGGTGAATCACAGTTTTGTTTTTTTTTAATGAAAATTTGTTCAGGGTTCTATTATCTCGGTTGTTAAGAATTGTGTCCCTCAGGAAACACTGTCTGAATGTACTTGCCTGTGTAAAATGTCTGTTCTTGAATATCTCCAGAGAGGAAGATTTCACAAAGTGTCTGGAGAGTCTGTTCCATCACACGATCACTGCACAGTAAAGTTCTTCCTCATATTAAGACTGAACTTCCTATGCATCAGGTTCTGTCCATTGTCTCTTGTCCTATTGCTCAGCACCACTGATCCATCTTCTTGGCACCTTCTCTTCAGATACTGACAGACATTCATGAGTTCCCCTCTCAGATGTCTCTTCTCAAGGCTGAACAGGCTCAGCTCCATCAGTCTGCCCCTGTAAGAGAGATGCTCCAGTCCTTTAATCAACATCCTGGACCTGCTCCAGGAGCTCCATGTCTCTTGTCCTGAGGAGCCCAGAACTGGACACAGCACTCCTGATGTGGCCTCACCAGGGCTGAGCAGAGGGGCAGGATCACCCCCCTCAGCGTGTTGGCCATGCCCTTCCTAAAGCTCCACGGGATCCCACTGGCCTTCTTGGCCACCAGGACACTCTGCTGGCTCACAGACAGCTTGGTGTCCACCAGGTCCTTCTCTGCAGAGCTGCTTTCCAGCAGGTCAATCCCCAGCCTGTGCTGGTGCAGGGGCTATTCCCCCCCAGCTGCAGGACCCTGTAGTTGCCTCTGTTGGATTTCAGAAGGTTCCCCTCTGCCCATCTCTCCAGCCTGCTGAGGCCCCTCTGAAGGGCTGCACAGGACTCTGGGGTATCGGCTGCTTCTCCCAGCTTTGTGTCATCAGTGATGCTGAGGAGGGATCTGCCCCTTCAGCTGAGTCATTGATGAGTAAATAAAACAGTGCTGCACCCAGTATTGAACCTTGTGAGGCACCAGTTGGCTTCCAGCTAGACCCTCTACAACTGCTTACAACCCATCTCACTGACCACTCAACTGTTCCACGCTTCCTGAGTTTGCCCATGAGGATGTGAGAGACTGTCAAAAACCTTGCTGAAGCTGAGGCAGATGATATCCAGTGCTGGCCTTCTCACCCATTCCAGCAGATTTTTTCATCAAAGAAGGCAATCAGGTTGGTCAAACACAATTTACCTTAACTGAATCNCTCTGGGGTATCGGCTGCTTCTCCCAGCTTTGTGTCATCAGTGATGCTGAGGAGGGATCTGCCCCTTCAGCTGAGTCATTGATGAGTAAATAAAACAGTGCTGCACCCAGTATTGAACCTTGTGAGGCACCAGTTGGCTTCCAGCTAGACCCTCTACAACTGCTTACAACCCATCTCACTGACCACTCAACTGTTCCATGCTTCCTGAGTTTGCCCATGAGGATGTGAGAGACTGTCAAAAACCTTGCTGAAGCTGAGGCAGATGATATCCAGTGCTGGCCTTCTCACCCATTCCAGCAGATTTTTTCATCAAAGAAGGCAATCAGGTTGGTCAAACACAATTTACCTTAACTGAATCCATGCTGACTATCCCTGATGACAGAATAGTTAAAAGCTATTTTGGATTATTTTTTTTCTTTCCTTTTCTCTCTTTCTCTTTCTCTTTCTCTTTCTCTTTCTCTTTCTCTTTCTCTTTCTCTTTCTCTTTCTCTTTCTCTTTCTCTTTCTCTTTCTCTTTCTCTCTCTCTCTCGGATAAAAACGATCATTATTTTAGCCATTGGTGGTGGCTCATAAATGGAGGAATAGGGTAAAATAAATATGAATAGACTTTGGAAAAAGGTCTTAGGGAAAATATAACACCTTCTATGCCAAACAAAAATACTTGCATCTGTGTAGACATTTATTTCTGAAATAGTAAATGGTCATTTTGCCTTGAGTTCACATGCATATAACAGTTTAGTAATGTGAGTATGGATGCGTACAATCTTTCAGTTGATTGGGTGTGAAAACAAATAGAACATAGGGGGGTTTTTTTCACTTCTTTTCTTTTTACTTCTTTTTTTTTTTTTTTTTACCCTGGCCAAGTCATCTTCCCTGACCTCATTATGCTAGAAGCTGTATACCTGGGGAGCTGAAAGGTTATTGAATCCAAGGATGCTTTTGTCACTGGTGGAAGGCAATTATTAATATAAATTAACAGCAAGAGAGCTATGCCTATGGAGTAGACTAGGTATGCTTGAAGATGACAAGGTACACATGAATTTTGATAGAAAAGAAAGTAGAGATGTTGTGGATGCCCACAGGTTGTTTTCTCCTTGAGTGGCATTGCAACAAGAGCACAGAAGTGTCTGTGGGGAATATTCAGGATGGCATTTCTAGCGAATGAAAGACTGACACTTGATAAACAATGGAGAAAGAAATGGGTAGAAAGAAAGTGTGATGAATCTGTTTGAACTGACTGTAGTGGACAGTACAGAGGTCCCACGCTATGTCTGGCCCAAGTAATTATTCATTTTGCCCTTCCCTTGAAACAATGCACTTCCAGGAAGAAGGTCTTTCTTGTGGAAGTGCAGCTGTGTTCAATTTCCCCGTGTTTGCTCTGTGGGGCCTATTTCTAATGTATATATTTTTAGCTATGGCAGTGCAATGTGCTCTACTTTGTGCAGTTATAAATGTGTGCATGGTTCTCCAGCATAAATGGAAACTATAATGCCTGTTGAAGCAGGGTTTTTTAATATGTCTTCAGATTAGGAAGTCACCTAGGATAATGTCACCAAAGCACTTAAGGCATTCAAGTCTAAGCTAACGTATTTATAATAGATCACATTTATTAATAGAGCTAACTGATAGGACCTGGTAAAACTACGGGTCACTGAAAAGCATTAATCTCCAAAGAGATTAGTGAGTACTGGAATTCATAACACCTCATTTCCCAAGGTTTTTTATGTCATGACTGGACTGTTTACTGGGGCTGCAATATCCTATAATGCATCTTCCTGCTTCATACATCTGCTCTTTCCCAAGCTGGTTTTGTGATGTGTCATAGAGATGAAATAACACAGTAGCCTTTCGCATAACTTGTTGAAGAGTCACTAATTTGGAATCCTATTTTCCACTCTGATAATTTTTAATGAAACTGTCGGAATTGTTTGGTTTTAATTGGTTTTGAAAGTGGCTACCAAATAGCAATTTTTATTCTGGGATAATGGTGGAAAGGGAGGCAGAGAGTGAAAGTGGGAAACAAGGATGAAAAGATAAATAGTCCTTAGCTCACTGTAAAGGGATTCTGTTTATCCAGACTCTCTTTGATATCTTCACAGGTTAAATGAAGAAGCCTTACCCCTGTCTCAATATGGAAGTGATGACTAATACTGGATAATTCAACTTTTAACAAGGCATTTAAAGGAGCTCCTGTTTCCGAATATTTTTTCAAAATCTAAGTTTTAGCTAAGCTTTACTACCGATGTGTTAAATTATGAATTGCCTTTAGGAAGTTCTCAGAGGTTACTGCTTTTGTCTCTGTGGTGAAATGAAAAATAAAATAAACCTGTCCTTCAGCTATCGACATGACATTCGCATCTAGCAAATTCCCTAAGTCTTTGCTAAAACCTGAGGTTTCTTCCAGTAGTGTACAGGAGCTACTGAGGGGCTTGTGTTTAATGGCTGTGATTAACGAGGACTATCTTCACTCAATTTCTGCCCATTGTGACCAGTTCAATGGGGGAGCTTAAATCCATAGCCAAGATTGTTCCTTGCAAATTTCCTCCTATTCAACAGGAATCACTTGAATACCTAAAGCTTGTTTTGAGATAAAGTTGTTGACATTCAGAGTTGCAAACTTTTTCCTGCTGCTCTAGAAAAGCCACATTCTTGAATGGCATATTTTCTGAACAATGCATTACCTAGTTTAGTGTGTAGCCTTCCTTGGTAAAGAATAATTTACACATTGACAAAATAGAAAAGGTATTAACTGTGGAGTGTTTTGCTTATAAAAGAAGTCACTGAGTTGTGATCCACCTCTGATTTGTAGCTGCTATATGTAATAATATTTTCATTTAAGCCAATGTTGCTACAGTGGTCTGGAAACTGCATATAATATTAGTTAATCAAAACATTGTAATGTCCCTTATATAGCCAAGGTCATTCTAATGCAAAGAGGTAAAAAGTTCCATGTTTAATAGTCTAGTAATTGCAACAGACAAAAAGACAAGTGAAAGAGAAAGATACATAGTAGGCTGGTTGGTAGGCTTTGGTTTTTTGGTTTTTTTAATGAGCAAGGTGGAGGGACCAATCTCAGTCCAGGTAATGCTTTATAATGCTTCTTATATGAGTAGTTTTATTTCAGTAGAGTCCTGGTTTTTTGAGACTTCTTTGTGTTTTTCATTTGAAGTCTACTAGAAAGTTTCAGACCCTAAAGGGGAATAAATTCATTCATTTTCTAACCTAGTTAGAGGGCTGGAAATAGTGTTTAAAACAGAATTTTAAAATAAATTGCTGTAATTAATGCACTTCCTAATAAGTAAAATTCATGAATTGGGACATCTAGTACTCTGAAAATAACATAAAAATAGAGATAATTTTATGAAATAAATGAGTACAAACATAATTCTGTAGAAAAATACTCCATTAGAAGACCTTTTTTGGAGTTGTATTAGAAAAATGTTGACTATTTTATTATTAAAACCCAGTTCCCCTTTAAAAAAAAGGCCCCATAGTTTGAAAGATAGTCCTAAACACATGCACATTTTCATGATCATTGGATTTAAAAAACCCCAAAAGAATCTAAACTTGAAGCAGCTGACTGTATGCCTATATACTGCTGAATTACTATAAAAAAAGTGAAAATCTTTTTTAAACCCATCTTATCACAGAGACATTTGTTGCATCATGTTGATACTTTTTTTGCTTCCTGTATTGTGGAAGTCTTATGCATAGAAAACATGATATTTGCTTTCTTTTTTCCTCTATGATTTTATTTTGGCAAATAGGGTCATTCAGACTATCATTATGAATACAAATTCTTCTGAGCTCTTTGAAAAGGACAACAATGAGGGGATATGCCAGAAATAATGAATGTCAAATGTTTCCTGTAGCTAAAATAATTCTTTGTTCCTCTGCAGTATAGAGTTGCAGGTTTGAAGAACTCATTCAGTTAATAAACTTTTCTATGTTGAAAAATTCAGCTCCAGTTAGGAAGATTTTATCTTAGTTTTGTATACATATGTATATATATATTATATATCTGTACCAAAAATTTGGTATTTTTTTCCTGCTTCTAGATTTCTCCAAATTAATAGCAGATTAGGAAATATCAAATATATTAATATAAAGGAAAGGAAATATTCATAAGAGATATTGCTACATCAGTCTTGACTCCATACCAAGTCAAGGCTCAAACAATTGGGCAATATATGTGAATAGGGATGTATAAATGTTTATTCCTAGTATGTAAAAATATATGCTCAGGAAGTATTCTAGAAAAACCTATTCCACCTTGGAATACTTTATTTCTTAAATATCAAATTATATTAACTGCTAGATATGAAATACCAAGAATCTCAAGAAACATGATTGTTTGGTTCCAGTAGACTTTATGAAATGTTATGAAAAAAAATTAATTTCAATATCAAGTTCCTGATGTATTTTCCTAATTCCCATTTAAGCTGCAGTGTGGGACAGCTTCTGCTCATCTTACTCACAATTGTAGTTCTCAGGCGGAGTTTATCCAGCACTCCTGATAAATGAAAAAATCTTCAATGAGCACTCTGTGAAATACTCCTGTTTTGCACCTAGGGCAAGTAGATATTAAAGATGAGGTGGAACATGATGATACATTGGGAATAAAGGAGTTGCTCCCTTTCTTTTTCTCTCCAACTGGCCTCACTTTATCCCAAACAAAGTTTGTCATTCCATTGAGAAGACAACAGAACACGGTGACACTGCCTCAAAATATCATGTCTTTTTCCACTGTTTAACATTATCTCTTCTCTGTGAATCATGTAAAAACAAACAAACAAACAAACAAACAAACAAACAAACTTTTCCTTGGAAATAGTTTAAAAAATCTTTTTATATTGATGCAAATATATATTTCAGATATTTCTTGCAACCCAAACCAAAATAAAGGAGACTGCTCTGCTCTTTTAAGAATTGACCTTTTAGATAGAGTAGAAAGAGAAGGTGAAATTCTGTGAAGCTAAAAGAGCAAATTTAAAAAATGATGGAAAGAACAAAACTAGGGAGAGGTCACAGTGGATCCAATTGAGTGGAAACAGTTTGTATGAAATTAAGATAAAAGCAAAATATTAATTCAATACTGACAATTAAAAGCAAGCATATCACATTATAAAGCATATGGATATATGGTATAAAGGAATCTTAAAATGTCTTACCAGAAAAAGGGGTTTAATGCTCTTAAACATTAAAATAACTCTGAAGTTGGGGTAGGTTTAAGAGCTATTCACAAGCATTTTAAAGCACCTGAATGTGTTCATCCAGTCAATGAAAATTCTCTGTGATTTGTGTTTCTGGTTGTTTGTTTTTAATTGTCATGTGTTCCTAAATCCCCACTCTTTCTTCCCTCCCTGCTACCTTCAGCAAAATAAATTAATTTAGAAAAAAGAGTTCTCCTTTTCCCATATACTAACTTGCCTGGTCTGTTTGGACATGCGTGCTAAACTAAAAAGGCGAGTCTTTAGACCTGTACTTTGAACTAAATGTGAGAATGTAATTATTGGTCTCAGACAGCTGAGTTGGGTGAAGGAAAAGAAAAGAAAGTGTCTTACTGAAGCATGTAACAAAGAACATCCATCTTTGGGGGGCTAATAAGCCAAATACAGCCTTACACTGGGCTGTGCTGTGTTCCTTCTCCATGTCTGTTTTTTTATTTTTTTTTGTTCTGGTTATGATAGCTCTATTTGCTGAGGGAACTTTATCCTCTGCCCTGCAGTCTGGAATATTGACTGTCTTTGCTAAAAATTTGCTTTTGCCTAAAAATTCTGAGCCGGAAATGTTGGTAGACACTCTTGTTGTGTGTGTTAGACTCTACTGGAGTTTCTGAGAGAATTAAAACTGGAGTGTCTTCCTCTTTGGGAGGATTTGGCCCCTCAGTCATCCTTTTTTATTTGATTCATGTGGAAGTTCCGTATTTTGATACTAAATATAAGATTTGATCTGTGTATTTATAAGCTTTGTTACGCCTAGATTAACCTGAGTATCATCACCCCCATTTCAGTCTCCAGAAAACTTGGAGCTGAAATTCTGCAATGCCATTTTGATGCATCTTACTCCCTTTTAGCCTCCTCCTTCTTTTCTGGGGTCATTTTTCCCTTTCTCATGCATAAATGCGCACTCCCACAGACAATCACTCCTGCACCAAGAAAGCAGAAAACTGCTCTGAGTCATCTTGTTTATTGGCCTGAGTGCCTAGATGAGGTGAAAGTAGAAGATGGACGAGGGGGTGGTCTTCAAATAAGTCTGGCACTAATGTAATTTAAGCTGAAAGGAAGTGTTGAAAAATGGTCAAATAAAAGCTGGAGAAACCCCTTCGACTGAAGTCATAGGGGTTTTTTTTGTTGCTATTGGTAGTGGGTTTTTTGCTTTTATTATATGAAGGAACTCTAATCTAAACTCTAGAGACTTCCTCTGAAGGGATGATCTGTATTCAATTGCAAGGTAGCAAAAAAACATCTGGAAATTACTTGAGAAATTTCTTTAAAACGGGAGAGAAAGATCAGCCCTGTGTATAATCTTCCATACACAAGCTGCAGCTGAAGTTCCATGATTTTCTTTCAGAATGTGAATAACTTGTTCCTATCAAATCTTCTATTTTTATATATGAAGTATTTTCGTAATACAAAACAAATTAATTTGTTTAGTCTCCGTCCATGCTATAAACATACCACAAGTCATGTAACCCAAACATAAGTTGGTAAAGCATGGTGAGAAAATATTTATAAAAAGCAAGGCAGTAAACTTTCTCTAACCCAGAAATATCATTATTATGTTCTAAAGCTTTGGGTTTCCCTTACAAAAAGCAGGAAATATTCATTTGACACAGAATTATTTTTAGGTAATATTGTGTATTTTGTTCAGCAAGTGCCTTGAACAGGATGGCAAGTAACCATAATACAATTCTTGGCTATACCTTCATTCTTATTTTGTTTTGTTGTAGGTCAAAAACTGGAGATATATTAATTACTTAACTGACCTTCTAATTAACAGTGATCTCAGTGATTTCAAGTTGTTTCAGGGCAACTGAAAAGTAGAATCCAGTGTCAGTCTGTGCAGGTGTGAATGTGTTGCCCATTGTCTGTGCAGAAAAGGGAGAAGACTCCTCTTGTCTGAAAGTGATTGTACTCAGTAAGGATGGGTATGTACATGTATTTGTGTGACTGACAACAAGGATGGGTCAGAGCATGGGATGAAGGCAAGTTAGGGTCTTCTGCTCCCTTGCAGAATAATATCTTCTTGTCTACCAGACTATTCCATTCCATTACCTTGGCAAGACAAAAATCACTCTTCCTCCATGTGTAGAGTTTGGACTAACTAGCTGATGAAAATAGTTGGTTGTTTATATTTTCTCTCAATTATTCTCTAGCTTTAGAAGAATCATGTGCTACGCAACCTATTTCCACATTAATGAACAATCAGACGAAGGTAATACATTGCAACTTGCTAAGGGGTGGCTGTAAACATTCGAAGACAATATTAAGCTGGACACATTTTCCCCATGCTTTGTTTAAAAAAAAAAAAAGACAAATTTGCTTGAAATTTAATAATTTGTTTTCCATTACTATGTGGCAATACTGTAACCTTGCATTCAAAGCAGTCAAAAATAAAAATACTAAAATCTACAAAAGACTCTTTGTCATGTCCTTTCCCCCTTGAGCCTATTCAAACAATCATAAAATCATAGCATATCTCTCAAGCTGGAAGGGACCCATAAAGATCATTGTGTCCAACTCCCTGCTGCTCTCAGACCTACCTAAAACTAAACCATATGACTGGCAGCATCATGCAGATGCTGCTTGAACTCTGGCAGGCTTGGTGCTGTGACCATCCATCTAGTGAACAAACTTTTCCTTCATTCCAGGCTGAACTTCACTTGATACAGCTTTGTTCTTCTCTCTTGTGTCCTATTTTGGTCACCAGAGAGAAGAGATCACCACCTTTCCTCCACTGTCCCCCTCCAAGATGTTGCAGACTGCCCTCAATCTTCTCTTCTTCAAGCTGAACAAGATGAATTATCGGGGAATTCCATGGGTTGTGGAAGAGTGGGACACAGACCAAAGAGCCTGGGACTCACTGCATGCTACGTTTCCTGTGTTAGGGCCCTCTTTTAAATGCTAGCTTTCCTGAGACTTGGAAGTTAACTGTTGGAAGTTAACAACTTGGAAGTTGACTATTAAGGGTATTTCTGATGGAGCACAGTATATTTTAATTAAATTGCTGACTAATCTGAATTTACTCAAATACTACAAGTATTGCAGCATAGAATTCTTCAGTCCATAATGGTTTATATCAAAACATAAGTAAAAAACTCTGGCTTATAGCAGTGTGTTCTTTCTTATCTACATGAATTTGAATAGTTGTTATACTATCTCTGACTCATTCCACTCTGTTAAAAGCTCGATTACATGCAGCACCTCTGGGAATAAGGGCCTTTGTCATAAATGAAAGAAAGCATAAGCCAGGGAGTCCTCATAATAGTTGTACCAGATCAGAATATGCTGCTCCCTTAATTCCTTTCCATTACTTACATATTGTCATTATCGTAATTCAGCTGATTTATTGCTACTGACACTGTTGTCATGGTTACCTTAATATTTTTCATGCCAAATCAAATATTAACTAAGATAATTCCTTTAATTTGTTGCACAAAAAAAAAAAAAAAGAAAAAAAGAGAGGATATATATTATTAAAGTGAGAGGTTTTAGATACTAAAAAAAGAGAAGCAGCTAATTAAGTTAGCATAGTAATTTACATTAAAATTCTTAACAATTGATTAATGGAAGTAATTTATTCAAGACATTCTCAATGACCAGACTCCAAAACTCTCCTGCAGTTAAACAGTGTCAGCTGCATATACTGTATGTTCCACATCCACTCCTTTCACTGTTTCTCTATGAAAATGCACAAAATTTTATTTTTCCTGCCCTGTTTTGACAAAAGCTACAAAGATGTCCATTTCCAAGAATAATTTACAAACTGTTTTATTGTGTGAGCTCTGTATTAGCTGGAGAAAAATGGCCTGTGCCCAGCTATTGTCTATTTATATTGCGAAGGGGTTACAGGATATGTTGACCTATGAGACCTTTGTAGCCAGCAAAATGTAGAATAAATTCTTCAGAATTAATGTTTTTCATAATGAAAATTGAGCCTCCATGAAAATACTTTGAATTTGAGATTTCACTCCCCTTATTATGAAAGTTTCATACTTGAAATAGTTATGATGTTTTTTTTGGACAAAGCCTGACAATATCTGCAGTAATTGTCGTTAAGCAGAAGATGACATACAAGAGGCATAAAGTTAGCAACAAATATGTTCTCAGATTCCTTTTAGAGTTTATTACAAGAACATATTCTAAAATTAAATATTTTAAACTCGCATTTAATGTTTTTTCCCTGACTCACCTTTCTGTCTTATATTCAACCACTATGCCACTGAGGAGTTGACTTGAACATCAACTGTCACATCTCCTGATGACTCTCTGATTTATTTTTGCTTTTGTTTAAATTACAGGCGAAAAAGAGGTGTATCTGATGACTCCCTTAATTCTCAAATGCCTTCCTCCATTTTACAGAAATGCCATAGCAGTGCGCTTAAGAAATGTTCCTATTGTTCATTGAGGACTTATAAAACTGGTAATTAGATGAAGGCTAACCTCTTCAACCTTGTATTTGCAAATTTTATCCTAATTAAGGGGAAGGTAGTTTCTAGTGCCACTGTCACTTGAGATGTTGCAGTGCTTGAAAAACAGGACTAAGAACTTATCTACATTCCAATATTAAGGTAAAGACCAGAACACCTTTTTCTGCTTTAGTACTGGAGAAAAATTAGTTGTAAGGATTTTCTAAATGATATTATATTTTTTAATCTTTATTAATTTTTTTCAAGCTCAAGATTTCTTCAGAGACTAGACCAAGCAATTCTTAGTGTTGTAGGTATTTGGATAACAGCCTCTTGCTTTTCAGAGTAAAGAAAGAGTTTACAGGCATCCTTCAGGCTGCAGAGGCTGATTGAATCTGCAGGACTTCCTTGAGATAGGTCCCATGAAGCACAGTGTTTTGCTCCTGTCAGTGTCTAAGTACAGAAATACTTCTAGAAGGGGAATGAAGGGGTTTTTTACATGAACAATTACATGACCTTTTGCAATATGTCAAAAATAAGTTAAAATTCATTAATTTGGAGATACTTAGCTGTAATATTGCTTAGTGTAATTTGATTTGGTATTTATTTCTGCAAGTAACTACTTAACACTTTGCTGGTTAAAGTATTTATAGAAATTGCAGAAGGCTGGCTTTACTTTCATTGTGTAGCAGCTGGTGCTAAACTGGATAGATAAGCTTTAGACAGGATATTTTACCAATAGTAAATACTTTATTTTTTTCCCCAAATATGGTTACATCTTCCAAATAAATGAAAGAAATTTGGGATTTTTTCCTCCTTCTTTGCAAAACAAAATCTCTCTTCTCCTTGGAGACTTGGAGAAAAAGTGGCAGATTCCGAATACTGTCAGTTATGTTGCCCTTACAGTCACACCTTCAGGGACAAGACTGATACAATGCTCAGTGAGGTACAGATACACAGTGACATTTTCCAAAACATGTAGTGACTTTTAAAGGATATTCACATTGTCTTAAATCAACACCTGAAGTTACGGGTGGTATTATTTCTCAGATGCAGCACTTCACTGGCAATTACAGGGAGGATTTTTCTCTACGTGCATTTTCCTATGTGTAAGTATAACAGAAATATAACTCTGAATAATTTCATTCATTTTGAAAAGAAATAGGAAAAAGGGTTTCCAGAATACATTAAGTTTCATTCTTTTTCTTTCTGATATGAAAGGAAAAGATCACCTTAGTGATCATGTCTAATAGCAATTCTGGTATTCAACTTTTATTTCCTCTGTGCATCACTTGTTTCATTAAGCACAAGATGTTCATCCTGGAAATATATACCCAGCCTCAGGCAAAACTTTCATGTTGCTATTTGACACAGAGATCTTCTTAGCTATTTTAAGAAAATGATGTGTTCAAAAGCTGAACTTGGTCATTTTCTCAACGTATATTTTTAATCAGTGGACAAAACAATGGTGTTTTTAATCCTTTTTTCAACCTTCAAATACTAGCCAGAGGGTGACCTTAGGCAGATCATGTGTTAGGAGTCTGAGCGTCATTTTAGATGTTGTAAGGTTTTTTTATGTCATGCATCCTAAATCTACATCTATCAGCTTGTGAGTAATTTTTCATAATAACCACAAAAACTGTGAAGTCAGTACTTTGCTCTGTGTTCAGGGGTGCAGCTTTGATCTCAAAACAATCCACCCATCACTGCATGCCTGACTAGCTCAGCTGTACAGAGATGCTGTTATTTGTGTATGAAAGCTGTGTTGACAGCTAGAGAAGACATTCATTAGAGACAGTTATGTTGCTTAGTGAAGTCGTGTATGTTTTAATTTATTTTTGTTTCACTTAGTCAGAAAATGACAGTGGAACTGCACTAATCCAAAATTCCATATGAGCAGCCACATCTATGCTATATTCATACACATATATAGATATATTTAGTGAATATGGATATATAGAGGTCAATATACTGAAAACTACATTAAAATATAATCTATTTCACAATATAATCTATAAAGATCTATATTGATCAACAATAAAACTTTCTTCCAACTTTTTTTTTTTTGCATAGGCATATGTAGGCATGTTAGAGAATATTTTGTTGTTCTTGCATTTCTGATGGTATCCTAGTCATATTGTGGCAATACAAGATTATCACTGACATCTTAAAAATATGTACTTGGTGAGAGCAAAATGATTGTAGCCTCTGCTCATTTCTCTGCAAACTTTCTTCTCTATAAAACACAAGTTGTAAAACAGCAGGATGGGTATGGAAGGTTCTCATCAATGAGCCTTACTTCCAGCAAAGGTGCTGCAGAGTTGCCTCAATTTAATCACATTTTAAAACACGCTGAAGTTTGCATGAAGTTTAACCTTGATCAACATAAATAGTTAGTCTGGACCTGAGTTTCTGCAGCCAGCATTTGACAGCTGATTTGAAGACAGTCTGGAAAGTTGAATCATTGTCTTTTACAGAGAGGGTAGTAAGGGTTCTTAACAAATTTATAATCAGTCAAGCCAATCACCATTCAAAAAATATCGTGCTGCTTTTAACTCTAAAAAATTTTGCTTGCATCTGAGACCAAGTGCATAAGGATGGAGCTCACTGGTTCTTCTAAGCTGCAGACAAATGTTTCAAATATTTGGAAAATTTCTTTACACACATTCCACATTATCTTTTTTTGTTGTTGTTATGACAACAGTGCAAGAATATACACTTTGGCACTTTAACTGCTTTTATAGTCTCTTAGTTCAGAATGATCATTAACATGCTAATATGTCTGTTGGTTGTCAAACTCACAAGTTAATTGTCCCTATATTTCTTCAGCAAGTATATTTTCAGGAGGAAGAACTAAATCTTATTATCCTTTGTCGTATTATTTAGGAAAAAAATGTTTAAATGAGGCTTATTTGGAACAGTTAGTTTTCATAACAATAAGTTGTTATGATGTGGGGAAATATTTATTTCTGTTAACATACATAACAGAAAAGCACAATAGTCCTTGATGACAAAAATTAACAGGATACAATTTTTCCATGTCAAAATAAAATGGTGCAAAAAGAAAATACTGAATTTTCTTTGACTTTATAGAGCTGCTCAAAATTATAAACACTAACTGACTGTTGAATATTTCTTGCATATATTATAATTTTCCTTTCCTTTCTCATTTTTTTTTGCCAGGTATACTGTGCATTCTCTGAAGAGAGTGAATAGTAATTGTTTCATGTAGGACACTTCTAGAAGCTGAGAAGCAAGACTAAATTAAAAGGAAATAAATGTTGAAGATTAAGGAGGAAAAGGACAGGAAAGCAGTTTTCTTCATCTGGAAATGGTTGAATGACATGTTTCCACGAACACTGTTATTTCATTTTGCATGCAATGATTCCAAGTTTGGACTTCAGGAGTTCAAAGTAGGACAAAGAATTGCACAGACTTCATAGATCTGATTTTTTGTCAGATAGTGCCCTAATGAAAAAGCAAATACTTTGTGACTGAGGGCAGTAAATAGGACAACCTCCCCCCTATAAATATAGCTTGAAACGCTTGAAAATATGTTATTCTGCAGGAATTTGAAGCCCAGGAGTTGGCATTTCCCCCATGGTTGGTTGCTCAGATTTGAGAAACGGATAAAGAGTAATTTATTGACTAATTAAGTTGCTCTTTCTGCTCCAGTCCAAACACTGAAATGATAAATCCCAAATTATGGACTTTATTCAACTTTCATCCCACAGAACAGCTCTTTGGACAGACTCCACTGCTTTTCTGTCAGGTCCCTGCTCAGGATCTTTGCTTAATGAGATGTGTGCAATACTTAGATATAATGATACTGGTTTTCCTGTGATCTTGATTCAGACAAATATCCAAATGGAATAGATTAAAAAAATATTTGAAGAAGTTTACAAGACATAGTCTTAAAGTTTTTTACTTGTAGGCTTGTGAGACTGATAAGTTAAAGGGTGAATCTTTAGTCATCTGTAGTCAAGTATTGGCTTGTTTTCTTCACTTATGTCTGGGAGAATAATGAGCCTGGCAACATTCACTCAGAATCGTTGATCTGAAGGTCAGAGAATTTCTTTGGAATCCTGGTTCTTCATTCAATATGCATGAGAACTAATGTAAGTAGATATAGACCGAAGTATCAAAAGGGTTGTCTTATGCCTTCATTTCCTTATGTGTTTCATATTCATGAGAAACCAAAGGGCCCAGGAATTAATATTTCTAAAACACAGATGTAATAAAAATAGGTACTTTTATCTAAAGCATCATTCAAATTTGAGTAAAACTATTGATATATTTACTAAGTAGTCTATGTTCTTCCCATTTCCCCTGCATTTTCCCTGAATGTAAACGTACCTCAAACATCTTTGTTACACAAATTTGTAGTTATACTTTTTGAGTATGTCCACGCCAAGGTATTTCTTTCCCAAACATCAGACCTAAAAATAAAAAGATCTGTGACACTGTTCTACAAGTAGTAACTGAAAAATGGGATAAATTTACATTTAGATAAATTTTTCTGCATGTGTTGAAAAACATAAACAACAAAAAGTAGTGACTTAAACAAATACACTGAAGCTTCTGTTAAAAGCATATATATAATTGTTTGCTTTAGTTAAGGAATGTGTAGTAAGGAACGTGTGTATCAACACCACAATTAAAATTTTCATGAAAATTCCTCCATTCCCACTTTTGATAACCAAGAATATAGTGGAAATGTCATCTGAAAAAATTATTAAGTGTTCTAACAGGTGAATTCTGAAATTAATATGTCTGTCAATGAAGATAAGTTATTAAAAATTAGTAATTATTGACATGTGTTAAACCATCATTTAGCTGTGAATAAATTAAGAAGTCAGTCATCAGGAGATAGTGCTGAATCAAGATTGCCTTAAATAATTTAGAGTCATTAAGAAGAAAAAGACACTGATGAGGCTCTCCAAGGAAGACATAATTAGCAGGTGATAGTTAGTGTGTCTATGGAAATACAGGTTGTCATTTCCCACCTACATTACATTAGCAAAGGAAGCTTTGCCTGCAGCTACAGTTGTCCTTGATTTGTGTGCTCTCAGGAAGAAGAATCTTTGAGCAGGCTGTCTATTTCTGATCTTTCAGCTATTCATTTCCTTGGTGTTTGAAAGGTACAGAGATATTGTGCAATTAACATGCCACCATTTTACAGAAATACTGTTTCTGTATAAGTAGTGTCTGATATTACTTTGGTAGATTTCCAGTGTTGTTGAACTTCAGATATGCTTGCATTTTAACAGAATCACAGAATTAGCTAGATTGGAAAAGACCTTTGAGATCATCAAGTCCAATCTATGACCTAGCACCACCATGTCATGATATTATGAACAATATAGCTAAACTAATTATTACTCAAAGTGCAGACTTTGTAAACTGGCTGTATATGTATCACTGTAGACAGAGTGATAAAAAACATTTGTCAAAGATAGGAGTGACTCTACATTTTGGAGTGTTTGACTTTTGGGTAATGAAATTCAGGGGAAAAGGGAAAAATTTTATAAACTCAGCATGATCTGAGATTTATATTTCCTTACACCTGGATTGTAGATCATTTTATTGCTGGTCAGAGGTGTGACCAAGGACTGAGATTTAAACCAAAATTAATTTCATCCAAGATGCATCAATTTTGGGGTAGCTTACTTTGGAGACAAATTTTAAGTCTATAAATGAGAAGTTAGTTCCCAACATGAGTTATGTCTAAAGGCCAGACTTCTACAGGTATTTGAATAGTTACTCAAAATAGTTGGATGTGCTTTGTAAACAAGAGCATAAAGACCTCTGGTTTAAGTGGTCACACAAGACATTATGTGAACATTTCTGGAACTCTGGATTCTGACAGTTTTGAAAATCCAGACACAAATCTTCTGATTGCAGTAGATGACTTCCATATAATTAAATCATTTCAGAAGAAGCAGGCCACCTGCCTATCTTTACAGTAAAATTGAAAAGATGGCTACATTTATACCTTGGAAATTCTAGGAGCTTCTAATATGTTGGCATTTTAACAAGCTTGGGAAGTAAAAAAAAGCTAGAGAGGAATGCAATTTTGACAATTCAAACCTTTGGAGCTGCATATTAGTAAAAATGTTTGCTTACCCACAAATATGCCTATGAAATATGAAGTTTTGCTTCAGCAAGCACTCTTGAACAATGCCCAAAAAAAGCTGAAGTGCTTAGGCAAGGATATAGAGATGCATCAAGGCTGAGGCTCTGTGTCTCCAGGGCACAATGGGAAATACATCTTCTTGTTACATCTGTGCCAAAGATCCAGCATCTGCCCCCGTATGACAGAAATCCCTTTGAAATAACTTTGAACTGTCCTCACACATTAAATAGTCATTAGATGAAGTTCTTAAAAAACTGTGAGATGGAATACAGTAATAATCAGCATCAGATTTTCATTTATTTTCCTATGCTTCTAGAATTTAATTCAATTTTTAGCTATGAGCAACTTGAAGATTATCCCATAATTGCCCAACATCAGTTGAGTAGGTCTGTATGGTCTTTTAAAGCAGCTGGGCTTCTAGAAGGTTTGACTCTGCTTTTGACTAATATATTTGCCAACATGAAGCCATCCAATGGACTTCTTAATTTTTCCCTGTTCATTTTCATTGTATTACACAAATTAAAATCATGTTAAAGTGAAAGAAGAAACAGGAAAATATTTTTGCATATTTCTTTGACAAATATTGTTGCATAGAATCTTTACTGGAAATGACCAAAATTAGCAATATTGAGGTTCTCACATGTTGCTTGCATAACAGTGACACACTTCTAAAGAGAAGTGGGTAAGCCCTCAGGGACTAAATGCTTCCTTCAGAGGCCTGGGTGTGCCAAAGAGGCCATGTCAACAGACTGTCTGTGTTTGTGAGGCTCTATCCTCTCCTCAGGGAGAAAGATGGAGGAAGACCAAGCAGTATGTCAGCAGGGACTTCGGATCAGCTGGAGGGGCAACAGGTGCAGCAGGCAATAGCCATGTTCAGTAGATCTACCCTACCACCAAAACTCTGTCCTAGAAGAATAGCTCCAGTTTAAAACAAGTTTTCAGATCAATATAAGTTTACACATCTAAGAAAAATTATGTTAAAGCAGAGGAGTTAAAACATAAATTGTTGTTACAAGTTTTGATGATGTTAAGCATAATTATTTTTAAAATCTGTGCATAATTTACACAGTCCTCATATAATGAGAAAGAAAAGGATTGCAAAGCGATTGCACTGTTGTAAGCAATTTAAAATCATGAGTTTGTCTGTAGAATTACTTTTTTCTCCATCATTGTAATTTGGCTTTAAATTACATTTTAGTTGCTATTATTTTAGGTTAAACTTTCTATTCTCTATTTAGCACTTTTTAGTTTGAATAAAAAAATTAATTTCTTGCTTGCTCCTTTAACAAAATACTTGTGATTTCTTTTAAGTTTTTTCAATAATAAAACTCTAGCATTCACCATCTGTCTGGTGAGTAGTCCAAAACCAAATTATTTCAATAACTTTTCTGGTAACTTATGGAGTACGATAATGCATGTAATGCATGATAAATGACACACCTAAGTTGGGGCAATCCCCAATATCAATACAAGCTGAGGGAATGAACTGATCAGCAGGAGTCCTGAGGAGAAGGACTTGGAGATGCTGGTGGATGAGAGGCTGGAG
The DNA here is from genome assembly GCA_013397295.1 of Polioptila caerulea. Classification (NCBI taxonomy): domain Eukaryota; kingdom Metazoa; phylum Chordata; class Aves; order Passeriformes; family Certhiidae; genus Polioptila; species Polioptila caerulea. The sequence goes on along the minus strand of VYXF01005518.1, from coordinate 353,411 downwards.
CTGACCCAGCAATGTGCACTCACAGCCCAGAAAGCCAATTGAATCCTGGGCTGCATCAAAAGAAGTGTGACCAGCAGGTCCAGAGAGGGAATCCTGCCCCTCTGCTCTTCTCTGCTCTTCTCTGCTCTGCTCTTCTCTGCTCTGGTGAGACCCCACCTGGAATGCTGCATCCAGTCCTGGGGTCCCCAACATAAAAAGAACATAAACCTGTAGAAGCAATTCCAGAGGAGGGCTGCCAAGCTGATTAAAGATGGAGCACCTCTCTGAAGGAAAGGCTGAAAGAATTGGGACTGTTAAGCCTGGAGAATATGAAGCTTTGAGGCAACATAATGGCAACCTTCAGATATAGGAAGAGAGCCTACAAGAAGGACGGTGACTATTTATGAGGGCATGTGTGTATATATATGGCTCCAAGCTGAAAAAGAGTAGGAAGAAATTGTTTATTGTGAGGGTGGTGAGGCACTGGATACAGGTTGCCCAGAGAAGTCATGTATGCCCCATTCTTGTAAGTGATCAGGTTGGATGAGGCTCTGGGCAACATGGTGTAGTAGAAAGTGTCCCTGCCCATGGCAGTGGATTTAGAACTCCATCATCTTTATGGTCCCTTCTAACCCAAGCCATTCTATCATTCTGTGAAACATCCCCATGTATATGCTCCTTGTCAGTTTCTGCGTTATTATGTAGGATTAGTTTAATACTTAGATATTGCTGGAATATACCCAGGATATATATGTACACAGCAAGGAGAGAAATTCAAACTCTCAGTGACAACTAGGCATTGGCAGAGTAAATGGCAGTGCAGTGAGCTGAAGCATCAGTTTGATATAAGAGGTGCTTCCAGGATGAAGAAGAAGAGTTCTTTGCTTTTCTAGTAACTGTAAAGCTTTCTATGAGAGGCTCTTAGCTCCTTTGCTTGTCATTACTGGAGCAGTCTGACTGGTCTGACCCAGTGTGGTTACAGCATCTTGGGCTGTTAGACCCAAGATTTTTCTAACATATTTAATTAAGAGTCTTGTTTTGTTACTTATATCTACCTGTCTGTCAACTTATATTTCTATATCTTTATGCTTTCACTTTGGTTGTATTTTAGGACATGCTTACTTGGGTTCCCTATACTATGAAGAAACGTATTTACTGAAAATTAATTTAACAACAATTCATTATTTGGATTAAATTTAAATTTAAATTTTTATTTTTATTTTTATTTTATTTTTAGTTTTAGTTTTAGTTTTTTAGTTTTCTTATTATTTTTATTTTTATTTTCATAAAGACTTGTGGCCCATAAGCAAATATCTTATTGAGCATGTTCATGCTGTGACCATCTGACAGAAAAACATTACTCATTAGAATTTAATTTCAAGTGTTTCAAAGTGTAAATCCAAGGAAAAACAACATGTTTATGTTAAATGTATAGCAGAGTGTATTAGCATTCACTACCATTTAGTCCCTAAAAATTTGTTACAGTCATACTGTAATGTTTGGTGAGAAAGGGGACCTTTAGAGGGACCAAAATGAGCCACCATGGCTAAACAGAAAGTACAGGATTACAGAGTTAAAGAATTAAAAGAACCCCTCAAAAAGCTAAATTTAAGTCCAAATGAAAAAAGCAGACATTATCAGGAACCATTACAGGTTAAATGGAAATATGTTAAGCATGACAGAAAGAGTTTGAGGAGTCACTTAGGAAAAACATTAAAAACTTTTGATAAGTCCCTTTTACAGATGCAGCAGAGCATGGTGCTTTCAAGAAGGCCTTTAGGGACCAAAAAAAAAAGTTTGGAGAAGATAAGGCTGTAACAATGATATAATTTTTTCCATCCATCTGTGAAGGATGTTGAGTTTGCTAGAGCTCCTCCCCATGAGTGGCTGCCCCTCAAACTTAGAGCACAGGTGGGACAAACAAGGACAGAGCAAATGTGCCATAGAAATAGGAACAAACTGGCAGGCTGAGCTGGTGCCCAGTAAAGAATTGTACAGGATATCAAGGATTGAGCAATCAGACCACTCATTTTGCTATGCAATCTTTTAATTGTTCTTCAGTATCAAAAGCTTGAAATTAGGCTGAAATGTGACACCAGTTTTTAAGCAGGATTCCAGACATCTGGAGGAACATGAAAAAATCTGGGGCAGTTCTGACGGATAAAATGACAGGCAAAAGTCATTGCAGATATGACCCTAAAAATGATAGAAATATATGCTCAAAGGACAAAGATCTTATTCTCAGGGACTTGGGAAAAGCAATCATGAAATTTCTAAATTCAAATTGAAGTACTAAATGCATTTTTAAGACTTTCTCTCCTAATGTTGGAATTTTCAGTCTTGGAGCTAGTTTAAAAATATGAATACTTATGTGACACCCAGATATCGTACAGATGCTGGCATGTGACATCGATAAAAACAAAATGTATGCAAGATTCTGTTTTCTAAAAGAAGGCTTATTGCACCACTTCTCTGCTTCCTGTTCCATTCATATTCATCTAAATGTCTGTGTTTGATGAAGAATTGAAACATGCTTTGTATATAAAGGTATTTAAAACGTATGCACATACAGACATGGAAAGTGTGAACTATTTCTGCAGTGGTTGCGCTACAATTGTTAAAATAAAACAATCTTTTCTTTCCTTTGTGAGTTCCTTGGCTTCTGTTTTCATGGGACAGTGCAGCATATTTGTGGCTCACCACAAGGTTTTCTTTAAAGCAGCCTGGGGTGCCTATTGTTCTAATAATGTCCACAGTGGTATTTTAGGATTCATTGACTTTATGACATCTGACAGAGTGGCTCATCTAGTAGCTGTAGTAGGTGAGGGCAACCAAAGCATGTTCTATCTTTCACAAGTTTCCACCAAAGATGATCTTAGAATTTCTGCTAAAGGAGAGCTGAAAAAGATAAGAAAGACTCTCCATATAATTAGAAGGAAATTAAAGAGGACCTAACACAGTTACTTTGATTTATTTCTTATCCTGGCCTTCGGCTAGGGTTAATGATTTATATTTCTCCAAAATATGGAAGCCTCAGCTAGAAAATATACCTTGTAGTAAACACAAAAAAAAAAAAATGATATTTCTGTCCCTGAAAACTCTCCAGTATACATATGGTAGAGTTTAATCAAGCATCCTGATTTGGATTAATTCAGGTATTTGGGTGAATATTAGGTAGCCTCAACTTTACACTAAAACTCAGCATAACTTTATTCTTGCTGCATAATAACTCAATCCTCGAGCTTCCCTCTGTCATGCAATATTTCATAGTTCAGTGTACATAATTGTTCACTGAATACTTGGTTATAAAACAAGGTTAAAAAGCAAGCTATCATTCTGGAACCTTAAAACAAAGTTTTTGTTTTAAGTTAATAGGTAAATATATTTATAACAGCAGAAGCCTCTTTTAGTCCAGCTAGTCTGGCATGAAATGCCTTATAGAATGTGACCTGTGCTTCTTTGATCAGAAGAAATAAATATAATTATCTTTTAGAACTTTTAAAACTTTGCAGCCTACTTCTTTAGCTGCCTATATGAACTTCTGTGCTAGTAGATGTAAACCATTTTACATTCAAGTTAACACCCTAATTGAAAAGTCTTGATCTATGACAAATATTTTCCAGACTATGAAGAATTTAAGATTCACAGAATTATTTTGGTTTGGAAAGACCTCTGAGGTAATCAAGCCCAAACTTTGGCTGATCACCATCTTGTCAACTAGACCACAGCACTAAGTGGCCACAACCAGTCATTTCTTTAACACCTCCAGAGGATGACACAAGCACCTCTCTGGCCAGTCCATTCCAAAGCCTAACAATTCTTTCCATGAAGGAATTCCTCCTGAGGGTCAGTCTGAGCACCTCCTAGTGGGGCTTGAGGCTTTGTCCTCTTGTTATGCCTCTGGTTGCCTCGAAGAAGAGACTGACCCCCAGCTTGTTACAACCTCCTTTCAGTCAGTTGTAGAGAGCAACAGATGAACACCACTGAGCCTCCTCTTGCTCAGGCTAAACAATCCCAGCTCCCTCAACCTAAACTTGGTCGTTTGCAGCATTCCCCCTGACTTTATTTTTTCAATCTCATAAACCAAGGAGTGGTCCATTGGCTCTAAAAAACCAATTCAACTCCAGAAGCCAGTTTCAAGTAGTGTAGCTGAAAAGTGCTGAGCTTCCAAGAAGCAGAAATAATGTGTTGGCACTTTAGTTGAGATAACACATACTCATTCATTTGTTGAAAGTTCACACCTCTGATCTGGAAAATGAAGTTAATTAAAAAATTAGAGGAATTTTTGTAGCAAGGTACTCACCCAAGTAATCACTGTTTCCTTATCTGCTAAGGCTGCACATCAGCTCCTAAACTTTGCTTGATGGAACGGAAGAAGAGAAAGATTTCTAACTGACTATTTGATCAGTAAATAGGTAGGTCACGTTAATACAGTCTGCTGTATTATATTAGTAAGACTGCTTCTAACTAAATCCCATGCTGTTGAAAAAAATTCTCCTTTACCTAGTGATGGTCCAGCTACAGTTGGAATATCCACTGATAGGACATTCTATGCCCTGCATCTTCATCTGTTGATACATTCTCCCAGGTAAAAATCCCTGATGTTCTTGTTATGCTGCAAGGTTAATTTTTACAGATCTTTGAAGGATATGGTTCTAAAGGAGCACATGAGAGAATAAAACTTCCTTTCTCTTATTTTTTAAAAATTTGGCTATTGATGGTGTATGAAATAGTGTAGGATTTATTGTATTTCACAGATTTATGTCTTCATCTCTTATTTATTTAACCTTGACATTATTTAAAAACCAAAGTGAAAACATCATGGACAAATTTATGCATGTAGTTAGCCTAGCAGACAATCAGCTTAAATTTACAAGTTTGTAGTCATACTCCTCAGTGTATTAAATGTTAACTGAATGCAACAAAACTTGTGAGAGTTCCTTGACTTTTCAGGGAGGTTATACAGCCAGAGAAATATGAGCTACTGTTTCCAGGAAGGAAATTCACAGCCCCATAAATTGTTCAAATCAGGCTATTCTCTGCTTGTAGGGTCTGATATGTTGAATAAACCAGTGCTGATAAAATCATAAAAAATTTGGTTTGAAGACAAAATTTTTTTAGTTGAACAATAACACCCTAAGACACTGGCGCTTTATTCAGGGGCAACTATATTGTGTTTACACAGAAAATTCATACCATAATAATCAGGAACAAGGCTGAAGAATAAAACTATCTTTAGATGATCCTACCCTGATTGTGAAATTTCTGCTGAAGTTCTGAGGTTAAGCTTGTGTATGCCAACCTAAGCAGAAATAAAAGCATGTTGTCCCATGGAGAGAACAGTACCCCGGATTCCTGACACATTGATAAGTGCAGACCCACCCCTTGACCAGCAGTAAAATGATATTCTTTACCAGCCTGTTGCATGAGCACATTTGTGGTCATTGCATGGATTATTTGGTTTGCTGCTTGTACTCACTGATCTAAATGCACCTTAGTAAAACTCGTCATCTATCTGATCCTTAAATTTCTCTGAAATATGAAACTTAGCTGGCTAGGCTGCAATAATGTACACCTTGTTTTTAAATACCAGTGTGAGTGCAATATTAGAAAGTATTGACAGTGAGATATTGAGCAGACCTCACTGTCTTTAAAGGATTGCATGACAGTAGAAGAAGAAGAGCAAGGAGCATTCCAGGTGGCATACTGTTTGTCCATACGGTTTAAAAATTTTGTCTCAGAATATTGCTGTTCTGGACAGTTTGCTGAAAATACAGCAAATTATGACTGAGAGATAAGAGACCCCCCCATGTTTTGTGGAATTATGACCCATTTAATTGGTTTGTTGGTTTTTGGTTTCTTTTCCTGATGTATATTTTAAATATTAAGGCTTACTTTGATGTCTTCTTTGGTCTTTACTTTTGAGCTGACATTGTTTAAGGATAGAATAGATGTAAATATCACTGTAAAAATGTAACCTACGAACATAAGCTGTGATTGTATCGTAAAAACGCTATAATTATTTGAATTTCAAAGCCAAGAGTCAAAGTAATTTTCAGGCACTGTATTAATACAAAGTAGCACATTTTAAAATTTAACAGGTCTTTTATGGGCTTAGAAGCACACATGAGCTTGCAAAAAGATAAGATGTTTTATATGTTGCTGTGTTGATATTCTATGTCAGTAGTTTAATTAATACACTTCCCATCACTCAAATACTTTGATATATTATTTTGTAGTAACTAATTTTCCCTCTAAAACTAGGCTGAATGAGAGCCAAACTCACCATCTTGCCATATAGAACAATTTAAAGGAGTAATTCACCTCTAAAATTATAGGCCAAAATCCCAACTTCACAGGGATCTGAGACAGAGTATTGTAATATATTCTCTTCCAAGCTACAATATTGTGAGATATTCCTTAGGTCGTTTTTCTAAAAAACACCATTCCTGAATTTAAATTTGCAACATTTTATTTGCTTTTCAATCTGCTTCTGTGGGTAACATTCATATAATTTAAATGTCTCCATAGTATACTGTATCAGACTTTGAAAAAAAGCACCTACTCTTCTACTTAAAGTTGTGCCAGCACTGAAATCTTCTTTCAATTCTATTTTTGACTGAAACAATTCCTAACAACTAGATTCAAAGGAGATTTTCAAAAAAAGACAAAGCAAACAAAACATTCCAATAAAATGTGATAAACTGAGAGAGAAACCCAATACTTAATGTGCACTAGAATCAGTATGCACTAGATGTGCATTAGAATAAAGAGTACAGTGAGTTTTTAAAGTGTCTAAAATAGTTGCTTTCTATTCTCAAAACACCAAATGTTTAACCACTTCCATGTTGCAAATCTTCCTACATGTTGCTATACAATTGAGGTTAAATCATCTTTCCCAAGAAGTACACTCTAAAATGATATCAAGGAATACTTATAATTTTACAATTGGCAATTTATAGCCATTTCAAAATTAAAATTTTAGTCCATGCCATTAGGAGTTTATTTTGTTTTCATCTACTGCTAACTATCTAATAAAATACAAGGGGCTTCATTCCACGTCCTCCAGGTAGAGATTAATGGAGTGGACCATAAATCAAAACACAAGATTAGAAAGACTCTGCAATGAAGAGGAAATTGTTGCTTTTGTTAAATACACATTTATGACCGCAGAAAAAAATTCTGGGTTTCAGGGATAATAATTTCCATATATAACTTAATGAGAGAGGCAGTGGAAAGATATACAGGCTGTGCAAAGCAGCATGAGATGGTAGAGGAGACCCAACTGCATGGCTAACTGGAGACTGTCTTGAGCCATTGAAGAACTTGCTCAGTCAGAAATTGAGCCAAACCAAATTTAGCAGCTCCTCAACAAACTCGGCACATCTTATTACTGCAGCTGACATTTCAGTCTGCTTCAGGTAATGTGAAAAGGCCATGCAGTACAGCAGATACCTGGAATTGCAAAGTTGGAAACGTAGTCAAAATGAACTAAATATGTAAACCCGAATTGAAATTATTCAAAACAATTTGATACAGGTCCCACTGAATAGACCAGTTAACACCATTTCAGCCAGTCCTGATAGAAGTACCTGCAACACTGCCTGCCTGTAAAGGCAACATGAAAAACCTAGGTATTTACAAAGCCTTTAGAAAACCTTCAGTTCTCTATTCATGCAAAAGTTTTTTAAAAATATTAATTTTCCATGAAACCACACACAATCACAAATTCAATGATATTTAGATATCTACTAGGTTCTTGCCTTTGGAGTTATCATTCAAATACAAACATTTGCCTGCAGAGTCAAGAAATTCCATGAAATCTTACATGGTAAATGTAATGAGAAATCAAGATAGAACAGGAACACAGAATCAGCAATATGCTCATAGCTCAGATTAAAATTCCTGTCATATGGATGAGATAATTTCAGATTAGTCTTTTCTCAAAGTTTGCTCACATTCTTCACATTAATTTTAGTAATAGAACTGGCTGATAAAATTAGATGCCAGCAAATTTTACTGGTGTGAGGGAGAGAAAGGAGCAGCTACATTTTGCAGAGGAACATGGAGAATCAGGAAAGCCTGGTGGCAGTAAAAAGAACAAATGGGGTGGGAGAAGGAGAGGGCCAAGCCAGAATAGGAAAGACTATTTGACAGAGAAAACTTCCCAGTTACATAGGAATATGCCTATTTTTATGGAACAGGGAAAGGTGATTGGGAAGTATTAATTTTGATGCCCTCTGCATATCCCTTGGCTGGTCAGAGACTTAGAAGGTCTGTGAAAGGTTACTTTGCCTCGGATTAAAATTTGAACAATCAGTTCAAGAATCCATGGAGGGGCTGAAACCTGATTTTCAGCACTGACGAGAAACTGTACAGAGCAGAGTGATAGAAATTCCTTCATATTGCTAAGTTTCAGACACCTGTGTACATTAGCTGGATACATTCCCATACACATTAGCTTTGTGTTTCATATACAAAGGTAATGTGTACAGTTTAGTTTTTTTCCATCTCTGTATGTGTGCTTAAAATGAAAAAAGGACCACCAGAAGGAAATAAATTCCTGGAGATGGTGACTACTTGAGAGAAGATACCAAAAATATTCTATAAATCCAACGTCATGTAATAGTTTAAAATGCTTTTCTTGAAACAGATGCAACTTTGTTCGGTTAAGAAAATTTGGTTAGGAAAAAATCTTGCACTCTCATTCAGAAAATATCATTTCTTTTGGCAAGAATGTATTTAAAAAACATTCTAAACTACTTCAGAATTTTGTACCTGGTAATACTCCTACCAATTCTACCATGACAATATTTATGTCATATTAGATAATTAATTTGCTCCTTTGTCATTATTTTCCTAAATCTCACTTTGCATTTGAAAAAATTGTAGAATCATGGACTCATTAAGGTTGGAAAAGGTCTCTAAGATCCTTGAGTACGACCATTAACCTAAAACTAATACATCCACCACTATATCATGTCCTTACATTTACACATTTTTTGAACACTTCCAGGTATGATGATCCCTCCATTTGCCACACATGCCACCATTTCAGTGAAGATATTTTTTTCCCTAGTATCTAATCTAAATCTCCACTGGTGCAGCTTGAGGCCTAATGTTTGCTACCTGGGAGAAGAGACTGCCCCCCACCTTGATAAAGCATTCTTTTGGGCAGATGTAGGGAGCAATAAGGTCCTCCTTCAACCTCCTTTTTGCCAGGTAAAACAATCCCAGTTCCTGCAAAGCCAAGAGACATTAAACCTTATTTTTTGGTAATATTTTATCTTCATTTTTATAAAATTTTGGCCCAAGGGTCTCTTGTTTGATTGTCACTTCCGTTATTTAGTCTCATTTATAGAACTATGCTACTTCAAGTAGCACTTTTCTCCTAGGAAACTGCAATCTTAATCATTCTTGGAAGACATTCTTGGAAGAAGTTAATTAGGGGACAATAATTTATCTTTTCAAATTTTTAAAAATAATATTAAAGAAAAAATATGTCTATAAGTTTCACTGGAAACCTAGAAAATCATGCTGGATATTTGTGGTGAATAGTTGAATTCTACTGTTTAGACTGGAACAAATTCTTCTTTTCATTGACTTCCAGACTGAAGAGAAGGAAGATATAATGACTCATATGCATTCTTTGAAGTATACAAACTTACTTTCATATAAAAAGCTGCCAAAACCCCAGCAGTAGCAGAGTGGAGACTGGTGAAGAGTAATTCATATTCACTGATTACCTGGTCATCTCCAAGGGACTGAATCAGGAAAACAAACTCAGGTCTAATTTCAAGTTTGGTCCTTGCTGTAGGTATGATCAAATGATGGAATGAGAGTGGAAACTTCCAGATGAAGGTGCATGAGTTATGTAGCTGAAGAAATTAAGGGGAGCAAAATATAAGCAAGTACACCAAGACAAAAAGTCAAAACAAAACAACTCACCTTAAAACCCTTACAAATCAATTATTAATTTTTAAACATAAATGTCATATTTTTTCCTTATACATTGATTATTTGAGAATTTCATCTTTCTTTAGAAACAAGAAACTCGGTTTCACTCATGATTACAGAGAAATATTGAAAGGCCTAAAGAGCAGAGGGCAGACCAGCTAATCTATGAAAAATGCTCTCTCTCCCTATATAAACTTTGTTTTGTAATCTTAAATGATCACAACAAAAGCAATACTATGCTTAAACTCTACATTCTCTTTTCAACTGCCACATCATTTTGGCTTAGGAAACAGGTTGATTAGTATTGAAGATGTGAACTGTGTTGCTTTGGAACTGCAACCAACTGACAAGATTGATGAGCAGGTGGGATTCTGTGGTATCATCCCCTGCTCAGCTTCTTTTGAAAATGATTGCAATAAGGGATCTCACTAGAAATGAAAGTGCAAAATTGAAAAAGTTCTACTCAGAAAATTTGCAGAAGCACTATGTCTTCCAAGCCATGACCCAAATAGATGAATTTAAAAATGAAGAGCTCCAAGTTAAGATTGCTCCACTTCCATCATTATACAGATGACCTAATGTCTAAAAGAAGGCCTTCCTGAAGGCCAAACTTGGCACACAGAGACTTTGGCAAGGGTTAGGAGTATTGCTCCTGTTAAATATTGACTGTATCCAGTGTTTATATGGTGAGTTTTGAACATGAAGAAATGCCTCTCTCAATTTGTTTTGGAACAACCAAATCCCTGTTGTACAAACTCCAAAAAATAGTTGGTTGAAATAGCTTCCAACAAAGCTCTAAATATATTTTTAATTAAGCCCAGGGCTACTCACTAGAACACTGTGTTTCCTCTTTAAACTTTTTACTCTGCCAGTACCTTTCTCCCGTGGCCAGTTTACAAACACATCCCTGCAAACTGAAGCCTATATTCAGTGAAAAGACTCTCACAGTAAAAGTTTTCAAGTGTTAGGAGAGGCAGCTGTCTAGAAATGATGGATAAGTAATGAAACTTAAAATTTAATATTTCTCTTTCTGTCACATATTTGTTCAGTTTTGGTAGGTTAGATGTTTTCATTCTGTTTTCTACATTTCTAAATTTCTACTGTTTAGAGCATGAAATAAAAGAAACATTGAAGAGATTACCATGACCTCTTAAGTTAATCATGATCACCATAAGTGAATAGAGCAGAGCCTGAAACCTAAAATAGCCTTCTAATTTATTTACAAAACCTGTTAAAACATTTGTGCCTTTGTAGTTGGTATCAGGTGACATTATGTATCATTCCAGAATTCATTAACTGAATGCATTTCCAAGTGTTCCTGCTTTGTTAACTGAGGCACAGTGATGTCCAAGACATTGAAGCCTTCTGAAACATATTTCAGCAAAACAATATGCATGGAATAGTTGATAGCTATCCATGTGAGAGGACCAAGGGCTATACAGTTTTTGTAATTACCCAGTTGATTCTTCTTCTAATGGTGGAGGAAAATGGCTAATTATGGAAAAACATTTGAGAAATCCTGCCATCTGACATTTGTGAATAATTGTGGAACTCTCTGGAATTCATGTTTTGAAATGTTAGAGATGACAGTGCTGTCATATATGGCTCTTTAATGTCATTCTGCTAATGACAAGTGTCAGGATTACCACCAAGGCATGCAGGCTTTCCCTGACCCTTAAATTCTCACAAAGACTGCTATTATCCTTTTGTGAATCTGACTATTTTTAAACAAGTGTTTCACAATTTACACATGGGAATTTATCAGCAAACATGCATCACAGTAAGGATCAAATTCCTAAGGCTGTCCTTTATATATTTTATTAATTTTCTATTCTACCTGAGGAGTTTCTTATGAAGTTAAGCTCATTAAATAAGGAAATGAAAATGACTGAGGCATCCTGGTTTTAGATGAAAAAGGTGATGAAGGTAGGCTAACTCCATATGATTTGGAGCAAGGTCTCCCACATCACAGGATGGAATTCTAACCACTGTGTTCAGAGACAAACATTTGTTGTTCAGCTCTTTGTGCAAAACACAGAGCTTTGATTATATATCCAGATAGTTGTCATCACCTGCAGTTAGGGGCACTTGCCTACATTATGAAGTCCAGATCCATCTACTTTTTCCATTTTAGAGAAGCACAATAATCTTGAGCTTTCAACATCACATAAACATTTCTTAGCATTTGCATATGCTTCTTCCTATCAGAAATTCAATTTGAGAAGTATTTTTATATAGAAAACATAGTTTTTACATTGGTCTTTCTGATGTTAAACTGTTAAAAAGCAAAACTGCTAAAAGGCATTAATCCTTGTAAATGAAGACCTGCATATCGATACTTCTATTTTGCATTTTAATATTATTTAGTCACTTTGTAAGTTATCTGTTTAATTTACTTCTTTAATGATAATTAAAGCTAATTTTCTAGTAATTTTAACATTTACTATTGGGTCAGCTCTAATTTTGCATCACTCATTGCTACTTCAAAATGTTAAAAGACCATTGCATCTTTCCTTTTTCAAAGTCAGTAATTACTTTACTCAGCTTGAGAGAAATGTATGATAACATTTCTGGTAGTACCACTTCATCATTCACATATGACAGCTTTTCGTTTACAGCTGAACATGATTTACCAAATTGTCTGTTTTATGTGCCTCTTAACACTACTTGACCAAGATACTTAGCAACAATTTCTTTTTGGAATTTGTCAACAAACAGTATTTTAAACATGCACAAGACCTGTTCCAAGCTAATTGTTTTACTGGGGTTTGCCTTTATTCTAAACTTAGAGGACAAAACAAGTTATTTCAAAGCTTGACTTTGATACAGAGAAGTGCTCAGTGCTTCTGCATGGGAGAGAACAGAACACTCTTGGTCTGCTAGCAGGGGACAAAAGAGATGGATGCAGCTCTCTGAAGTTCATTAACCCAATTGCTAGGGTACAAAACATGTTGAGCTCATGATCTTTTTGTTCACTGATCATTTTTAAACATCAATTAACCAAAACAATAAGAAATAATTTGTGGACCACACAGGCAGAAAATTTAGTATGAGCTACATGTACCCATAAAGTTTAACAAGAAAATGAAGTTTCAAAACTGAAAGGCTGTATTGGAAGCCTGTAAAAAATGCTTGAGTAGGAGTTAGAAAACTAAGATGAAATCTATACGTAGTGAAAAGTGTAACAAAATAATTTAGTTGAAATAGATATACAGAATATTTGCACGAATTGCCTCTGGGATGTGCAGTTCTTTTTTTACTTATTCAAACAGAACACCTGAGCTGCTTAAGCAGTCATTTTAAGAGATTTTAAATTGATTTCAACTTTAACAAGAAACACTCTTGTCAGAAAAGTTAAATCTTTAAAGTCTGGTTAGTCTCTTTCAATAATTATTGCGTGACCATTGAATTACTCAACACGTTTACCGGATTTTTTTTAATTATTATTTTCTTATGCTACTAAAAATATTCTGTATGGTCTTTTTAAGAATGCAAACCTCTGTTATATCTAGCATAGGCTGACACCCAAGGCCACAATAAATTTCTCATATTTTCTCAAGGAAATCTCCTTTTTAGGTGCAGATGATGCATTTCAAAGAATTTAAGAAACACTTCTGAAATATCAATTTTGAAACTTGTAGCTCTAACATGTCTGAACCAAAGTAATACTTTTTCTTCAGAAGAGTCACTCTTTGGACTGTTTTTGTGATTGATCTCTTATGACCTCTATTTATACAGTCCTATTCTCAAAGAGTTTGATTTTGGGGTTTTTTTTCCCAGTCTTTTGTTCACTAATTTCCTGCTCAGTTATAAGACCAATCTCTCTCAAGTCAGGATGCAGTTGCAGTCCTGGGGTGGTACTGTGTTGGTGTGGAACTTGTAGCTGGAATATCCTGCAGAAAGGCTCCCTTATTCTAGTTATATTTCCTGCTTATGGAATAAATACTTCTTTATATTAACTAGGAAATATCTGATTACTGGGGTTCCTTTGAGTGTGTTGAACAGAGTGTAAGAAGGATGAAATTTCCTGGTTCATGGGAATATTGTGATCTTGCAATTTGCATTAGCTCAAGCGCCAATTTCTGGAATCAAGTAATTTAAAATAAAACCAATGATGGGTTATAACACTTAAATTTGGCTGGCTGTAGCTTTTGAAGTTGCAAAAACCTGAAAATGACACAGTCTTTAGAATTCCTACTGCAGCACATGGAGATATCAGATGCAGATCTAGGCCGCATATTTCGAAGCTGTGAGTGAGCCATCAAAGAAACTCTTTGCTAAATATTTGCTTTTGTATACCATTACTAAAATTATGCACATATTCTCTGAAATATTGTTCCGTTGACAGTATTCCATTTTATGATACCCATGAGTCTGTTCCTTTTTTAGAATATGTCTTAAAAACAAACACCTCATATGAGGTTCTAATTTCATTTTAGAATGAAATGAGTGGGTGTTCTGAAGTTTTGTCAGAGCGAACACACCCAGCTCATGTTTTAGAGATTTCCACTTGGGCTGCTTTGGGCTGCCACAGCATGTGACTGCTCTCTGGTACTGTATGATGAGACTCACTAACAGTACTTGAATTTGTACTTTTGCTTCCATTTTTAAAAATTACAGTCTCTAGTATTGGTAAATAACATGTTATCCACTGTCATTTAAAAGTAAATGAATGGTTGAATAAAGAGTCAACATAGAAAAGCTGAAAATGTTAAGCAAATACTACCTAAAGGCTCAAAACCAGAAGGTGCATGAAAATCAAAAAAATATTTACAGGTCTTTTAAAAATAGCAGGCTGTGGTTTTCTTAGCCCCTCAATTTGTACTTTGTTAGTAAATAAATTTGACAAGACAAATGTTCCTATTCTCAACTTCATTTCTACTACAGAAGAAAACATGTCTATTACATATTCTTCCAGACAGCCTCTAACTGATTTGCAGTGAAAAATATCCATGGGAATCCTATTTTCCTACTCAGAAAGCGGTATTTCATGTTGCTTCTTTTTGTTAGAATTTGAAAAGATTTTTTTTCCCTTAACAACTGTTTATTATCTATAATTTAGTTAATGTAACCAGTTCTTCAAACACAGAAGATACTTGTTCCATCTCATGATAATTATGTCTGACTTTGGTACTGGAGAGTTCTCCAGCCAGGAATGAGTCTAGAGGACTGTCCTCAAGTTGTATAGTGACTCTGTAGTTCATAGACTTATTTTCATATTAATAGATGATACAACTCAATAAGCATAAATTTTTGAAAGGACTCTGTTCTGATAACCCAAAATTTTGTTTTACAGGTAAGCCTACTTCAATCTATCTCTTTTCCTGTGAAGTGAATTCTCCTTAGAGGTTGGAGAGCATTTGGTTTGTTCCTGGAGTGCACCCTCCAGTTTAATTTCATCTGGAGAGTATCTACTTCCTTGTAATTTGTCTGCTGTGCAATGTGACCCAAAACATCATAAACAGGAACAACTGGGAAATTCAATTTGTTTGGGGCAGTACTGTTGATATGAGCTGAAGTGCTCATAGAGATGTACTTGTGGCAAATTATAGGTATAGCTCAAGAGTGCCTTGATTATGAGCTGATTTTAGAAGTTACTAGTTGCTAAAAGATGCACTTTATGTGGAAAAAAGTCCCAATATTGCAATTCCTGAATTTTTTTTCTAAGTCTTTAAAAATCCCGTACATTCTCCCAAATTCCAAATCATATGGTTCTGTGTGCATGAAAATGAGGGCATTTTTGTGAACTAACCTAATGGCTTTTCTTTAGAATCCAAGACACATTCCAGTATTTTGAGCAAAGAATTCAAAGCATTTTTTGCAGCCATTTACTAAGTTGTTCGCACAAAGTTCCCAGCTCAATAAGAAATATCTGCTTCAGGTTTTTTAATTTTCTGTGAATGTGGATATAATTTGGGGAATTTCACTTGTTACTTCTAGTTGTACGAATAGGCATGGCCTTTTCAGGTTCATATTGGAATCCTATCTTTTTTGTCACAATCTTATCCATTAAAAATGTTTGTGAGGTTACCTAGGTAGACTTTGAACAGTTTTTAAATGGCTCACTTTTAACACTGCTTTTATTTCTGCAGATTTCATGCATTTTTTGACCATGTTATGGTGTGACAAACAAACGAAAACCAAACAAATAAATATTGAATCTCCGGTAAGGGGTGGAATTGTAACTTTCCTCTTTCCACAGAAGCACAAAGGTCATTTGAGTGGAGGATTAAATGTGGCTAATGCTTTGCCTAATGGACAGAAGTAAAATCAGCTGAAAAACATGACAACACCTCTATAAAACCCCATGATCAGTAAATGTGCATTGTTTGAGAGGGAATATTGCTAATTTCCATAGGAAAAACCATCTAAGAGTTCAAATATCTGCAGAAATTTTACTGAGACTGGAGACAGTGCAAGTAAAAGGAATATTTACAGATGGAAAGTAAAGGATGCATTTAATGCATTGCCCAGTTTGGTGCCATGAACTTATTCTGACTGCTGTTTTAGTGTTTTGTGCTAACTGCTTCCCGCCACTCCGGATCATCTACAACACTCTGTCCCTCTGTCTTCTTGAGTTAGAAGGAATATATAATTTCTGGAGTTTTCATGGAAGCTGAGAAGTTCAAAGCAAAGCCCTACTCACATTCCCCTCTCCCACCCACCATTGGTAGCAATCTATTCCCCAGAAAGATGCTGCAGGGCCACTGGTGGACTGGTAATATGCTGGGTAGAAGAAGCTATTCCTAGAGGAGCAGGAGAAAGAGACAAGACACAGAGATATCTTCTCATGCACTGGGGTGTGGTCCCCTGGGGAGCTTCTTGTTCCATGAAATGCGGACAGCCATCAAAAAAGAGCTTGGTTTAAGAAGAAGCACAGGCTCTAGTCAGCCTTGTCCAAAGCCATGGCGGTGTCCCAGCACTTTGTGAGATCACAGTACTTTTATTTAGTACACAGATTGTGAAACACATGCATCTATGCACACTTACTTCTCCAGATGGGGTCTTGATTAAAGGTTTTTTGCTGAATGCAAAAAAAAAAGTCTGATATGTAAAGACAGAATGCAAGACTGTCTGTCACTTATTATACCTTTAAAAGTGTATATGATAGCAGTGAAACAACTGTATTCTATTTATTCTACCATTTCTCATACTTAGGCTGGACTAAATAAATAACTGTCAACTCCAAGCATACAAAAATCATGACTCAGGTCTTTATAAATGCCATGAACTTCAAAGATATATTTTCTTTACCTTATGTTCTTGAGCCATCAGAGATCACATTTTAAAACTTTTCTCCATAAGTAAAAGAATAAGAATTATATATTTCTTGTTTTGTTTTTAAATTATTTAACTCAACCCTTCCCACAACCAAATAATGTGACACATGATGAAATCTTGAGGATTTGCAGTACTTTAAGGAACTGTAGTTTTTCAGTATCCCAGACTTGTTACCACTTTAATATTCTGCGCTGAATAAAACTGGGGGACTGTTGCAAAACACAGCTTTTATTTTATCTGCCTTCCCTTTTGCTGCCTTGCAGCAGGGAAAGTATGTTGGTGCATCATTCAGAGTGAAAACTGTAAATCCATTTTTCAGCCACCTGGGGGGCACTGTTATGTGCTCTGACCCAAACCAAAGAATTGTTTGGAAATTAGCCTGAAGCTTTCATGTCAGATCTCCCAGAGCTTTGTCAGGAGCCTGATCCTGGCTGCCTCTTCCTCCTTACATCCTGAATTCTAGGAGGCAAGTGAATGGTAAGGGACTTTCTCTTTTTTCACAGAGAGAAAACAAGAATAAAGACCCCAACCTGAGAAACAAAAATGAGGTATATGGCCAAGAAACAAAATATATAATGCAACTGACAGAAATCTTATTTGAAATTTTGTATTATTAATAGTAAATAAAATGTTTAATAATCCTAAATTTTTGGCATGTTGTGACTTCTATTTTGAAGGGAAGAGAATACTAGCATTGTTTGCAACTTGCTTTACTCAAATCTCAATTGCTAGAGCACTGTGTTTGTCTTCAGAATTCAAGCCATTAAAAAATCACTGGAATTTTATCCTATCTTCCTATAGTTGCTCTTTTTTGTCTCACAGGTTGAAGAACCATCTCAGTTTTAATTTTACATATGACACAAAGTGAAGCTGGCATTTCTTAATCATTTTTGAAAAAGGTCATATGAAATTGCCTCACACCTCATGAAAAGCTGTGTTACACTGTTAGATAAATGGAGTTTCTGCCACCAAAACTAAATTTTTAGTAACCTTTAATCGGTATAATAATCAGCATTCATTCCTATTTTAAATTTTTTATTTTGTTTCACAAGGATTTGAGACAAGAATTTTTTGGCTTCAGGCCACAGAAGAGCAGACTCCAAATTTTGCCTTCAGAGCTCTTTTTTTCAATGTCTCTTCCTCATTGAAATAAATAAGCAGTGACTGACACTATTTTGGATTTCAATTTGTATTTCTCACTTGAATTACTGCAGACTTGTGGGTCTAGATTAAAAATGTAATACCAGCAATTGTTTTCAGAATTAGTTATGCTGGAATATCTCATGGTGAGTGAAAATACCTACTTTGGTCCTACACCTGCAGCATTTGTAGACAAAAGAAAAGTGCTTATAGCCCGTATGGACAGATGAGAGAAAATGGCCTCAAGTTGCACCAAGGGAGATTTAGAGAGATACTAGGAAAATTTTGTTCACAGAAAGGGTTATCAGGCATTGCAGCAGACTGCCCAGGGAGGTGGTGGAGTCACTATCCCTGGAACTTTTCAAAAAAAGTGTGGGTATGACACTTGAGGACATGATTAGAGGTAAACAGAGTGGTGCTGTGTCGCTGGTGATGGTGGGACTTTTGGGCAAAGTTTATTAGGGAAGCCCTGCTGTAGAGCCATGAGGTGCAGAAAGGATCCCTTGTGTTTTAAACTCCTTGTCAGAGCAGAGCCTGGGGGCAGCTGGACCCAATCTTAGCTTCAGACTGTCAACAGTTTAAGTAACTTTGTCCTGCAAGATTAAAGAAGGCAAATCAGATATATTTATATAAAATGAATTATTTATTAAGACAAATGATTAGACAAAAGGTCTTAAACAAAATTACTTACTGCACAGTACAAAAGCTAAAACTACTAGAAACATCTATTGTAGAGCACTGTATGAAAGAAATTATATCAAAGCAATTATATTAAAGCTAGCAAAAAGAAACAGTTATTAAGAACAGATTGATGTAACTCACCCTTACCAATGCTCATGGACAGATCTCTTTCACTCAGTGTCAAGGAGTATCCTTGAGGGGTGCTCCCACACCATGGGAGGAGGCTTTATACACACAGTCCAAGAAGGAATATGGTATATGAAAGCGGACTGGACTTCTATAGTGTGAAAAGATAAGACTGCTAGCCATGTATCTTCAGGTCAGTTTAGCAGCTTATCTGCCAAATTTTTTGCCTTCTATCAGGATATTAATTGGAGGCTGATGAGCCAGTTTTAGCATAATTCAGCAGCAAAGCAACACATGACATTGCCTGTTAGCCCACCACTGATAGTTTGCAAAATACTGCATTACTGGAGTTGTTGGACCTCATTCCAAGGATAGGTGAGAGTCCTGCTACCTGGTGCTAGGTTGTTGGTTGCGCTTGAAGATCTCAGAGGTCTTCTCCAACCAGAGGTTCACATACATGTGGAGATTTCACTATTTTAACTAGGAGATACTTTATGTATTAATTCTGCAATTTGCAGTTTCCAATCTTTTCCTTCACCCAACAAAAAACTCTGACTCTGACAATTGTTTGGTTTTTTTCTGGTATAGATTAGGCCAATATTTCTTGGTCCAAGGTAGAGTTTTCTTTCAAGCTGGTGGCATGAACCTTCATAGTAGTCTCAATTAACTGTAAAATACTGAAGAATTCTTTGTAATATCATTATAAGACTCGTATGTATAAAAATACACTCTCATACATAATATTTTTATATTTTTCATACTGGATTTTTTATGCCAGTATTTTTTTTATACCGGTAATTGTTAAGTAATTTTGTATATAAAATACATGAGTCGTTCTACTCAAGATAACCACAGCTTTCCAGTCCTGATGAATGATCTGTTTGTCAAGCTCTTTCTGAGTATTTTGGTAAAAGGAGATTTTGCAACACTGATTGCTGGAATCAGGGGAGAAGTTACAGGGAGGGAAGAAATTTTGAAAGGAAAAAACTGATTTCTTTAGATGACCTGTTATGTTTCAATGTCTAGCAACCTGATCCTATTTCTCATGAGTTTTCAGAAATAGAGAATTAATACATTATTTTAATATTTTTATCTTTTTTCAATTACTCATAGCTCACTCGCAGAATGGCAGTAAAATTTATGCTGAGTCTGAATGGGTAAATATCCAGTTTAGCTGATTTTTTTAAGTAGATGTTTGTTCTCCTGAGACCCACTTGGGTTGATGATATATTCTAATTATAAAAGAAGTTTTAACAGTCCAAAGCTAAAAGCCAGCATTTTAATTAATTTTAGGGGACCAAATGTTAAAATTGGTAATAGTTTTAGAATATTTAGAACATTTCTGAACATAGAATTTGTAAAAAAGACTAAATCTTCAGAACACTTCATCTTCGACAATATATAGTGACTAGTTGTATTGCTCATCATCATATAAGTCAGCTGCTTTGTCATTGCATATCTATGAGCTTGCAGAAAGTGTGTCCCATAAGGATATAAATATCTGAATCTTGTGTATGCTACACAGATTGTGAAAAACTACACTGCAGAATGAGTTGAGCTTTATACACATGAATAGGTCTGCTTGAAATATCAACTGTCAGACTTGGTTTGCCAAAGTTTAATGTTACAATAGATGAGTTTGCTGTCAGATTGTCTCAGTTATGGCTAATATTACCAGTCTTAAAGAGCATCCTACCACAAAAACCTTATCAAGGAAGAATAAGCTTTTACAATTGTATCACTCTTAAGTCTTGATGTGAGACTCATACACTTTTCTCGTTGTCTACATTTGTGCATTTTCAACCGCCAAGATACAATGAGTATCAGTCCTTGCATAGGATGTGCCATGGTGTTGCACTTCTACAGGAAAGAGTATTGTTGAATAATCCTCCTTTAAGACTCTTTACAATCCACCAATCTGAAATGGAAAACAGGTATTCAGGCAATTCTGTAATACTCCAGTATATTATAAAGTAACTCAGAGTTGCAGTTTAAGAGTCTTCTATTTAACCATCCATTAAAAATGTGTTGTTTTTTCTTCAGCAGTACTGAGACTCCCAGCCAGATGCTTTCACTCTATTTTGGGATACATAATCAAAACATCATCTCTGCCATAAACAGAAACATATTTGTGGTCCTTAATTATTCTGTTAATGAGGAAACATATAATTTCTTTCAAATGAAGTATGCTCAATATAGATCCAAGAAAATGAAAGCATGCAGAAAAAGAAAGCATGCTAAAAATAAATGTTACTACTAAGGATTTGCTGAATGACCTAAAATGCTATGTATTAATTCACAGTGTAATGTGTAGATATTAATAGTTTTATCTGTCAGTCAGTAGTCACATTCTGCTGTGACTTTTGTGCATGATATATGAATGAATGCAAGCACTGACAGCCGGAAAGATGTCTGAACTACAGGTAATAGCAATAGTTTATCTAATCAGAACTGATATTTTAAATATCTGCTTCATAAAATTGCTGTGGCTGTCCAGCTACTACTTTCAGATACTGTTTCACTGGGATCAAATTTAAGGGAAAAATGAAGGAGACAAGTATCTACTTTGAAGGAATTAGTTTAGGAATAACCTCATGTACTTGCTACTCTGTGCTAACAACATATTTAAGCTGTTACGAGTGGCTTGAGAGGTATTCCATGCAGTTTTATAAACAGCTTTTGAATAACTTTTTTCCAACTTAAGAATTTGAAGAAAGATGGCATTATCAGTTACTTAGCCTATCTTACATAAGGAAAACATCAAAAAAACATAACTTATAAACATGAAATAATATGGTACTCAAGGCTGTTATTGACCAGAATTCATTGTGATTAGGAAATCTCCTGAGTTTTCCAAACAGGTTTAGCTGTTGCTGTATAACTCTCTGTGTTCTGAGTAACCTTCTCATACTCAGCACACTGGGTACTGCTATATACATAGGGTTTGCAGGGACAAAGTTCTGAGTTTCCAGAGTCAGTTTTGAAGCAGACCTGTAAGTTGGGCTGTTGTGGTTTGAGCCCAGCTGGAAATCAAGCGCTACACACCCCTCACTCCATCCTTTTCTCTATGTCTACCCTAGTGGAATGGAGAGGAGAATCAAAATAAAATTTGTATGTTGAGATGCACAATAAATGAAAGTAAAGTAAAATACAGCAATCATGGTAAATTATAATTTTAATGTAAATGAAAAGGCAAAACTAAGTCATACACCATGCAGTTGCTCACCACCCTCTTCCTGAACCTAGATTGGTTTCCCTTCTGAGCATCCCCCCAAATTATATAGTGGGCAGGATGTTCTATGGTGTGGAGTGTCCTTTTGGTCAGTTCAGGTCACCTGTCCCAGCTATGCTCCCTCCCAGTTTCCTTTGAGTACATCTTCACAGAGCAGAGCGTGAGACTTATGTTTAATATGACTCAACAAAACCCCAAAACATCAGTGTTGTCAACACTGTTCTCTTTCTGAATCCAAAACACCATTCTCATTCCAATTCCAAAACATAACAGTGTAAAAACTACTGTGAAGAAACTAATTCTACCCTGAAACCAGCATAGGACTGACACATGTGTGACTTTTAAGGGATACTCAGAAGCTAAAACCAGTTATAAACTGATTATTAATGTAAAATTTTTATGTGCACTTGTAATATATTTGTGTTGGTAGCACTGATAAGAAAAACAAAGGACACAGGCAACTTCAGCTTAGGAGAGAGGTAATTTAGGGTTTTGGGAACCCTTAGAATACAGCTTATATTTAAGGGAAAAAAAACCCACACAAACAATTGAAAACTCATTGCTTTGATTTCTGTTTCTTTTTTTTTTTTTTTTTTTTTTAACAGTTTAGACTATAGTCTGATCAAAAATTGGAGCCACACAGGAACCAACAAAATAAGATGGGATTCAATGAAAAAAATAATGGGATTACTGAGGCTAACTTGGTTCAAACAGAAATAACTGTTTTTCCTATTAAAAATATACAATTTTTTATGCATTATCCAGGGAAACAGTTGATAAGTATGGGACAGGTTCATTCAAGGAACAATAAAGTTAGAAAGATGAGGGAATGGGTAAAGTTGAAGCAACAGGCAGAAACATTATTTTTGTGGACTAAATTACTAAATGGATTTTGGGGATTGGGATCTGATCTATTTGCAATAATAAGGTATTAACATTATTGTAGCAGGATGGGGAATAGGTTATGAAATTCTCTGGATAATACTGTTCTGTTGGCTTGAAGAAAGACAAACTCAGAACAGGTTCTCACCTGAAGACATTTTAAAGTAATCAGGTTACAAAGGGAGTATTTCATACAAAGGGGAACTACAAGAGCTTGACTTTGTTAACAACAAATTTTGCTCTTTGTTCAACAAATGAAGCTGGAAGAGATTCTCTAAGTACTCACTGTGTGCATGCAAAGGAGAAAGGAGAGGTATTTAACCAGAAAAAATCCCATTCATGACAGTGTGGAAGCATATTGGTAAGGCCTGGCTATTATTAATTTTAATAAAACAACTGAAAAATTATATAAGGGAATATTTGAAGCATCTTTCCAACAAAATGTTCTTGTCAAACATCTAGGTTATTTTTAAGACAATTTGAATGCTCTTTGAGGCATATTATGGCATGAAGACTGGCTAGAGGTTTCCTTAAATGGCTTCTCACTATCCTGTGCCTAATATATTGACTGCAGGAATTTGGTTACCCTCTAAGGCTATTCCTTCCAGTAGTATACAATAGATTTATGAAGTTTATGTAGATAGAAGTTTATGGCTAATAGTACTATTATGTACAGTGATGAAGGCACTTCAGTATCAGGCTATCAGTACAGTGATGAAGGCACTTGGGTCTCTTTGTATATCTTACTTTAAATTAGCTGTTTCAGTTAATCTCATAAAAGATACATCTCTATGCAAACTTTTCCTCTCCTTCCTAAACTCAAGGATTGCAAAACCTACTTATATAAATATGTGTTTACTCTGCAGTTGTATTTTGCAGCATTAGAAAACCTACAAAGCTAATGGTCATGCCATAATTTGTTTTGTCAGTAAATAAAAATTTGTTCTTGTGCTCCCAGTCTGGTGAAAGGCATGAACACTAAGCACATTGCAAATTTTTCAAAAATGTAGTTAGCTATGGTGCACTGCTTACTGTAATTAATGCTCTCCTGCCAGTGTGGAAATCCCCAAGTTCCTCAAAGATAACACTAAATGTTTCTAATTCTGTCTGGCGACTCAATAATATTTTTGAGCTTGAGATCTAATTAAAATATGTGTGCTCTTTGATATGAAGCAGATCAAAGTTAAATTTGGTATTCTTAGCATCTAGTTTTTTTCTCTCTTCGAATGCACTCTTCTACTGTCTGAAACTCCTTTGCAGAAGTTCAGCTGACTGTTACCTTCTCTGTTTGAAGATTTTTTTTCTGCATCATTTGAAGTCTCTGGCTTTGATAGGCTCAGTGGAATAGATAATATGTGTGCACTGGGATTTATGCATAGATAGAGTAAGAAACAGGATGAAGCATATCCACAGCTAATTTAAATCAGCAGTGAAACACCACAATTCGAGTGATTAATAACTGCAGAAGCTATTGCCTAATGGTTTTTTACCTAGGAAAACTCATGCACAGTGATAAGCAATCTTCTCCATTTAAAAGGACTGAATAAAGTATAATATAGGTGAAAGTGTGCTTATATAACCTGAGGTACTCGATCTTTACTACTAGCAGCTGGAAGAACTATTCAGAGATAAATTTTCAAAGCATCCAACTGTGGGAAATGCTGTCCTTTGCCTGAAATTCTATTTCAGCCTTCAGTATAGTTGAAAATATTGATGCTTCAATTAATCAAGATCTCTTTTTTCTTATCGTGGCTACTAGATAAGTAAAGTCTGTATTAGACTTTACTCAGGCATTGTGAAAGATGTTTTCCACCTGGTTTAAAATAGAGTAGAACAGGCAGATAGAGAAATTGTTGTATTTTACTCTTCATTTCAATGAGGAGTTTTTCCAAAGTATATGCCAAAGTTGGGCCCCTGATTAAAAGAAAAAGTTAATTAATTAACTAAAATGTTTATATCCTGGACATCAGATATGAAGAGAAGACAAAAATGATATTCATACTAAATTATTCTGCTCCCAGTATTCCTGTTGCTAAGTTAGACATCTAGCATGAAGTGATACTCCCTAGCATGTGGGGGTCATGGTACTTTGAACACAGTTTCAATTTCAAGAGCAGTAGAATCCCAGATGTGTGCTTCTTGTTCACAGAAATAAAACAAAAGCATGTCCAAAACAAAAGTCCATCCAGAGGGGCCTGGACGAGTTCAAGAGTTGAGACCGTGGGAATTTCATAAGACCAGGTTCAAGGTGCTGCACGTGGATCAGAGCAACTCCCAGTATGAACACAGGCTGGGGATGGATAGATCGTGATAACAACTGCTGAGAAGGACTTGGGGTGCTGGTGGATGAGAGGCTGGACACGACGCATCCATGTGCACTTGCAGCCCAAACAAGCCAAACATGTCCTGAGTTGCATCCAAAGCAGTGTGGGCAGCAGGGCCAGGGAAGGGATTCTGCCCTTCTGCTCTGCTCTGGTGAGACCCCACCTGGAATGCTGCATCCAACTCTGGAGTCCCCAGCATGGGAAGGACATCAACCTACTGCAACAAGTCCAGAGGACACCAAGATGATTAGAGGGATGAAGCACGTCTCCTACAAGGAAAGGCTGAGAGAACTGGGATTGTTCAGCCTGGAGAAGTTTTTGGTGAGACCTAATTGTGACCTTCCAGTACTTGAAGGGAGCCTACAAGAAAGACAGAGAGAAACTTTTTAAAAGAGCAGTGAAAGGATAAGGGGGGAATGGCTTCAAACTGAAAGAGTAGGTCTAGATTAGATATTAGATACTAGAAAGAAATCTTTACTGTGAGGGTGGTGAGGCACTGGAACAGGTTTTGGAGAGAAGCTGTGGATGCTTCATCCCTGGGAGTGTTCAAGAGCAGGTTGGGGCTCTGAGCAACATGATAGTGGAAGATGTGCTCACCCATAGCAACTGGGTTGAAAATAGATGAAATTTAAGGTCTCTTCCAACTCAAATCATCCTATGATTCTACAAAACTTTATAAGTAGCAACACTGATCAGGATCCCAAAAGGCCAGAAACTGTCTGAAAGACGAGCTCATGGAGAGGTATTCTTAACTTTATTTTCAACTTCAGGTGTACAAGTTCTTTGACTCTAAGGCCTATGGAAAAGGACTTATTTCAGTCCTGTGAATTCAATTACAAATGATGCAAAGCCAGAGACTAAACCATTTTGAAGAGATAGTTAATTATAAGGTGGTAATTACCTGGTAGCAGGACCTGAGCATAGATGATATATTGCTGCCAAAGTAATTAACTTGGTGGAAGTGAGAAAGATTACATCTACAATGCAGGATCTTGGTGCCAAGGTCTCCATGGCTCTTACAGGAAACAACAACATTCAAAGAAACCCAGTGTCTTCTTTCCACACAGAGTAGTTTATGTCAAAATGTTCAGAACAGAGACAGAAGTCTCAGAGACATGCTTTTTAAGACTGTTCTCCCAGGAATTGCGCTTTTTTTTTTTTTAATTTTTTTTTTCTCTCAGAAGCACTGTATGCACTCCTCAGAGGAATGGAAAGATAAGTGTAGCTTGTGGTAAAGCATTAATTAACTGGGGGTGAAGATGGGGGAATAAGTAGAACAAATTAGAGTTGTAGTAAAACAATTTCTTTTTGACCATCTGAGGCTCATAGGTATTTGGTAAGATGTCATTCATAATTTATTTTAGCAAGAAATCATTGTCTAGCTTCAACAAAGTAACTACAAAGCCTGAGAATTTAGACTGAAGTGATTATGTCTGAGTAAATACCAAATCCACACATAAACCCTGACAGCCGTAGATATGTTAAGTCTATATGACTGTGCAGACGATCCAGGACTATTTGTTGGCTTACTTTACATTGGTTATAAAAACTCAGACAAATATTTGTAGCATGTTGAGTCAGTGCTTATTTCATTGCATAAAAAACCAACGACAAATCAATGGAATTCTGAGAAAAGTGAGGACTGTGATGGCTTGCTTTTTTATTTGTTTTGGAATAGATTGTTTTTTTGATGGGGTCAGGGGGAGTTCTCTGTGTGTGAGGGGTTCTCCCTAAGAAACATGTCACATTGAGATGGAATACAAGATTAGTTCATTCCTTCATTTCCTTGCCACAACTTGACAGCGGCAGAGTAAGCTTCTTTTCTTTCTCTGTTTGTTCTAGATGGAAGAAATTGCCTTTCAGAACACAAAGCAAGTCTATGTCTTTCATATCCTCCTTTCTCTCCAACTGCTAAAGTAGCGTCAATGATGTGGGTTTGTTACATGAGTTTTGGTTTATTGAGAGCAATTTTACTTAGCAAATAATAGTAATAAGGTTACCAGTCTTTTCCAAGTGCAACTTCCCTCTCTCTCTCTCTCTACCCTACATTTTATTTGACAGCATTTGAGAGCAGCATGACAAGACTCCTTACTTTCTACATTTCTACTGAACACTGTCAACTCCTCATCAACTCCAAAATTGTATTTGCACCATTTTTTATGGAACATACAGGATAGTTACCCACATAAAAAGTTCAGCTTTCTTAACAAGAAGCTCAAGTACCCTACAATCTAGCCTGTAGTTAAGCTGCAGATTTAGTCTCCCTGGGCTTTTCAAGCACTAAAAAATACAAAAGAAGTCCCAGCTTGTTCTTTATCAGCTTGTTCTACATGGCCAATCCCTCAACAGTGACACAGACATTAACCTCTCCAGATGATAATTGAATTGTGTTCACACTAACGAGGATGGAAAATAGTATCTGTAGAACCAGAAATTTTTCTGTTCTTATGTATCTCATCTTACTAAACAGAAATAATGTATTTGAAAGACAAAGTAATGTTGCCAAACTCTAGTCTGAATATTGGCATACCATACAACCGTAACTGTTTTCAATCCTACTTAGACTTTCTGTGGTTTTGTTCTCAAATATCTTAAAGGTATTACTAAAGCAAAGTTTAAGCAGGGTGTTAAAGAAGGGCTGAAACAAAAGCCTTCTTTTTAACTTGAAATGTAAGCTAATAATGAAAGCTGAGTAAGTAAGGACAGAGAACAATAGCCAACCTGTGTCACCACAGAGAAGACATGTTGTAATTCACTTGTTCATATTAAGTTTTCTGGGGGCTCATTCTAGCCACACTGAAATCACCCCAATTCAGTTTCTCCATGAGTGCTTCTGAGTTATACAAACACAGGGATGGAGACCCAAAGTAATTTATACAGGCTCCAGAAGAACTTAATCAAATATATTTTCTTGAATTTTGCTTGTGGTGCTGTCATCTTGGCCTCCCTTTGCTTTGCAAGTTGAGTCACTTTATGTGTAGTCTCAATTTTTAATTCACAATGTGGTGAAAACTTTTATCACCACCCCCACATAAATACTGTTTTACATAATTCATTTTTTATTAATGTTTTACATAAATAATTTAACATTATTTTTCTGAATGAAAATAAGAATATAATGGATGATTATTTAAAATTGATGATACTAACAATATTCAGTTGTGATATGGGGTCATTCTATGAAATGAATACAGAAAAGATTTTTCTATAGAAAAATCTATAAAAGATTAGAAAGATATAGAAAGATTTTTCTTCTACAGAATTATTTAAGGGTTCTGTGATAAACAAATCTATAAAGACTTTCTCAAAAGAAATGAGCTAAATTTCTCTCGGTTCTTTTGCCCTATCAATAATTGTTTTTATTGTGAATACACACTTACCTCAAGATAATTCAAATTTGGAAGGAAAAAGTCTTGGAGGATATGCTTGTATCTTGCAGAATGCAAGTTTAGTAAGGGAGAGGTGTTTACCTTCTGATTGTTCAGTATAATTAAGTTCAGAGAGGTGACATTTCAGAGCAGTGTTCCTTGCAAATAATACAGAATTCAGTTGGTTGTGGAAAGTTACACAAATTATTATGTGAAACAAAAAGCACAGATTGGCATAGATGGTCAGCACCCATAATTAATGCCTCTCCTTCTGTGATAGAAAAGGTGTATCTACATGACATTGTGAAAAGGAAGGATAGGCGATCATGACAAACTGCTATCTCCTTTCTCTTGAAGGCTACTGATTTTAATTTATGTTATAATCAAATATAGTTCAATAATTTCTTCAAGCTTGGATGGTTTATAGCTGCTGGCATTCCAAATGTTGCAACAGATCTCATAGTGCCTGTTAATTAGAGATTACTGAGTTTTAGCCAGAATTTGAACTTCTAATATCCAACATGTTTTCTAATGATCTTCCAAGGGACCTGAGTTTAGAAAACCAGCCAGTTCCTGAACACTATTTATCAACTGCTTTTTCATTTCTTCCTCTTTACTAATACCTCACAAGCATAGTCTTTCTAGTCTTTATCCCATATAAGTCCTAAAAAATCACCTAAACCAAATGTTAGTTCTCAGTGTTATAGACGGTGATCGAATCAGGCCAAATTAATAAAATTTGCGAGAGCCAAATTTATTAAGAAAATCGAACAGGGTTTATTTTGTAACTCGAATCACAATTTATTGCCAGCCACAATCAAAAAAGGAGAAAGATGCAACGTTCAAATGTTGGGTGACCCAGGAATTCTCTGTCCCTGTCACAGAGGTCCGGTGGGGTTCCCACTGGTCTGGTCTCGGGGTCCAGGTTTTACACAGCTTTTTCAGCCTGGGGCAAGAGTTCTTTTGTCTTTTTCTTTCCTTTAGAATATTCAGATGTTGTTCATTGCTGTCTGGTGTCAGGAAAATGCTGTCTCTGGTGTGTAGTTTGAATTTCTATGCAGCCTCGATATCTCATCTGATACTCGTTCTCTGCACCTGGACTTTCATTCTTCTTCTCCGGGTAATCTTTTGCATTTTAAGTTCATTGATGAATTTTCTCGAGTAGATTGCAATCTCCTTCCAGGAAATCTTTCGATGGGCTTCTTCGACGTGGCACGATATCTCTTTGCTTGAGTAGTTATCGGTACTTAAGGGGTACTCAAGCGTGGGGTGCCTCGGCTGCAAGTCAAGCTATCTTTAGACAAGGTTACAACATATTGAATGATTACATGAACAAATTGGATACATTTTACTCATACCAAAGGTTACAACATATTTGAACGATTTCTTTATTATATGAAGGAATTTTATACATTCTACTCATAACATCAGGTATCTAAAGAATGTGAACTTGAATGTCTATATTTTCTTTACATTTTTAGCCTCAAATTTGCTAAATAGATATGTGTATAAAGGTTTTGTTGCCTCTATTTATGAAGAGAAGTTGATGAATAGCTGTATTTTAGAGAATGAGGCGGAAAAAGATGCTGATAGCTGTGACTGTATCAGCTTACTTGAGACTAGAATTGAATCTGGCAAAACATCCCTGTGACAGATGTTTGATACCAGGGACTGGAAAAGTAGCATGGTTCCCATGCTGAACTCCTGACACAAGACCACTTTTGGCCTTGGTCACCATGTCTCTCACCCATAAGCTGGAAGTAAAAGTCTCAACTTGTGATTTACTGTCAATCCAGAGGTACCTACACACGTACTGCTGCTTCTCCCTGCAATGCTCACGCCAGGGACTCATTGATAATTTGTTTGGCTCTATTTATGTATGTGAAAACCTCCATCATATTCCTACATTTCAAGAGAGAGAAAATATTTTTGCAGCTCCCTGGAGCCTTGAAAGCCAGTGATTGCAGTTGGAAGCAGGGCTGCCACAATGGTTATATGCTGACAGTGTGTGGGAGACTGACTTCATGCAGCAATTGTCTTATTTCTATTAATAAAAAGTATACCTACTGAGCAAGGAAACACATTTTCAGTAAAAAGAGTATTTGTAAGTCCATGGCAAGTTTGTGGTGCACAGACCTGATTCCTTTCTATTCCCAGATAACTGATGTAACATGTATCCAAATCTGCTGCAAGAACTATGTCTCAGAAGGGAAGAAAACTAGCTAAGAAAACTACCTAGAAAACTATGTACCTTTGTTAAATATAAGAATTACAGCTAATTTAATCAGAGTGTATGAGTATTTCATACCCAGCATACACTGCTGAAAACATCTGAGTGGATCAAGCCCTTTGCAAGGGGACCTTAAGCTGGCCAGAACTTGGAGACAAAACGTTCCCATGTTCCCCTGAGGTGAGGCAAGTCTTGGAGACAGCAAGATGCTTTGTCCAGCAAACAGCTTTTTGAGAGAACAAAAAACGACTAAGCTGGACAAAATAACTTTTACAAGCAAGGGAAAAATTTTATTAGAATTAGATATACCATACTTTGTCAATTGCACCCAAACAAAGAGTAATAACGTCAAACAATTTCATGACTCTAATATTTATAACAAAATTATCATAAACTGATAAGCATGAAGTCCAAATGAATAATGATTCTGATACAGATACACTTCTGAAGAGTCAGGTCATTTTAATGTTTATATCCTACAAGGCTTATTTTCTACTTCATATTTTGGTTGTGGTCTCTGTCCTAAGGCATATCTTTTCAGGCAGCCTGATGGCGCTCTGTGTGCTTAGCATGAAAACCCACAAAGGCTGGGGAATATACTGGCCACTTAGAAAATTAAAACCCACTTCATGTCATCAGTTTCTTTGAAAATTCAATATTTTGAATTTTTTAAATTATAATAATACAGACACATGTTTTTTCTCAAATGTTAAAATGCCAGTATTATTAAAATGTTATCCCTTTTCTAACTCTACAGGGCTTTGTGCAAGCCTTCATTTTCCACTGAGTCATTTATATATGTGATTGTAAGACCCCTACTTGGAATGCATCCAGCTCTGGGGTCCCCAGCACAGGAAGGACAAAGACCTGCTGGATGGAGTCTAGGGGAGGACCACCAGGATGATAAGAGGGGTGAGGAAAGGTTAAGAGCATCGGGATTGTTCAGCCTGGAGAAGAGAAGGTTTTGGCGAGACCTAATTGTGGCCTTCCAGTACCTGAAGGGGGCCTACAAGAAAGCTGGAGGGGAGCTTTTTAAAAGAATATGTAGAGACAGGATAAGGGGAATTTGGGGGTCTTCAAACCGAAAGAGGGTAGGTTTAGATTAGATATTAGGAAAAAAATGTTTACTTTGAGATGGAGTGGAGGATATCTCTGCTCTGGGCAGAAGGAGTTGAAAGTAGAAGATCTTTAAGGTCCCTTCCAACCCAGGACATTCTTTGATTCAATGGTCTGCTGCAGCAAGTTCAGCTACTGACTGGTAGTAAGCTTGCTGCTGAGTCTCTTTGCTCAGATACTTCTTAACTTTCAGTCCAGTGTTATCTCATGAGTAATTAGATGAACTAGCAAACAGGAAACCTTGTGGCATAAATTTTCAAGGAGCACATGAGGATATTCCCCTTTGGAGTTAATCTCAAGGGAGGTGAGCAAAACATTCCTTCTAGTCTGTGTCTGTATTACAGCTCCTGGTAGCCAGAGTTTCTGTTAGTGTCTCTGTTGCTATGACACTCTTGTACTTTCACTTCTACTTTCACTACATCCTCTCTCTCCTTCCTCCAGCCCACCCATCACTAGCAGGCCTGTTGCTTTTTGAGCTACTCTTGGTAATTCTCTATATAATTTTCACTTCCAGTCTGTAACAAACAAAGCTGTGCACATGCTTGAGTCTTTACCTGCAAAGACACAAGACAGTAGGTCTAACATTATAGTTAAGTGTTGTAGTAAAAGAGCAGTGCACAGCCAAAGTGGTCTGCAACTTTTAGGTTTCATAATTTAAAAAATGAGGGAATTCTGCATTTCTTAGGGTAGCCCTCAGTATATTAGTGGTGTTTTTCACAGCTTGTGTGTGTGGTGTTTCACAGTGGTGTTTGTCCTGAGCTTTCTTCATTACACTTTACCACTGTGTGCACAGCTCTTTTAAAATACTATATTCTATTGATTCTTGTAGGGTTTGCTGTACACTCCCTTGGAAAAAAGAAACACTGCAGTAATTGATGGCAGATGATTACATCTAGAAAAATTACATGCTCAAGGTGGTTATGGCAACCATGTATCTTGGCACAGTGGTACTGTGAAATTTTATCCATCATATGACCTGGAACACATAAGGACAAATCCTCTATAAATCCGCTGTATATATCATCCATATCGATATATTTATTCCATGGCTTTTTTAAGTACTCCCTGCCTGGCTGGGTCTTGTAAACTAAAGAGAAGCATTCCGGAAAGTTGAGACATCTGCATGTTAATCTGGACAAATAATTACAAATCTCCACATATTTAATCATAATGTGTAGCCATGTGAACTATATGATATTACATTTTAGCTAGTAAATAAGTAAAAAGCAGTTCCCATATTATGGCATAATTTTGTGGCCAGTTCCATGATTCAGTGTTCTGAAAATAAGGGATGCAAATTAGTTCCAGCCTGAGAAAAAAAAATATTTTCTGTAAAAATAGAAGTCCTGAACATCACTATATAAGATTACACAGATAAAAAATGTGAAAAAACCCCAACAATAACGCGACCTGCAGGTCAAAAACTAAAGACAAAGCAAACCTTCAAAATTACATTAAAATAACAATCATCATCATAATCATCATAATAGTTATGTTTAGGCATAGAGAATAACAAAGGATTGGTGAAAAGAAAGAAAGGAGAAAAGACAGCATGCTTTTTGCATTTTGTACTATTTTGTATATTGAAAATAGAACCGCAGCTACAGTAAATATCTACCAAGGAAAACACATTGGACCAAGAGAATGTTTTTTTCTTTCTAAATTCAGTATCAAAATGTATAACTTACTTGATGAATGTTTCTATTTGTTCTCAAGGTACTGTCTCTTTTTTAAACACATTTTTACCTAGCCTTGGTAATTTATTTCTTAACTAGTCTCTGCCTGTGTTCCCTTCAAAAAGCTACATAGGAAAATATTTGTGTAATTTATTATGTTTTCCGACTGAATACTTGAACAAAAAATGACTGAATTTTAATCCTGAGAACTTTTATTGTATGTAGCTCTATTTCTCTTATTGTAAAAATGAAAGAGGCAGCTAGATGCACCCTGTTGCAGCTGAAATCAGCTTTTCTCTTTCAGAACTACTACTAAAAAAATAAGCCTTTCCACAGCGCTACAGAAATAGTGTTATTCATTTGTCTTTATGAAATAAGAAATGTGCAGTTTCACTTGTGTGTCTTCAAAGTCCTTGTAGTGGAAGACAGAAAAAACCAGCGCTATTGCCTTTGAACTCACCTGTTTTCCTTAGATATCCTCCAGTTGTTACTTTTGATCTCTTATGGATAGTCTAAGGTTTCTTGTTTGGTATTGGGGTGTACACTTTGGTGCTCCAGAGTTTGATGTCATTCGAGGGATGTAGGGCCAGGTATGCTCTCCTCTGCTTGAGAGAATGGTCTAAAAATCATTGAGTTTTCAGCTCTAAAATGCTGACATTTATTTTCCAGAAATATCTAGGAAAGGCTGGATTTGCATACAAAAGCATATGTAAAATTCATGAGGAATTTCAATGCCTTAATACATCTTTCATAATGAAAATTAATACCATTCTTGAGATTGAGGTGATGCAAAACTTAATTTAGTTTATGGCCAATCAAAATCAGAGTAGGATAATAAAAAATAAGAATTAATCTAAACTCTCCTGCTTCCCACCCTTCTCTTCTTCCTGGGCTCAACTTCACTCACAATTTCTCTATCTGCCCCCTGATCCAATGGTACAGGGAGATAGGGAATGAGAAGTGTGGTCATTTCATAAATCTATGTCTCTGCCATTTCTTCCTCCTCATGATCTTCCCCTGCTCCTGTTTGAGGTTTCACCCACAAGACACCATTCTTCATTAATTTCTCCAAAGTGAAACCTTCTGATAGCCCACATTTCTTCAGGAGATTTCTTCACGGGTCCTTTCCATGTCGTATAGTCTTTAAGGAACTAACTGCTCCTGTGGATATGTGATCCATCATGGAATTCAGTGGGCTGCAGTGGCACAGCCTGTCTCACCATGGTCTTCATCTCAGGCTGCACAGGAATCTCAGTTCCAGCATCTGAAGCATCTCCTCCACCCCTCTTCTGCACTGACCTTGATGTCTGCAGAGCTGTTGCCCTCACATGTTCTCAATCATTTCTCTCAAGTGCTGCTATTCAGTGGTTTTAAACTCTGGTTAAATACTTTATTGCAGAGGCACCACCATTGCTGCTGATGGACTTGCCCTGGCTAGAAGCAGGTCCACCCTGTAGATGGCTGGAACTCTCTGTGTCATACATGGGGGCAAATCTGGCATCTTCTCGCATGATACATCCCTGCAGCATCCCACTACCAAAACTTTGCCACATATACACAATGCAAGCTGTTAGGACGTTTTCACAATGCACAGCAAAACATTATCTATGATTATTTTAATAAAGTCTCCCACAGTAAGAACACACAAGGTGGTTTCATATCCTGAGGCATGGAACTCGTGAAGTTTTTTTTTTTTTTTTTGTTTTGCAAGAAAGATAACTGTGCATAAGACAAAGGGCTGAGCACAGTGGTATGATGTTTCTCAAAACTATCTTCCCATGTGATTTCTTAGATACCATTTCTTACAGTGAACATGAGAAATGATGAAATATATGAATATAAGGAAAGATCATAAACCTGAGTGTCCAATTATTGCTCTTCTGAAGTGTAATTTTGCATAAGGCCACTCTTGGAAATAGCCTTTTCAAATGTGAAGTTGAATTTCTCTCTTTCTGCTGTAATAAATTCTAACGCTAGTCTTGTATTTATGGTGCTTATGTGTACTGAGTGATCAATACAGTAGATATTGCAGAGATAATCTTAATGGGAAAGACAAGAGGAAACCAATAAAATGTTTAAATATGTCTCCATATTTTGACAAGTTAGATTAGTGTAGTGGGAAACAGTCAGAGTGATCACATTAAAACTGTCTGTGGGTTGTTTTTCTTTCCCTAAGGAAAATGAAAGCCAGCAGCCTTCATCTTGAATATGATTTGTGATTGCTGCAATGCAAAAGAATAAGTAGGAAGCTGTTACTATCTCCCTGTCCCTGAGTCTTCTCGAGGAGGATTGTAACTGACAGCACTTGGAGCCAGATTGACACTGAATGGATGACAGAGAAAAGAGACAGATATTAGAAAATTATGTTCAAGAACTAGCTCCACTATTAATGAGGTAATAGCTAGACAATTTCTACTATTCAATTGTTAAAAGATAAATTGCGCTAACAATGGATTACTAACTCCACATGTGTGGTGTGTTTTCTTTCACCCATACCTTGGCAGACTTTATCCAGCCCTTTTCCAGTTGAAATTCTAGATTTTTTGTTTGTCCCACCTTAATTTTAGGCAGTCACTTGGACAAGTCAGACCTTCCATTGGTTAAAAAGAAAAAAAATCCTTCAGGGAGAAATTTTAACTGCCCTTAGTTTCTTTTGCCTAGTTGTCTTCAGACCCACTCATACTATAGATGAGGAAGATTTAACCCTAGGTCTAGGCTGAGAAAAAGGGCAAAGGACTAAAAAATGCAAGAAGAAACTAAATGCTCCTCATAGAAGAGCTTTACTAGTATTCCCAAGTTTTATTTGGAAGATAAGTGTTTTCTGTATGTACAATAAGGGTGATACTCCAACTTTCACCTGAGGAATCTCAGCCTCTGAAGGGAGGAGGGTCCCTACATCTGGTATTATGTTCATCTTAAGTGAAATGTTAATTTGAAAAATGTAAGACTGCTGAGATTTACCGTAATTTCTTCAATACATTTTTACACTTACCACTACATTCTGGTGAATTTCTGCTTTCTCCTGACAAAAAATGGTTCCAACACTTCCTTTTAGCTTTATGTTTCCCAGTTACAGAAAGAGTTACCACAGCAAGAATTCTTGATACACATGCATACTGCAGCCACTCCTGTTCTTTATTACAAAAAGTTAGAATAATTTTATTCAAGTATTACTTGTAAGATATTCTGCAGATTTGGCTGCAAACCTTTATGCAGGTATAGCACAAACTGACAAGAGAAAAAAATAACTGTGGAGCAGGTGCAAGCATTTGACTTTCTGAAATCTTTTCAAAACTAAACAGTTTAAAAATAGGATTTGATGGTCCAAATTCTGCATTAAAAAAAGAGAGAAAGAAAGATGCAAGATGGAGACAAGATCTCTAATTTTCATGTGATTGCAGTTGCTGGAAGCCTTATAGTCCAGGAGACAGAGCATTAAAAAATAATCTGTCAGATCTGTATGTACAGGGGAAGAGAAGCAACACTGGGGAAGGCAGATGGGTCAAATTGCTGCTCAAACTGCTGAAAATTTATTCTCTGAAAGGCTTTATTCTGATTCTTAAGAGGTAAGTCCTTCCTGAGGGGCAGTTGATGCCACTTTCAAATAAGGTGCTTATTAGGAATCAATTTGAACAAGCAATATAAAA
Organism: Polioptila caerulea; assembly: GCA_013397295.1. Lineage (NCBI taxonomy): Eukaryota > Metazoa > Chordata > Aves > Passeriformes > Certhiidae > Polioptila > Polioptila caerulea. Next base: position 315,772 of record VYXF01005518.1, on the reverse strand, counting down.
TTTCACCATTCAGTTTTTATTTTTGTTTTGAGGTAGTTGCCCTGCAACTTTTCTTTTAAAGTAAAATGACAGAGAAGAAGAAACAAAGAGTAATTGAGAAGAAGATAGTATTTCTTCAAAGGGCTAATTTAACGAAAATATGCCAGTGTCAGGACAACTTTCCCTGTCCTTCTGTCACACTGATCTCCCATCACACCTGGCTTTCTGTCTTTGCTTAGGTTTCCTCAGAAGCATAAGATTTCCCTCATCAGCTGCACTGATTTGCGTGCTACATCACAGAAAAGAGCAAGACAGTGGTTGAGACAAAGTTTCTGCTGTTGTAATTCTTGCTTTGAGGGCAAGACCCTGCTAAGAAGCAGTTGAGCCTCTGTAACTGTCACGCTGCACGGAAGCTTCTCTGATTTATTTAATTTTTATAGGCCAACAGGAATCACAGGAGACAAGCCACCTGTTTATTCTGCAAAGGTCTAAGGACACCGGGTGATGTAGCATCAGGACAGAAGAAAGACAAAGGTGATAATTTCGTGACATTATCAGAAATTTGACAAATGCGATTGTGGGTTTGAGTAAGAGAGGAGAGGTCTCTAGGGCATCACAGGAGAAGTTATGCTCCAAAATGACCGAAAATACGTGATGAATGTAGGGTCAGTAATGATGAAGATTTGTTTCGGAAATTATACCTGAGCTATTTTCTGCATCTTGGAATGCAAATGAAATTCAAGGAGATGGCATAAATCCGAGGCAAAAAGGAATGCCATAGCAGACTTAAGGCTTCCTTCTCTGAAGATTCTGGAATACTTTTAATAACTCTGGTACTTCAAAGCAGAGAATTTGGTTGATGTTTCAAGCAGATGAAGAAGGGCACAGTTTTTTGCAAGGTTAATTGCTTTTGTGGCTAACTGAGGAAGTGAGATGTTATTCTTGCTCCAAGAGATATTTCAAAAGTAATTGACTAAGTTAAAGCCAAGACTTCCATTTGCAATGAGGAAGTTTCCTGTTTGCACTCCATAGAAGCAAAAAGGAACCCTGATTTCATTTTGTGTTTTTGCAGGGAAGCACTTTAAAACAATTCCATTGTTACACAGAACTAAACTTATGAAGTTAAGATTTTTGTTATATGAGTAACAGAAATGAACTAAATCACTGATATTTTAATTAATCTGACTTGTTATTTTTAAAGTCTGGGAGCAATCTGTTTGTGTTTACTTCATCCAATTATAGTTACAGAAAGTAAAGGGTAATGATAATGCTTGAAGCCATGCATCAAACATCCAGGAGGGGTAGGACCCTGATTTTCAGGGCCCTGAAATCAGTTTAAGGAAAAAATGCAGAATTAGGCCTATTAAGTTATTAATAAAAGGGAATAAAAGTGTTTAGGATAAATAAAATTATTCTTGTTAATTCTGAGCACCTCCTTTCACAGTGGTTCCAACAGTGATCATCTTGGCTTCTAGACAGTCTTTGTACAGGTAATGGAAAATAGTTGGTAAGCAATTCTGATGTTTATATCATGGTCCACTGGATCATAGAAATATCAAAAAATTGGCTTACAGTGTTGGGAAAAATCAGTAAATCTAGTAGAAATTTTTGCAGGAGTAAAAAAAGCAGGAAATAATTTAAAAATACTTGCTGAACAGCTTCCTTGGATTTGCACCTGCAATTTAAGAATTATTTCTGTCAAAACCTTGAATTAAAGAGGCTATGTCAAGTTAATCAGGGTCAATAAACCATCGAGAAAATGCATATACTTGTTTTATTACTCTTTTCAATTAATTGGTAGCTAATTAGCAAACTATCTTCATCTGCAAGAAGAGTAAAAAAGAAAGCTATCTGAAATATTCATCTCGGTAAAACTGAGAACTTTGTCTTTCAAAGTCTGACTTTTTAGTACCTTGTAATTTTTTCTACCACTTCACACGTTATTGAGATTTTTTTGCTGAGAACAATTCTTCGTCCTTTTACTATTTACTAGCAACTGATTGGAAGTATTCATTACTGCAAGTGAATTTTAGTTGAGGTTTTTGGAGCATAGAAATGGACATCTGCTCTTGTTAGGATCAGCATCATTCTTCAAAGTAATTCCCTTCAGCAAATGGTGATATTTAAACATTTAAGTTGAACGTTTGACAGCGACAAAAAAGTTTCCAGTAAATTAACAGCCTAAAAGGAAATACAGATTTTCTTTGGTGTTTAAATGGACAATCAAACCAATATTGTATGCATTAAGAAACTCTCCTGTGTTGCAGCAGTTAAAGCAGTGGTCCAAATCAGTATTTAAATTACAGCTTTTAACAGTGAAAGAATGATGAAGTCAGATTATTTCTCCTTATGTGGTACAGTATTTCTTAAAGAAAATAAATTCCTTCAGTTTCACGGATAAGGCCACTGAGATTAAACCATAGATGATGGGCATAAAAGAAACAAAATTATCAAGGCAGTGGTATACAAATCAACTTGAACAAACTTAAATGCTGTTAGAGAGGATGACAGAAATAATTGCTCCACAACAAAATAATGTATCATACAAGATACATAAACCACCAAACATAATTTAATTTACCTGCTTGTTGAGATATTTATTTCTTGTAGGATATAGAAGACAGACTGCTGAAAGATTAATCTGGGAGATAAAAATTATTCTTCTGTTATGTTTTCAGATTTGAACTAATATTTCCTCAGACATAAAGGAAAAATGTTCTTTTAGCAGTACACTGACTTGCTGGCTGGATACAATAATTAAAAATAGAACTACAGAAATTATTCTTCTCTCCCTTTTTAAATGCAAAAAAATTATCTACTGATCTTTTCTATGATGCCGCACAGGTAAAAAAATATTAATAATAAAAAAAAAATATATTTTATCACTGACGTTCAACATACGTATTCTCAGGAAAACTATATCCATACCTGATCAACATGCATTTAATTGTTGTCTGATCAATTAATTAGATTGATAGTTAAAACAAAACCTAACTTGGAAAACAGTATGCAAACCTTGAGCAGCCCAAAAATCAATTTTAATAAACATGCAAATCATTTTACTACGTGTTTGAGTACGCATTGATAATTTCTGGATGTCAGTTTTACTCATGATAGAAAATTTTTCTGTTCTTTTTATCCTGAAACATTGATTTTTTGGGGGGAGTTTGGTAGGTTTTGTTGGGTTTTGGGTTTCTTTGGTTTTTTCTTGTGGCTTTTCTTTTTGTTATAGTTGGTGTTGCATCAGGAAGCTGTAGTAGTCAGCAGTCAGGTTAAATTGAAATTTATTTCCACTATGCTAAGGCACTTATTTTTGAGAGATATTGTCTATATCTGTATACAACTGCTTTTATATTGTTAAACACACTGTGAAACCCAGTAATTTTTGCTGTCACTTCATAGACAGGGAGAGATACAAAAACAGTCTTCACTTCACAACTTGTTAAGTTGCCATAGACATCGTGGGCATCCTCAGGTTCAAGAATCCCCAAAAGCACTCAGGGAAGTAAAAGACTAGGCTCTAAATGTAAACAGAATCAACTCCTCTCAAAAGGAAACGAAGCATTACTTTGCTGTTTCTTGAGGTATCTACATGTAAATTCTTTGCTACTTGTTACCTTGTTAAGTTTTTTCCTGCCTGGTTAGGCTAGAGTTATATCTGAAGGGAAAAAAAAAAAAAAAGGTTGTGAGTGTGCTGTAGTTATCATATTGCTGACAGAAAAGAAGTTATTTAACACAACCTTGCAGAAGAGTAGTATTCAAGAGCATAATATGAAAACTCCCTGACAACCATTTCTTAATCATATTATGATGCCATATATTATAGAATATACCAAATAGATAAAGACAGCTTAATATATTAACCATAATAAGAAGTTTATCAATTCCATAGCACAATTTAGACAAAAAGTATATCCCTTTTTATAGCATAAAATGTGCAACAGATAATTAGATAATTCTACTAGGAAATTTTAACTCAATATTTCCCCGATTAACAAGTGTCCCAGACATAGCAATGAAACAACACAGTAGCATAAGTCATGTTTTTGCTTTCCTTGTTAATTGAAAAGAAGAGGGAATTAAACTTTCTTGATAATAGGATAACTACGATAGACCACAGTACAACTCGCTCGCCCTGACTCAGAAAATGCAAGTATGAAATTCCATGACCTTGGCTGGCAGAGGGGAATGCGAATTTTTGGGCATTAGGATAGATGAGCTGAGTCTTTAGGCTGTGAGAAAACAGCTGTACTTATTATAAAAAACTTGTGTGTGTGTGTAGTGGTAAGAGCTGGGCTGGGAGACACTCAAGGATAGCAAGAGAACAACCATTCTGTTTTGCCATTATTGTGTGTTACATTCATATTTGAGGCAAGACTCTGCTGTATTCAAAAGTGGAAGGAGAAAAGATCCACAAAAATAATATTGAGAAAGTAATCTTTTTAAAATACTGTCATAAATGCTTTCAATAGATATCATCAGAATATCGGTGTCTATAAAGTGTTGACACCGTTATTTTTTATGTATTCAATGAAAAAGAGTAAGCATCACTTGGACACCGATTTCCAGAAGATGTAAATGTCAAACATTTTTTTAAAACCAAAATTGTGAAATTCTATGACCAAAAGGTTTCTATAGAATGTGTATGATTTCCCAATCATATTCAGAGGCAAAATTGAGTCAGTTAAAGCTTAATTGAATATCTAATTTTTGCTGAGCATGAATCTCAGTACTGTTGGGAAGAAAAATCGTGGCAATTACAGAATTATAAAAATTTAAAACTAACATTGACTTCTTTCTTCTTCTCATTTTCCTCTTTTCTGTAAAAAACAGAAGTGCTTATTTTTCTTAATTTTGTGAACACTTTGATACAAAAATTTAAAATGTTGTACTGTGTGAGTAGTATAAGACTGATGTGCAGTTTCAAAATAGATAAATTATGTTTAACATGTCTCAATAATTGCAGCTTTAATAAGCCTCAGTAGCTGCGTCTATAAAGAAAGAATAGAAAAAAAAGAAAATTGAGATGATATATCAAATGAGCACAGACATAATGAGATGCTGAGCCAAATAATCAAGGACACTTGGCAAAATAATCAAGATAAAGCCAGAATACAAGGAACAAACAAGTCCAACCCATCAGTCTAGGTACTGGGTAATTCCAGCAGTGGATGATCAAAACCACCAACCCAAGACACCCACTAACTCAAAAGAAAAAGAAACTGACCATGTGGACTAATTAGCATAAGAAGTGAGAGTAATTGACCCATAAAATATAGAATACAGATTAATGAGAGAACTATGTAAGTTATAGCCAATGAACATTAATGCCTTGGTTTGCTAAAATAAAAATAGTCAAGTTTAGATAATCGCCTTGCTAGCTTTGTGGATTTGCCAAGTAGAAATGTTCTCTGCACAGAACCCTAAATAAACCAAATGCCTTGACTGTGTGGATTATGCTCTTGCATGCTGAGTAAAAGAATCCATTTCAGGGCAAAAAGACCATGGCAGTTTTGTGTGTTCTCAGGCAAGGAGTTTTGTAGTAAGGCCAACAACTTATTTTAGTGTCAAAAGGACTCTATATACAGAGCAATTAATATTTTAGGACTGGGAAATCTTCACATATGAACTTCAAAATGAGAAACTTCGAACTGAGGAACTGCAAAATGAAAACTGACTAAAGAAAATTCTTAATTTAAAGATCAGTAAGTAATATTAGTGTAATTGCTCGTAACATAGTTATTTGCTAAATTATTTTTATCTTCCATGCTGATATCTTTACAATCCACAGAAACAAAATGAAAGAAACTGGGAAGCTGCTGATTGACGAGAATCACTTTGGATTTTTGTTCTGTAAGGGGGCTTTGTACCTTCAGCTGCCATGGAGCTTCAAGGGAAAAGAGGATGCTTAGTGCAATAGTAATTATTTCTTTTTCATGCTGTTAATAGAATCTAAAAAACCTGGTGTGAAGTGAAAGGGAAGACTGAGAGAAAAATGGTGCACTAGTTATTAACTAAATCTTTTATACTGCAGTATTAGATAATGTGTTCACATTTCTGGAATACATAGTAATTTTCTCAACAGGAAAAGAGGTTGCTGAAGTAAAAACATGAACAGTCACTGCAGGGAAATCAAAGCTTCTGACCTCGCATTTTTTCCATTATTGTTCTATTTTGTTATTGTGTTATTTCTCTTTTCAATGACTTAGCTGGAATTAGACTTACTCTTGTTGCTCTCCTAACCTCTACCAAACCTACACAACCCACAGTTCCATCCTAAGAAAATCAGTTCTGGTTTCTGATAGCTTTTGAATATGGAGTTGAGCACACTTTCTGTGATTCAGTCACCACCAGCAGTACACCAAAGTCAATTGAGTCATGAGGATGACTTTGCTAAAGTTTGTCTCCTGATAAAGCCCAATTGCCTTTTGCTTTGGAGAGGGAGCAGAGAGAGGCAAGAAGACAGGTGAGAAGGAAAGAAGAGAATAAGGAGTCAAGGTGACTGAAAAGAAAGAAAAAAGAATGAAAAAAGAAAAAAAGAAAGAAAAAAAAGACGGAAAAATAAAAAAAGAAGAAAAAAGAAGAAAAAAGAAAAAGAAGAAAAAACTCATTTTTGCTCCTAGTTGCTCCTAGGTAAGAGCTATTTGAAACTTTTAAATTAATGAGGGATTTTTTTAAATGTAAATTCTAATATTTATAGAAAAAAAAGCTTATCCTTCACTGAAAAAAAAAAAAAATAAAAACCCAAAAAAACCCCA
>VYXF01005518.1:252088-308526 GCA_013397295.1 Polioptila caerulea | reverse complement strand
TGTAAATTCAAATATTTAAAGAAAAAAAAGGTTATCCTTCACTAAAAAAAAAAAAAAAATTAAAACCCCAAACAACTCCCAAAAGAAGTAGAGACCTACAAGACCAGGAAATCTGAAAACTTTTGTGCATACACAGGGGAACTTTAGTAGGGATGCTTATTAAAAAAAAAAAAAATCATAAAATATGTATAGAATCTTACTTTAACAAGTTTGCATCATCTCTATCAAAATCAGTAAAAGCATGACATTAACCTCTCTAATAGTTAGAGGTACTGCAGTGTATCAAGGCAGTGTAGCTAATAACATCTGAAGAATGAAAGTCTTCCCAAAGTCAGTGATGAAAAACCTTATTTACATTTTTTTTTAATAAAGCATCAGTTTTCTACTGTTTTATAGCCAAGTTACTGAGGAATGTCTGGCAGCACCTTAACCTACAGGCACATTAGATTGCTAACAAGTCTAGTAATAACTGTCAGGTTCTGAAAATTACCTTCTCATTTCTACCTAAAGTTGTCAGATTTTATAAGCTCCTTGGCACATTATTCTCATGTATAGGTATTTTTACTTTCTTCTTCAAGGAATAGGTAGGCAGTTTCAGATTTCTTTTTTTTTTCTTTTTTTTTTTTTTTGGTGTCTGAATTGTTGCTTAACTTATATTTAAAACTTGAAATCCTTCCTCACAGTTTTCACAACTTTAGTTTTAGATGAGAACCTGTTACTCTCTTCCCTTTCAAGTAAACAATTCATTACATAATTTTTCTTCTATAAATGAAGGAGAGAGAGATAATTGAAATGGATTGTGTAAAAAAACTATATAACTATGTATAAAATTGAAGAATTGGCTATTTTTTATTTGAATTTGTGTAATTAAACAGACTTTTAAAACTGCAGTATTTTTTCAGTATGTTTACAACTTGAAATATAGTTACTGATTATTGATGAAAATAGTTTAATATAACTTTGTCTCCTAACTTTCATTCTAAGAGTGAGCAAGATGAGAGTCTAAATAAAACACAAGACTAATTCTTAGCAAATCTGGATGGGTCTTTTCTTTACCTAATGTCTTTTGTCATCAACTGAAAAAAATTGATTTATTTATTAACTATTTGAATTTGAAAAACAGTGGGTTGCAACATGAATTCAAGTTATATTGGTTTTCGATTCAGCAGTGAAATATAAGAAAGTCCAAAGAGTATGATTCCATAAATGTTTAATAATAATAATATAGATGGATATTTTTATCATTCAACAGCATTTTATTTGGGCAGATTTTGACTGAGAAACCACAGACTATTGGAGTAGCAATGGACTACTTGCTGTAGAATCATCAAAATTTAGCCTTTTGTATTAATATTTGAGCATGAACGCTAATATTAAGTCCAGATACTTATAAGGAAATCTGAAGAAACTATTGCGATTTTTCTTCCAAATTTGAAGCAATCCATAAGTAAATAATAAAACACTGTTTGGGTCTTGTTGGTTTTTTTTCTATTTATGTTTGGGGGATAGTATACCACAGCTTAATATCACGTGTCAGGTTGAATATAGATAATATGTTACAGAGAGTTAAAGTATACTGCCCTGGATGTAGAAAAAAAATCTCCTGGAAAATTTATTTGAAGTGTTACAGCAATTTAGTGAAGTTATTGACAGCACCTGCAATCTACATGTCTGAGTGGTTCTCATTTAGCATAACACAAACCACATTCTGCAAGAATTGCTGAAGCATATATCCCTCATGGCATCCTATGTCACTTTATATTTAGGAGATAGATGATCCCATTCTTTTATATTGCTTCCCAAAAAAATAAAGTTGTGGAACTGCAACCTTAAATGAATTGTGCTATCCAGTAGATGAAGCCCTAAATTTAGTGCTTTACCCGAGACCAAGTGAGATGTTAGGATAAGAAAACATCCATGCAGCTTTTTTATCTCCTAAAGAGAATAATTCCTTGTCCTTGAGGATAAACAATACTTCTGTGATAATACGACAGGCATGGAGATTGTTGAAGTTTCAGACAAAAAGAAGCACAGAGTATTCTGGCAGATGCTACATTACTTAGGAGGAGAGAATGGAGAGTGAATAAACTCCCTTCTCCCCTCTGAGAGTGGACACAAGGCTCGGGACTTCTGCTGCGTCCTCTCAGTTCCTCCTAAACAGTCACTGCCAGCTCCTTTTCAAATCTCACCAGATCAACATACCCCACAGTAAGGCAGGTATTTTTAAGAGTATTTTACTCTTAAAAATAGTGACAGCAGACAAAATAAGCCATCTGCATTCGTGCAGGAGAGGTCTAGGAAAGGAGAAAACAGATGGCTCAGACAAACTTATATGGGGGGTGGGGGGAGGGGAATGATAAAGGAATTATATAAGAGGATGAGTGAAGAAATAGTGTCAGCTAGATGTTGAGGTACTAGATTCTGGTAAGAATGATGAAATTGAGGAACGATATCATAAAATGAATAAACAAGGAAAGGATACTTTAGAGCTGACTGACATCTTTCATGAACAGTGAACAAGAAGGATAAGGCAAAAAGGGTAGCATTAAAAAATCATAAATTAGCAAATCAATTAACCACGTATTTTTGAGATAAGCTTATAGTTTATATTTTACTTACAGTGGAGGGAAGCAATTACAAAAAGAAAGTTAAGTCACTCAGAAGTGTGGGAAAAGTGTTTGATAATGGCTAAAGGGCAGTTCCCTATCCCATGACAATTTGTGAGCTATCATTTTCCCCCTTCTTACATGACATTAAGGAATTAACTATTGAAAAATATGTGTGCAACAGGGAAAATTCTCTTTCATTCTACTGGAACAAATTGATAGCATCTACAACATTGTTTCTAACAAAATTTAATTAAAATTTCAGGAGGAAAGAAATAGCTATTTGTTTCAAAAAAAGTTACCAATTTCAGTTTTTAGTTGAGGAACTTATTATTTCCTATAGCAATAAAAGTGAATATAGAATACATATGTTAAAAAGTCTTGTAATGGTAATGATGTAGCTGTCTAGATGTGATATATCTGACATAACAGGCATAAAAGATTAAAGTAGAGCAGACTCAAATGCTAAGTGAAGATTGGTAAGAAAATAAACATTGAGATTACTAAACACCAGTAATAGTTATCCAAATCCTGAACTTAAAAAGCATGAATGGAATGGAATAATGCCTTAGTATTCAGAATGTATGAAATATGACAAAAAATGTTTCATTTTTATCCCTGGAAACAGCTGATATTTATATTAGAGAAAAAAATTATTAAATTATAGAAGATAATACAGCAAAGATACTAAATATGAATAACATATAAATATGAATAACAATAAAGGCTCAGTGGTAATTCTGAATATTAAAAGTGATCATTAAGATACATCAAGAAGGGCTGTTATGAGGAGAAGGTAACTATTCTTTTAAGCTAGAACTTTGCTAATACAGATTTTAATTGAAGTGTATGAACTGGAATGACTGTGCAATATATCAGTGCAGAAACTGATGTTTAGCTAAGTCCAAGTGTCCTTTCATGCTATCTTATGCAGCTGACAGTCTAAGACTAGTTAAAATGCCAAGGGCTGTACCATAAATAAGGAGTTTCAAAGTTCAGAATCTGATTCACTATCCTGTGTTTAATCAGGAAGGTGGTGTGCTTATGAGTTGACTTGGAGGGAACAGGAAAAAAGCAGTATTTTGTGAAGGGATTGTTCTGAGATAGGAGAAACAGTGCATGGCATGTAATTATCATGGAAACTGGAGGCAAACCCAATAGCTTTATTTGAGACAGTAGGTCAGAGATATTTGAGGTTGGCATAGATACAAATTGCATCTTTCTGTTACCAGACTGGATGGTACTAACTTCCAACCTGGAAACTCAACCCACAGTAATTGTTAGGGAAAATTGCTGAATCTTCACACCACCTTGCTTTTCAGGATACTCTATCTCTGCCCAAACTTTCCTGAGTGAGTAAAGTTAAAGCTGTCTTATGTTCTGTCATCAGAGAATTAGTTTAGGTTAAGATTTATTGTTATCTTCTAGATACGATCTAAGTCATAAAACGTAATCACATTTGATGTGACTATTAACCCTGTCTCCACATACTTCATATTTAAATATTGAAAAAGAGTCTTAATATCTTCACCCAAAAATGAGAAATAAAATATGTATTGAAGGTAGATACGACACTCAAGCTAATCCTATTCCTTTATTTACCACTATGCTCTTGTTGAGATCAGTTTCATGAGTTGAAAAATGTGTTGGTGGATAAACTGGCAAAATTGCTAAGGAAGCTTTTAGTTCATGATTCATACAAAAGGGTGAGATGAAATGACTGTAGAGTATTTTTCTTTCTTGAGGTTAATAAAGCACCCCTTTGGATATGGCTCACCATGATTTGGTTTTTGATATGGGATTTTTTATATTGTCTTATACAGGTTTCCAAGAGAAGCTGGGGATGCCCCATAATTGGAAGTATTCAGTGTGAGGTTAGATGGGTTTTTAAGCAACCAGATCTGGTGCAAGATGCCCGTGGCCATGGGCGGGGGTTGGACTAGATGATCTTTGAAAGCCTCTTCAATGAAAAAATGGATGACCTTACAACATCATATGTTGTAAATATCCTAATGCCAAGTATAGTATTTAAATAAACTCTTATGTTAGCAGATGTAAGTACGTTTTCTTATGCATTTGTAGATAATGAAATTATTGACATTCTTATAGGCATCTCCAGTTAGCAGTGTTTTCTAAAACAAGAAATAAGTAACTACATTTTAGAATGTTTTTACAAAGGTTAGTACTATGATTTTCATTAGTAAGTAGAACATCTGTCATGAAATTTATTTTGCTACATTAAAATAAACAAAATATTTTCTTTTAAGCCAGTGTAAAGTTACTAGATTGTCTCAGTTCAAGAATTATAAACTGAAATTTGGTTATTATTTAAGAAAAGCACTTTAATTTAGAATAAATGGAACAAGTGGATTCTGTCTACGGAATGGGTATGAATGCATGCCAAAAATCCAAGAAAACTACTCAAATTCATATGATGCATTCTTAATGCAATGTTTTGTGCAGAAAGAGTATAAACATCTTAAAAACCTAAGAATATCTCAGAGAGAATAAAATTTTGTTCTCTTCCTTGAAGCCTGTGTTAGCCTAAAGAGGACATGATTGTTCCAAGATAATATGTGGATACAGCTTTTGACTTTCACTCCATCATCTGGGGTGCGTTCTATCTATGCAATAAAAATAAGATTTCAGCATCATTAGAAATTTGCTCTTTAGGTTTCTTTGTGTCAAAGTGGAGAGAAATAGTACAATAACTCTGAAAACATATTGAAAGTTCGTAACTGTGTTTCTATATATGTATATATAAGCCCAGAAAAATAGCCTTTTGTAAAAACTTTTTTTTTTTTTTTTGTGACTCAGTTGTACACTACTGTATTTGTAAACATTATTCTGGGTTTGATGTTGTGATTTTTTTTTTCTCTGATTAATGCTAGAAAAACAGGAATCTTTGTCTCATATGTGATTTCTTAAAGACCAGTTTTATTGAGCAGCTAAAGAAAGCAGATCCAGAAACAATAAAAGAACGATAGTAAGAAATTAATTATTTTTGCTAAAGAATTGCTTTTATTCATTTAGTTTACGTGGTGGAATAAAAGAGTTAATATTTCACTTTTGGCAACAGCTTTTCTGCAAAACTACTTGGGAACTTTCAGGCTTAAATAGTGAATTTAAGAGATAGACTATATTTGATCAAAATTCCATTAGAATTACTAAGATAATATAGTCAGAATTATCTTGTAAAATTCTTGCTGTTATTTTGGTACAACTAGAGAAAAAACTACTCTACAAAATCAAATTTTATTTGGTTAAGTGTCAAGAAGGATTGCATTCCTTATTCAATAAACCCAACATAGCCTATTCTTGATTAATAAACTATTCAGCAGGGGTTTAATCTTTAAATAGATGAGTAATAATGTTTTAAATGAAGAATGATATTGATACGTGGGGGGTTTTTTTCCTGTGAAAAAGATGAAAAAAAACCCACAGAAATGGAAAAAATCAAGGTATCTGTAGTACAGGATGTTCTGCACAACAGAAGTAACGAACTTTAATTCTGAGGAAATTTGTTCAGTTTAGCTATATTTCACTGTAAATGAAAGCAAATGTATTTGAAAATTGTGAAAGGGAGGGAATGCTAGCAGGAAGTGATAAATTTCATAATTTCCAGGTGAAAAAGTGCTATTGCTAATATAAGAGGCAGTGAAGAGGAAAAGAAAAGAAGATGGAGGCTGTATTGTATCATCAAATTGATTTGGACTAGTAGAGGTTTAGAGAGTCACAAGAAGAATTTTAGAACAAAGTTTTAAACGAAATCATTTAGTCTATTTTTTTTTTATTTTAAAAATCTTCAAAATTGATTTGAACACTGTCAAGGGAAAAATTCTACTTTTTCACAATAAAAAATCCTAAAGCAAACTGAAATATCTAGTACTGTTCCATGCTAATACCTACTAAACAAGTTAACAAGGTATGTACAAGCTTAGTACTGTTTTTTGAAGTATTCCTCTATCTGAAATATTCACTATATGCTTTCATTTTATTCACTCTGTAATAGTCTTTGGCTGTTGGATTACTGCTGCTATTCCTTGTAGCCTGTTTTTCTGGATGTAGTACACTCTAGAAGTAATTGCTGTTCTGTATGCAACATTGGCTCATAATTTTCCCAAGAACAGTTTTCAGTAATGTGTTACAGAAAGTCATAAATTTAATTAATTGTAGTTATATCTTTCTATATCAAGAACATCAAATTCTGCTAGAAACCATACAGGATGGGAGATAGTGATCTAGGTAAAGAGTGTCACCCTTTTGTGTCCTTACAAGTCTCAAAATATGATCATTCTCTGTTTTAAATTAATTACTCAATGATTGGAGAAGTAAACTATAAAGGAATTATACAGCACATATTTCTTGTTACTTGTGATACCATGTCTGAAAATTCACAGCTGTAAAAGCATTGGTGCAAAGATGTTTCTATGAGAGCAGCCCTACTCTTTTGACCCAGAGACTAGAAACTCAGGCATCACATCTTTATACAGACTACATGGGCAAAGGTAGTTTATCAGAAGACCTTCATGAGAGGAGAGCACATCTGGTGCCAGTCATTGTTTGTTCTTTGGATATTTCTCTTCCATAACTGTTCTACTTTACCAGATAATCTCATGGTTCATATGTTTTTTTCCCTCTGGCTCCATCTCATTGAACTTGGTGCATACTTTTTCATTTAGAACAGCTTAGTGTCTAAAGAGTCCAAGCACTAGCAAGCAGAGGAGATTATTAAGAACCGGACATTTACCTGCAATGAGATTTAAAGTGATGTGTTTTTGCCTAGATCAATCACATAAATATTATTCCTGACTGTATATCAGTCCTTAAAATTTTGGTCTATGGTGAAATTTTTGCTGCTTTCGCATTTTAACTTTCTTTTGTTTCTTTATTTCTGATTTCTCACTATCTTATTGACAGTAAGCATAGTAAGTGGTACTTTTCTTTTGATGGTTAATCAGGGGCTTTTGTCTCCAAACAACTGAACAAGTGATATTTTATTGTTGTAATTGTAGCTGGAGTAGAACACATTCTACCAGAACCTTTTATTTCTACAAAATTATTGAGGATTGTAACTATTACCAAGTAAAAAGTAACTAGCCTTTGAGAGCTTTATAGAAAAGAATGTACACAACTCACTGCAGAAATTAAAAAAGTGGCACCCATATACCTAGCACATCAATGTCTGCTATCTTGCCTTATAGTATTAGACAGCACTATTCCTCACCCTGTTTGTTCTGAAAGTCAGTAAAAGGTCTTAAAAGAAAGTGAAAGACAACATAAGGATTCCTCTCCTGCTCCTTATCTTTCTTGTGCCACATATTATTAGCAACATCTGCAGCAGAATACATGATATTATTTATGCCCTTCACACTAGGCAGAAGGACGAGAACAAACTACTTCCTCAAATATAAAGGTAAAATTTGTGTTAATGTACACCAAGAAGTAGGTTTAGCATCCAAAAGACCATAGTAAAATATGTGCTTTTCCTACAAATGTGGAGCTTTTCCTCTGAGTAAAAATATTGATATTTTTCATTTTATTTGAATGTGCCATTAAAAAGTTTCATTTAATCTTTAATTGTAGCTATAATCCATGACAATGTGACAATTATTTTAAAATACACCTGAAAAAAAATTCATCTATTTCCAAATGGCTGATTTCTGCATCATTCAGTAAAATGAGATTGTTAGTCCTTACTCTAAGGAGACTATCAGTCTTAATACATATTGAGTTGTAAAAGACATATATACACCAACTGAAGAAAAAATATGAGGTTTATTTTAATATCACCTCAATAAATGTAGAGCTCAAGGATAAGTTTAGGCTTTGCTTCAAACAACAATGTCATCATTGACTGATTACTCCAGAGGAAATTAAAAATTATGGCAAAACAAGAAAATGATCCTCAAAAATAAATTCAAAGAAAGGTCAGCCCAGTAAACCAGAATTCAGTTTAATGACTGCTATACTTAGAAAAGCATCTGTTCTCCAATAGCACATATGGTGAAATGAAGGGGAGAAAATGTTTGCTTTTGCTTAGTGTTTTTAGTTATCTAGGTGTGGTATATTTATTCTCTTCTTCCGGTCTAGATATCTAAAGCATGTCAACTATTTTTGTTTCCAAGCTGAAATCTATAATACGCTATGCTGGGAGATGAAGGTTACATTTCTTTGTTTTCCAGATGAAATAAGTTAGCCACCACACTCTAGAGGCAATAATACCAGCTTTGCTACAGATACTGGATTACCAGATCACCTGAAAACATCGTCGCATTGTAAGAAGCATCACACTTCAGAAGCAAACTTCTCAGAGACCCTTCCTGCCAATAACATGAGATGGACCTCGAAGTCATGTGTCTGTGATACTTGTTTTCAAATAATGTGTATCCCTTTAAAAACAGCATGCAATTGTCACTCTTTCACTTCATGCGTACATTTCTTGGTGGAAAAATGCATTCTTCTTTCTAAACACGAAACCATCAAAGGCTGAATTTGGTTATTCTCAATCAGATCTTCAGCTTTTGTTTTGGTTTGTACAGAAAATACTGGAACAAACAAGCAAATAAACTGCAAAATAGTTTGAGATAAAACTAAACAAAATTGTGAATAAAACAAAACCATTGATAAAATAAGCTGGAAAGAGACACAATTGGTACTTTTCCCCATATCACATGGTCATCATGGACTCAAGTCACCATATGCCCTCTCAAGGACCTACAGAACCCCAAAGTATCACAGAATCATTGTCCCTGATTATGAGGTTTCCTCTTCTTCCATGGGAGATGCAATTACCCAGCAGTAAATGTTGACATTGTGTTCCAACCACTGTAATGGGTACAGGAAAGGCTGTTGACACTCAGCACTGTAAGTGTCTCTTCTACATGACCCAAATTTCTCCTCTGGAAGAGCCTCCGCAGAGCAAGAAAACAGAGCAGTTCTTTATCACCCCATACAATCCTTCCTGGTCTGTCTAAATAGACAGAAGTAGGCTGCAAAGAAAAAAATAAGCTCTAGAGCATTGCCTTAAATAAATATATAGACTGTTTGACTTGATACCGATGTAGGTCCCGTGGTTAGAAATGGGATTTGTTCTCATTCTAGTTTTAAATCCAATCTGAGGATTATACTGTATGTAAAGGACATATGAAAAGACTTGTTTTCTTCACACTTTTCTGATGAAAGTTCTCAGTCACAGTAAGTATTATAGAAATGAAGGACTTTCTGTGAGAAGAAAGATCTTTCTTTTTTCTAAAGAAACCCAGAATTTTCCACAATTCATTGATTATTTCACAAAAGATGTGTCTCGCAGGGCGTGTTCTAAAGCCTACGGCAGTTATCGAGAGTTTCATAGATATATTTGTGTTGGCATTTCAACGAGAGATACTTTCTCTGTTTAAGGTGTTTAAATTAACAGAAATTTCCATAGTCTTTATGAACAGGATTTATACACTTGCCTCACATAATCATAGTACTACTGCCACTCCAAGTTTCTGAAAAAAAACCTCAAACCCTGGTGATGTTGTGTTCATTTTCACAAAAACATTTTTGATTTCTTTAAATTTTTTTATACCACTTTTCTAACCACTATTCATTTAATTTCTTCTGACCATTAATCGAATATTTACTGATTCCTCATTTTGTAAGTATAGTGCTGACATCTTACTGAATTCTAAATTGCAGGATCCCCAGACTGTCATTCTTCCTTAAGTATTCCATATTTGGGCTTCTTCTTGTACAGAATTTTCCTTGAATTCAATAAACAAAAAAGCTGTCTGTCCTACTCAGGCATTTAGAGAGGAAAGTAATCTTTTTTGAACAGGCATCGAAAGTCAGACTTTTAGCACAGTTCAAGAGCTTTGATGTTCCTTGTCATAAGTAATTCGTATTTGTTCTTTTCCTCCAATATGCTTCCTCTTCATCTTTTGAATTTATTCCATGAAGTTGATGATTGTAGGTAAAGGGAGAGTTGCAAAATAAGAAGTGCAATATAGGAACAACAGAACTTTAGGCATTTGAATTAAGAAATAGTCACATTAAATGAAACTCAAATTTTCTAAATATTTTCGAGACTATTTAATGTTCTTGTTTGCCAATATTTTTTCAGACTTTATAGTGGTTTTTATCTACTCATTGCACATCCTCAGCTCAGTGAGGATCTTCTTTCTTGAAGAAGGTTGGAGTCGAGAAACACCTAGTCTGTCCAGAGGAACAACAGTTTAAGGGACTACAGAGATCAGTCCTTTGCTGCTGTATTTAATCCCCTCCTGAGCTGACATGCATAGAAAACACCCTCATAGGAAACATCCTCAATATTCCTTGGTAATCATGTGAGTATGCATTGTTGGAACAGGATCTACATGTCCTCACTCAGCTATTCACCTTCAGAGTATCTTTTGTCCACAGATCTTAGTCTGTTGTAGTCTAAAGATAGATCATACCACCCCAAGGATTTCCACAGGCACAAACCCTCAGGCTTTTTATAACCCCTCATGCATTCTCCTCAGCCCTTGTAGCTCCCACATCTTCTGGGGTAGATTTTTACTAGCTCAAGATTCAAGTTCTTCTGTGTACTGAGGGTGCATCTCAAAACTTTTTCTCTCCTCTTTTAACTAGCTAGGGAATTGACCAAGCAAGCTATTTCATTCTTCATTTATTACAATATTTACCTGGTTCTAAGAACACCCTAATTTCACCTGGTCATTATTTTTTTTCCATGTACTCACATTGTTATTTTCAGATGAAGAGCTAGAGCGCTGCTAATGAAACCTGATTATTCTCCCTCTTTCCTTTAAATCCATTCCTTGTAGCCAGAAGCAAATGTGAAGAACCAGAATGTCCATCACTTTGCTAGTTACAGTTTATTTACATTCTAAAATTTGGGAATAAACTATATCAAGCTTGATACATTTAGAAGGAGGAAAAAAATTGATAGATTTTTTTTAAAAGTTCACTGGGAAATGTGATCATTTTTAATAATATTTGGAAGAAGTAACTTTTTATGTGTTCAACATGCAAATTCAGATGGAAATAAAATATTTTTCTTGAATTGCAAAATGACAATATTTCACCACTAATTGTAGATTAGATATTATTTGTCAGCTCTTCTTTCATTGAAAAAAAAAAGATAATTTTTAATCACCCGATGTTTTTAATTTCAGGCTAATTTAGTTTTTAATCTATGTCTGTAAAAATATTATGCTAAGAAAAGGTGTCATCATCATATCCATTTTGTTTCCTTGATTGCTGTGAAAAGCAAAGAATATTTGGTTTTGAACCACGAAAATAACTGTGTTACTGATACTCAACATGAAGTAAGGCAGCCATATAGTGCTTTTGGAAAAGACTTCATTTGAGAGATTTAAGTAGTTTCTCTACTCATTTAGTCTTCTACCCAAATCCTGGCTTCCACAAATGCTTTATTAACATTTGTCAAATTAATTTCTACATGTCTAGTATTGGTTTTTCTATTACACAAATTGAAGTTAATTATTTCAGAAGCACAATCTGTCTCCCTCAGAGGCTGTTTTCTTTCTGATTGTCTTTGGACAGTATTAGAAAAGGCTCCCCATCTTTATGAAGTGTCTTTGGAGCACGTGGATGACAATGAAGGGAAATCTGGTGCAGGAGTTTCTACAGTAGATTTCAAGTTCTCAGAGAACCATTTTTCATGGGTCAGCCTTTTGTACCTTGTTCCAAGTTGGCAATAATCCTTCATCTTTCTTTTCACCCTAACGCTTCTTACATTTATGTATGAAGTATTTCTTACAGAGAAAGGCTGTATTATATTTGGAAATACTTTTTTGCTTTCAGGAAACCCTGGATTTAGTCAGGCTTAGGTGATGACTTTCTCCTTGTTAATCCCAATACTTTTGCAGCTTTTGAAGAGGGAATAACAAAGAAATAAGATTTCATTACACATCTGGAGAAGGATAAATAGAAATATTTGTAAGGTATAGCTTCATGGTGTAGCTTTGAGGTGTAAAAGACATACTCTTTAAAATAAATCACTAATTTAGGAAGTTCCTAAGAACAATTCCACATTTTTCCCATTAATGCAAACAGAGACCTTCTAGTTTAAAACTGATTTCTCAAATTATTTCAAGACAAGAAAATTTTATATTGTAAACTCTTCATCATGGAAATTTCATGGGCTTTTTTAATGTTTTGACAATTACTTGGAATAGGAAAATAATTTATTCTTTGGTTAAATGGAATTCCTTTGCATTTTTATTAAATATGGGCAACAAAGGAAATCAAATGCCAAAATGAAGAACTGCTATTTAGAAAATAAACAGTGTTAAATGAAAAATACCTAAGAAGACTTGAAATAGCTATATTGTATCTTTTAAAGTGTGTAGAAGATATTTATTCTACATGGAATTTGTTTGATGCACAGGAATTCAAATCTAATAAAAACCAGGCTGGAACCATCTCTGTGGAACTAAGTTACAGGTAGTTCAGGACATAGGTGTTGAGTACTAATTTTTTGTGCATGTGCAAAAGTAATTTAGAACTAGGCACTTGGCAATGTGTTTTCTTAATGAATATCAAATCCAGTTGATATGTTTTGAAGTTTGAAACTGGTGTGATTTGTCAGTCTTTAAACACAATCTATTTGTTTGCTGTGCTATGTAAGTGTTGATTCAACAGATGAATTTACAGCTGTAAAAAACAGCTTGGTTTCCAAAGTCCACTGTCAGGGCATAGTGCAGATGGCTCCTCCCTGGCAAATTGTTATCCTTGGACAGCAGAAGGGCCTCACCAGCCATGGCCCATTCCACCTCATCCACTATAAACCACAAGCTGCCACACCATTTGCTAAGATTATTTATCAAAAAATAGGCAGCAATATGATAGAGAAATTGACACTGAAAAATAGGATATGTGACAGGAAACCAGAGCGTGGGGATATGGACATAATATTTAAGGCCAATTTGTGTCAGGGAATCCGCATGCTTGAGCATCTGTCAAATATGACCTGTCTTACAAAGGGATGGGGAAAAGTACACCAAATAATCACTTTGTTACCCATGGAAAAGATATTTTTCCTGACTGCAAACCTGGTAGGAGGCCTATTCAGTGTGTAAAAATGTTAGAACAGATCTAGTGTTTCAGAACTCTCCCCTTGTACCAAGAAACTTGAATTTGAGAACAGAATAACTGAATCTATTCAACTTCTTTTTGGTTTTGCTTAAGGTTTATAGAAATCAGTAAAGGTTACTATGGTGATTGATAGTATGAGAGTGAACAGCCAGACCTTATAAGCTCACAGAAACACAGGTGCAGACATAGTCTTGGATATTAGCATATATTTAGGGAAAGTAGAATTTTCCTTAAGGCACTGGAGTTATTCCTGTACTTAGCAAAATATTTTGAGAGTTCTCTTTGAATTCTCAATTTCTAACCTCTCTGATTTATGAGTTTGTGACTCTGTTGCAAACAGTTTCTAAGGCAGTTGTATACTTAAGCAAAATAAAATGGATATGATATTTTTTCAAAACCATGCTCTGCAAAAATTTTTAATAATATATGTATATGATAGAATTTATCTTTAGAGAGTGTTTGCTTTGATCAAGCAATAACTTGATAATAATTTCCCCCATCTACGTAGATCTAATGCCAATAAATGTCCTAGATTATCAGTGTAAATCAAATAAAGTCCACAACAATAAAGTAACTTATAACTTAAGCTATACAAAACCCATGATAATAGCTCACATTTTTTGGAAATGCTGGGGGATTAGTTGGGTGGGGTTTTTTCTGTGATTCATTTGGTTTTGGCATGAGAACCAATGCTGTCCACATATTAGAGTGCTCAATGGAAGTGGCTGTTAAATTTTAAAGTGCTACTGCTAACGCAGATTGGTTTAATTGAGAGGCTATACAGGCTTTTCAAAATCCTTATTTTGGGGCTGACTCTCCTGGAGAAAGCTTATTGAATCCTACTAACAGTAAGTGAATGAAGCATTTTTTGTAGCTCTTAAAAAATAACAATTTTCAACAAATTCTCTCAAAATTTTTTGTTACCTGATTTTTGTATCTCTCAGATATTTCATTCAAAGAAGCAGGTCAAGGGAGGTGGTTCTGCCACTTGCCCAGGTGTCTGTGGAAAGATGTTTTGGATTTTCTGGCAGCCTGAAGGACCAGGATCTAAGGGAATTCTGCTATTACAACCCCCAGAAGGTGACTGTTTTCTCAGGCAGAAACCTAGGACCAGTATGCATGTGACAACAGTTGCAGAGATCATTTTCCTTTTATGATCTGAGTCTGACATATAACTCTCTTTGGCACACCTCCTCTGGGAACAACTGAGTGTGAATAACATGATTATTAAGTTAATCACTATTAATTAATCCAACACCCCATGATTCAAACACAACTGAAACATAACCTAAACTGATTCTCACTTAGGTAAGTTCTAAGACATGTAAGATTTCTGATGGATTATACCAATTTGCATCTTTAGAAAATAATAAAAATTTAGATATTTAC
The DNA here is from genome assembly GCA_013397295.1 of Polioptila caerulea. Classification (NCBI taxonomy): domain Eukaryota; kingdom Metazoa; phylum Chordata; class Aves; order Passeriformes; family Certhiidae; genus Polioptila; species Polioptila caerulea. Next base: position 293,425 of record VYXF01005518.1, on the reverse strand, counting down.
CTGAGAAGTTATTATTTAACAATGATTTGTGTCATCTGATATTTACCACAGAATACATGAAGTGGCTGTTATTTATTTGGAAGCTAGTCTCAGAGATGATACTTCTAGACTTCTAAAAATTCTTGTAGGCAAGATAAAATCAAGGCATGAAAGGTCTTTTTTTCATGTAACATGCAAAGCCATGCCTGCCCTTGCTGAAAGGCATATGTCAAAAAAGTAAGGTTTCATCAGCTGGGAGGCTTTCCACTTTATTACATAGCCATATAAATATAGAGTTAAAAAAACCCAAACAGACAAAAATACTTGCCTAAAAGCAACCAAGACATCAGACACTAGTAGGTACATTGAAGATACAATAGTTCTGTGACATTCTGCATGGACACCAGTCAAGACCCAAACTTGAAAACAAATTTTACAAGTTTTTACACCATAGTCCACCTCACTTGTTTGCAGAGAAAACTCAGAGCAGTAAACTCCAAATCTATCACGTAAACAGACCAATAAGCTACAGGAAATTTTTCTAATTCCATTTTGGCTAACTCATTGATATTTTGTAGACCAAACTCAATAACCCTTTTTTTTTTTTTTTTTTTTTTTTTTTTTTTTTTTTTTTTAAAAAAANACACCTTTTTATAATTTGAGGAAAAGTTAGCCACTAGACTTACGTGCAAAAGTGCAGAATAATATTGAGCATGTTTAAAGTCCTAATTCACATGCCCCCAAGAAGTGTCCATGTGCATTCTTCATGTGAGGAAATTTCACCCAAAATTATAACTTTTCAGACAGATTACAGCAGTGTCACTAGAGCAGCTACAGTCTATTTAAGTTTAAGAATGGGTGAACAGCAGTGACGGAGCAAAAACTTTGAAGGTCAGAGATATAATTTAAAGGCCACTATAAGGCTGGAAAAAAAAGGAAAGGCAACTTCAGCACATTTATAAATGAATATACTGGGAGAAGGGTTTGAAAAATACCTGTCATGTGACTTGCCTCATTCATTATACAGTTTACAAATTCTGTAATTCACAGACGAACTGTGACTCCTACAAGGGAAGTTTTCTTAGCAATACTGCTTCCACAGAAGATTCATTCATTTTGGGAACTGAAGTAGGGAAGTTAGGAAACATAAATTCTACGCTCATGTCTGTTTCACAGGCAGTAAACCTGCAGTGTACTGCAACAGCATATCAACTATCTACTGTGTTCTTTAGCTTAGTCTTCTCTGGGGAAATGGGGTCTGGCTAAGATAATTCATTGTGTTTGTGGCAAAGGCAGAAGGCAATACTCTTTGTCTTGATGACAAGAAGGTAATGGTGTAGGTTGTTCAAAGATATACAGTTTATATGCATCCGTTTATATTCATGTATGTATCTGCAGAATAATTTTATTTAATAATCTATTTCCTGTATTGTGCAACAGTAGTCAAAAAAATTTGATGCTTGGAAAAACTGAAAATTCTCGAGTACAAACATTTTGTTAAGCTAACCTCACACTTGAAAATCACTCTGAATAAAGCACCACCATTATCTAGCCTTTCTTGAATCTGTGATATTTCAGTCGCTCAAAGGAATGTCAAAATCACTAACAGTATGAAGGCAGCAGTTGTTCTGACAGCTGAAGCATGAACTGAATCTGTCTAGCGAAATTAGCCTAATATGGTCAAATTGCTTTTGCTTTTTAACTGTATATGGGCAAGAGCAAAGACACTGTGTGTGGCTTCCACATCAACTAAGAAATATATAATGGAATGACATAACAAATTGCTAAGGCCATTTATAAACTAAAGGAAAAAATACCTTTTAAAACAAAGCTGACTTTTATTTTAAACAAAACTATCATTGAAAGCTTTTACAGTTTGGTTTTTTTCCTTCCCCCAAGAGTAATAAAACCTCTGGATATAATTTTATTTCTCAGTGGTGTATAGGTTAAAAAAATGCTATTATGATTTGGTTTTGCTTATTGCACTATGGTAGTTTCAGGATTTAGCTTTGCTGGAAACCCCTCTGGTTAAGGAAATGAGTCATTTTTCTTTATTTAGCAAGTAGCATGACACGGATCCATCTTGCAAGTGAATGGAACAAGTAAATAACCAAAACATTTAGAAACTTCAACTAAATTCTTTCAGCTAGATTTAGACTCTCTTCAAAAAAATCCTGGAACTGTAAGAATTGGTTCCATTTTAATATATATATGTTGCTCTCAGTATCTTCAAATGTATTTTACACAAAAGGATTCTCTCAGTAATTCCCTTTTATTTCATTCCTGCTCTGTGTGTTCTTCAGGTTTTTTGACTTTTTTTTCTGAGAAAATCAAGGTCTTCATACATAAATTTCAACAGAAGAGAAAAGGGAAAGGAAAGTAATTTGACAGCACAGATAAACTCATACATTTCAAATGAGATGGTTGCATTCGGAATTGTAAACCTACCCTTTTTCATCATCACAACATCCATAGAAGGATTTCCAACTACATTTCTGATTTTAGAATCATAGAATAGAACCATAGAATGGCTTGAGTTGGAAGCAGTCTTTAAGATCTGGTTCCAATCTCTCTTGCATGGGCAGGAGCATATGCCACTAGACCAGATTTCTCAGAATCCCATCCAGCCTGATCTTAAACACTTCCTGGGATGGGGCATCCACAACCTCTCTGGACAATATGTTCCAGTGTCTCACTATCCTTAGAGTAAAGATGGTTATCCTAATACCTAATCTAAACCTACTCTCCCTCAGCCAAAGGACAGCGCGATTGTCCAAGCTGACTCTTCATAGAATCATGTAGTAGTTTGAGTTAGAAGGGACCTTTAAAGGTCATTTAGTCAAAGCCATCTGCAGTGAGCAGGCTCATCTTCAACAAGACCAGATTGCTCAGAGATCTGTCTAACCTGACCTTGAATGTTTACAGCAGTTGAGCATCTGCCACCTCTCTGGGCAACCTGTTCCTGTGGTTTGATACCCACATTGGAAAATACTTCTTCCTTATATCTAATATCTATGTAGTATCTATCTATATCTAGGATCTATGTAGTATCTATCTATCTATCTGTCTATCTATTTATCTGTCTATCTATGTGTCAGCTACACTACTCAGCTTGGTGTTACCTACAGAGTTGCTGAAGGTGCTCTCAGTCCCACTGCCCATGTAATTGATGAGGACGTTAAACAGCCCCAGTCCCAGCACAGAGCCCCCAGGGCACCACCCATCGCTGATCTCTATTTGCACATTGAGTTGCTGACCATTGCACCCCGGATGTGACCAGCCAGTCAATTCATTATCCACCAAACATCAATCATCAATTCCACGCCACTGCAATTTAGTGGGAAGGGTGTTCTCATTGTCTGTGTTAAAGGCCTTACAGATGTGCAAGCAAATAACATCTGCAGCTCCTTCCTTGTCCACAGATGTCGTCACTCCATCATAGAAGGCTACTAAGTTGGTCGGGTAAGACTTGCCCTTGGTGAAGTCAGTACTAGATACATTTCCAAATAGTCCGAAGAGGAACACGTACAGCGTGTTTTAACCCAGAAAATTGATTTTGTATGACATGTTTCCTGCAAATCAGCAGTCTCTGTTTTCATGGTTCTATTTTGACTGAGTTGTTGTCAGAGATGAAATACAGTAAAGGGGAAAGCACTTAAAATCAAGTGACACTGTACATGGATGTGAACTGTTCCTTTCAAAAGATTCATGTGAATGACCACATTTATCTAGGAGTTGGCTGACCTTGATTCTGAAGGTCTCAACATTCTTAAATGTGATCAATTGTGACTTCCCATTGACCAATGGCGTAGAAATTTCAATTTAGCATTTGGTATACATCAGTGGTAAACCTGAATTCTGAAACAAGTGATAAAATACATCAGCCAAGATCAAGACCAAGATAGTCATAATGTAGCTACATTAATTCTAGACCTACAGAATTCTGTTAGATTTTGTAGGTAGCTGCCATTACCTCCTGAGGACCTGAGTAAATACTCAGGCTGTTAGATTTGATTAATATTCATGATGTCATAATTACAGTGATGTCAACATATATTTAGTGCCAGTACATCTACTTAAACTGTATTCACTGTGGTGTGGACTCACTCAAAGAATGGAAAAACACCAGGCTGACTAAAGAACACTACAGCAACCGTCACCAAATCTCTTATTTTCTGGTCATAATGTTCAATCAGAGATTAGAAATCTGTCTTTTTGCAAATATTAACTTATGTGAACTTAGTAATGGGAATAGACAATGGATAATAATTCATCATGACAAGCCTAAAAGTTCCGTAATTTTTTATCCTTTTTTCTTTTTGAGCACTATCTCCAGGTTTATTGCATATCAGGAGCACAGATGGCATGTTCTACTTTTTCCAGATTTGATTATGTTTCACATAGATCAATAGGTAATTCATTTTCCTTCTAAAAGTGAAGAATTATCAGAGTAAAGAAGAATTTTGAGTGGAATAATCCCATGTCACCACTGTTGACATCCTAGACTTCTTGAAATTTGCAAGGGAGTGAGTATTCTCTTTAGCTACTCCAGATAAATAACGCCTTGTATCTGATAGCACAAAAAAATGTTTTTCAGAAGCATAATGCTTCAGAAAGAAAACTTAGATGAGAAAAATGCATAGTCATGAACACCACAGAGAGGAAACAAAGCTGCAGTGAGAGTGCCTGTGGGCTATGGGCCCAGCAACCTTAGAATAGAAAACTGTCACTATTTCTTTCAATTTCAAGTGCTTATTTTCCTCAAAATGTACTTTTCCATAGCAGAAAAGTATAATGAAGATTGCTGTGTATGAAGATGACACTGTAATGATAATGTCACTTAAACTGTGTTTATTAGACATCAAGAACTGGCAGCAGCAAATGCAAATGTTAGATGTGCAAATGTTATTGTGAACTGCCAAGATGATGTGAAAATTGGCAGATCAGTTGGTAGAATCTGCATCTTGGGAGATTTGCTGAATTAGAAATACTACACAACCAACATTCTGTTTCCTACTCCTGAATAAAGACCATGTAATCTTATATGTTTTAATTTATATTGTCCCTTGTGTTTTCTATCACTCAGATGGTGAGAAGTTGACCAAGAAGGAAGCTGTCACTCCTTTAAGAACAAATTCCCATCACTCCAATAAATTTCGGTGTATTTGTATAAAGAAGGTTTATATTTCTATTAATATTTCTGTATAGAATCTTTGCTCCCATTGACTTGTTTGCTACAGCAATAATTTGCCAAGAATGCATCTACTGATGGGAATAAAATATGGGCATAATAGCACATAAAGTCAATATTGAGCAAACTAACCTAGACTGTCTAAATCCCAATAGTTTTCCAGCTTTTCAGTGAAATTATGCCACATTTTCTACCTCTATCCTTCTTGACCAAAGAAAGCAAGAATGTTGACTATGTAAAACATTTATGTGGGCCTGAGGAAGAACTATTTATGATAGCTGAGACACAGCTTTTTATTATGTCTCTTTTGGGCATTTGTTGAATGAAAATAAAGTTGTTACCTTTGCCTATGTTTTTTATCAAGATCAAATTATCATGTACTGGACAAAACTTGTTTTATAGGGTTTGTTTTGAAATTTCTTACATGGAAATAGATGTTGAGGTGGCAAAACATAACTGCAGAAAGTACTGAAAAATGTAGTAACACAGCTCAATATAATGTCATATTTGCTCACTTGGCTTATTAATTTCAAAACTTGTGCTAAAAAAATGAGCTATGAGTTTGTGAGTGGGGGAGAAGTTTTGTAATTTCTAGCAAGAACTGCATTTCTCACATTATCCATGAGCTGTGCTTGTGCTGACTTACATTATTTCAGTTATCACACAGTGAAAGGCAAAACCACAGTCTGTGGATGAGATCAGAATTTATAAAAACCTTTGTTGAAGCAGCTCTATTTATATGCTTCACATAAATCTTGACAGTTTTAGATATAGTAACAATATGCCTTATTTTACATAATTTTCCTGTCACATTAATTTTGCACTTGTGGTACCAGATAAAGATGATTATAGCATCAGTAGTATCAGTATCTCCCACAAGTCAAGCTACTTGCATAGGTTAGGTGTGATATAAAGATTAAGAAGACCTTCATTGTGTCTCCCTCTTTCACTTCTTTCGATTCTTCTAACTGACACAAATAATGGCTTCTGAAAAGAGAAGGAAAATAGGTTAACAATAACCTCCCAGGCAAGAATTCTAATGAGATTCAAACTTGTCTCAGTCTCATTTTCATTTCCTTTCCTGGCAGGTCTCATTGCTTATATGTTTGATGTCTTTCATGAAATATTTCTTCAGAAATTATTTTTTATAGGGCATGACGTGCACAAAAGAAAAGAGAGAGGGAAACCTTGATTAAAAATTCTATAGTTTTGTTCAGTTTGTGTTTTATACATCTCAAGACTGGTTTCTTCATGTGAATATCCTGGATAATTTTCATATTTTTGTTTCAAGGCTACTAGCTTTTTAATCTGAAAATCCTCACTTTGGAATGATTTAATTCCTTTCTCACGTCTCAGTTTCCTTTTATACGTTTGTTAGTGATCAAGTGTTCTGCATTACATCAATTACATTGTATAGATTTTTTCCTTCCCAGCTTCATTGCATTGAGTATACAATATCCTGTTACCTATTCATACTGCACAGACAGAAGTCTGACAATGAACTTCACAATTGTAATCAGCTCTTGTAGCTGAAAAATCTGAGGGAAATGACAGTAAGAATAAAGATTTTCTCTTTCTAGAGCAGCTTTTAATTTATTGCTGTCATTTTTTATTTTTTTTTTTTAGTGAGGGTATTATCACAAGTAATTTTAATGGTTAGCAGTATTCTTTGTGTACTTGCTGGTACTGACAAGCATGGTCTAGGGCTGTAAAAATATTATGCCTCCGTCAAATATAAATCAGATGATATGACAGGTGGTCTTTAAAAAAGTGATTATTAAATAATCAAAAATTTACACTCATTTTTTTTCCCCTGCTATTATGCTTGGTTTGTAGTTCACATCATAACAGGAGTCATTTGCTACCAAAGAACATGTTCTCACAACAAAATGAGACTGGTGACCAAACCAACAAGCCTCAGTTCTGAGGCCTTTAAATTTCATACAAAAACTGTGTCATCTCACTGGCATCCCATCCCTGGAGGTGTTTGAGGCCAGGCTGGGTGGGTTTCTGAGCAAACTGGTCTAATGGAAGGTGTTTCCACCCACAGCAGAGAGGTTGGAACTAGATGAGTTTTAAGGTCCTTTCCAACCCAAACCATTCTAGGATTCTAGGATTAGGAGTCACCTTCATTGCTCCACTGTATTAGCACTTGATATATCCTGTAGATTTCAGAAACATGGAAAACATTATGTAATTTTCCTGCCTATCAACAAGTTTCTTACTACCTCCTTGCCTCTGGCCTTCCACTGAATAGGTTTGATTAATGGTTAGTCAAAATGCTTAAGGAACCATATAAAACTCATAAACATTTTTTATATTTTTCTCAATAGAGCTGAAGTTTTTGCTCACAATTAACTCAAAGTAATAGGTTTTCTCATATTTCTCATCTGACACAGAATTTATATAGAATAATTAATTAGATGATGACCTAGGATATATAATGTCCTGCAAATTTATACTGAATGAATCTGGTGAGTATCAGTAACATCTCCCTTCCTAGGTTTTTTAGTATTCTTAAGGGGAAAAATGATTTTTTTCTCTGAAAGAAGAACTGTTTCCTCCAGGTGTTAGGAAATACATATTACAAGAAGACATGCCTTGAATTCCTCTTATTTTCCTGTAGTAGCATATGTCCATTCCCTACTTAGGACACAATGATTGCCCCAGAGCTCTCAAACCAAAACCTCGACACATTATAATTGCTGTAGACCTAGCCTGTTTACAAGCCTTCCTCAAATATGGAAAGTTTGAAGTAGGAAAACTTAGAAGCACAATACTTTATCTGAAGTGTAGAGCTTTTCTAAAGCTCAGCCATTCTCTTCCAGACCATGAACAAGAGAAGGAAGAGTACATTGAATATGGATGTCTCACTTCAGATAGGAAGAACTGGTGGCAATGACTATTCTAAAAAGGCAATGTATCTGAAAATAGTGTATAAAGTATATGAGTGTGTAATAATGGAGTGAGTATCTCCAGGAAAACAAATAACAGAAGCAGTATTCTTCCTCATTCAAGATTTTTTCCTCAATCTTTACTAGCAAGTGGTTTTGTACCTGAGGAGATACTTCACCTCGTACATAAAGTTCAAGTAGCAATTCTAATTTTTTTTCCCCAGTCTGAAGAATTGCAAAATGCTTTTGACTTACAGGAAAAACCTTTAGTGTCTTACGGCATATCAGGTAACAGATAGACATGAATATCTGGAAATTACTAAGGTAGAGTCACACACACATAATTTTTGATTCACACCACAGGTAACACAGACACTTGGCAGGAGATTGAAAGGCTCTGTTAACAGCTGGAGAAAAGAAAAGGAATTGACAGGTGTGTCTCCATGTACACATTCCCTCTCCTCCCTTCCTGCTGCCTATTTTCCCTGTGGCTACCATATACTGTCTGTCTGAAGCCAGTGACTCACTCAGGAAATCTTGTTACCCAGTCATTCAAAAGTTTCATTAAAGAGATTATTTATTTATTAAGAAAATTTTGATTACTAAAGTATTGATTTTATTTGTAAGTGTGCGGAGAACCCTTATAACAAATAGATTTTAGGATAGAGAATGAAACAGCAGTCAACAGTAGAGACTTTTCATCAATGTAAATTGTAACTTTTTCTTTATATTTAAGAGATTTGAGTAGCCTTTTTGTATATTGGGTATCTTTTTCCAATATTTGTGCCTCAAAGAATTAAACATGCTTGAAATGAATTTGTAGTTCTGAAGTGGACTACATATATGTCATACAGAATGTTTAGCTCAAGAGCAGAGGGACACCCTTATATAGGAACTATTTAAGTCCTGATGCAGAATTGTGTGTGATAGGGCCAGATCCCTGGGCCAGAGCCTATGACTAGAAGGTTCCTGTTGTGGGATGATGCAGCTGAGTATTCCCCACTCCTTTCAGTCCTTCCTGGGAGAGAATCCTCATAACCTTACACTGTAAATTCATGCCATGATCAACTTTTCAAACAGCCCAGATGCTTTCAAAAAAAGTACAGTTTTCTAGTATTTTGCCTTATGTATCTGTTCATTGTGGAAAGATTCCATCCATAGTTTTGCTAACATCTATGTGATGTGACTGGGAGGTCTGAAGAAAACATAGACTTTTTTGTTCCTTCCTTAACAGCTACTTGTACAGATGAGCACAGATCTATCATATAAATACAAGCATTGCAGTTCTATCCAATGGTATTATAGCCATATCAAGCAAAGGAGGAATTCCCTAGTTCCTTGGAAGAAGGCAGTGATAATTAATTCCATTCATAGCCCTTGTCTCCATGATTTTTCTCCACTTGAACTTCACTAACTTTAATTTTTAGCCTTTTCAATTCAAAAGCACCTAAAATCAGGATCAGTTAATTCTAGTAAAAATATTTTTACTGCACTGCTGTCACTACTGTATTTTGGGGAGACAATGCTGTCCCTCTCTTAACTGTGACAGGACAATTAATTACTCACTCAGAAACTGTCTGTCTCTCAGCTCAGTAACATTCTCCCTCACAAATACGTATCGGATGAAAAAGTTGAAAGGAGCTTTTCTAAAAAACAAGATTGGAGTGATATATATTGCCAAATGAAATCTTTTCAGAAATATTTTATGCTAATTTACAAAATTGTTTGCTTCGTATAAAGAATTAGAAATCTTTCACATTTACAGCAAACGAATGAAGTGATACAGATCTGACTGAATTAAAACCCCTTTGGGGTTAATTAAAACTCTCTTTGGGAGATATCCACAGAATTCTGGGAGATAGACAAAAATCTTTTGAGTGAAACTTGCAACAATTTTTTTCTTCATCATCACTTGCTAAAAATTAGTATTTGTATTAATATAGTAGAGTGAGTCTAACTAGTGGTGCAGCTTGTAGCTGGGTCCTGTCCATTCATGAGCTAGCACATATCCCAACTCCGTATCAAATTAAGAACTTGTACTTTGTCATCCTCTTATGAGCTTTGTTCTTCCTTGAAAGGATCTCTAAGCACATGGGTCGAGCAAAAGCCCCAGCACACTCTACTAGGCTGATCAAGGAATTAGGATGGCAACTTAAAACATGAAGATGAATACGACGAGTAGAAACAGATCAGATCATACAGATTTGCAGATCATCAGCTAAAGGCCTGAACAGAACTGTACTTGAGTTTGGGGTTTTTTGTGGGTTTTGTTTATTTGACTGTTTGGGGGTTTTGGCTTTTTCTTTCTTTGGGGTTTTTTGGTTATTTAGTCCATTTAGTCAGTTTGGGTTGTGGGTTTGGTTTTTTTTTAATAATGCATATTATTTATACTTTTCCACTGTGAATCTTGGATCAGAAATATTGTTAGGCTTTTACCTTGGTAAACTTACAGATATTTTATGAAGTTTCCAGAATCTGATGTAGTAGAAATTCCTTATGTATAGTTGTTATGGGAAATTTTGACTTTCAGTAATCAAAGAACACATAGATGTACTTTTCTTGATTGCTGTTAATTTGCCATAATTGATTTGAAATTATAATTTTAAGTAAGTTTTTTTAATTTGATGACTCAGGGTATTTCTGAATATTGTATTTGAAGAAGTTTATGGCAGCTTTAAATGTACAGAATATTTTGTTGGATTTTTACTTCCGGAAGAAACTTTTATCTGACACTTAATGTTACCTTCATCTTTTGACAGAGTTTGTACTCGGATTTCACTACTTCCCTTGAGTTAGAGACAATATTATTGAAAAAGTATTGGGTTTTTTCTTCCTCTTGTCAGTAATGAGAATGTTTGAACACAGACTCCAGTCCAGTATTTCCTCATCCCCTCTTTAGATTCAGAAGAGGTAAAATTTCAGATATACAAGGAACTGAAAAACCATGTTTGGAATAATGGCCAAACATAACCCAAGGAAGAGGATGATGCTCTCTGTGTTATGGAAAGGTCATGTCAGAGTTCAGAGATTACAAAAAATATTGAACAAGTTTTAGGCAAATGGCTTCTAAATAGGTATGAGAATGGAGACAGAAGTTCACAAATGTCACAGAAAGTGCTATATTGCTTTCGCTGCTGGATTTCCAATGGATAATTCTCAAATTCAAGAAGATTATGTACACCATGTGAAAAGCTCTGATCCCAGGCAGGATAATGGGTTTTGGTTTAACACAGCAATGAAATATTTAATGAAAGCTCTTTGCTTTGTGAGGGATAGCACAAGGAAACATGCTGTGATGAAACAGATGACCCAGTGATTGCAATGGGAAAAATAAATGTTACACATTTAGTATGCAGTAAGTAATTCTGTCTTACCTCACTGTAATGTAAATGCTGAGAACTTTTTCTTCAGGTTTTTATTTTCACTATCCATGAGTGACAAACCAACCTGTGAAGAACAGCTATGGCTGCAAATTAATCACATGAGCTTTTGAAAACTAGAAAAATGCTATTGATTCCCTTTCTGTTTTAGATTATTTTCTACCTTCAAACCTGACTGTATGAGTCAACCCAAAAGCAGCAGCAGTAGCAGCCTTGTAAGAGTTTTGGTTTCAGGAGTTTTTTTTTTTTGATCCTTGGCTTTTCCCATCAATATTGATACTGAAATATCAGCTTCTAAATTTAATGGCTTTATATAATTTACAAATGGGTCTGTTACATGTAAGCTGATTGTAAGACTTAGATAAGCATCCTGAAGTCTTCTAAATACAAACCAAACCCACCATAAAGATGATCTTACAAAGCCTGGTTGAAAGTTCTGGTCCTGAGGAGATATCAGTCTTTGCTCTCACTTCAGTCATAGCTCTTTGTAAGGCCTGAAATGAAGGTTTGTTGGAAGCAAGTTTTATGTGGCAGATCTCCTCCAAGGTAAGAAGCACAAATATCTCCCTTGTTTTCAATTTTGTAGCCACCTTCTTACTATACTCAGAAAAACTCCTCAGTTATATGTAAATGTTAATTTTTTTTTTCTTAATGGAATTATTTATTAATTTGGTTATCAGACAAATGTATTTACAAGATCTCTAATTTGCCACTGGGACACTTCTCACCTCCTAATAAAATATCAAGTTGGGTTTTTTTGAGAAATCATCATCCTTTTTTCCCTTTTGTGTTCTCAGTTTTAGTGTGTTTGTGTATATTTATTTGTAGTTGCATGCGCAACTCGAGGCTATATAATTTTTCATCTTGCCACTTCTGTTTAGAGAATTTATTATTCTTCTCCTACTCATTCACTACTAATAAAAATTATAAGCAAACATCTCTTCTTCTTTTGCCTACAAAAAAAAAAAGATGAAATTTTCAAAGGAAGAAGCAAGCTACTCTAGTTCAGCAAAATGTGAGCTGAATATGTGATCATACTATTAACTTGTAACTACAAAAAAAACCAAGACCAGATCAAACAAAAAAAACAAAAAAAAACCAAAAAAACCTAAAAAACGAGAGGGAGAGAAGAGAATCCACACATATTTCTCTTTGTAATCTCATTTTACTGAGGCACAAGAGGGCAGTGTTTCATAAATGCTAACCAGTCATTTGCTCACCATTGCAGCAAAGCTGGGACTGACATTCATCTAGCATTGGAATAACATCCAAAAGATTGATGTTTAGTGAAAATAGGTCACTGGAAAAGAATCCTAGTTATAAGAATTAGAAAGGTTTCAAGTACATTAATCTATTTCAAATTTCTATTCTGGAAGTTTCTTAAACTGATGACATTGCAAAGAAATAACAACAATGAAAAATTATATGAAAAAATATTTTCACAGAGAAAATAAGTATTGTTAACTTTCTTTTGATAAGAGAATACAAAAGGCTACATTGGGAAAGAGCAAGACAAAGAAAAGACCAATATGAGTTTTATAAAAGACATTTTAGGAAAAGTCTGTAAGTGTGAGGATGTGTGTATGTTCTTCTGCGTAGGTTCTTGTGTGTATACCTATACTAAGGAAGAAATAGAGAGAGTGATACCCATATAAGAACTGAAGAGCACACAAGTATACAAAAGTTAACGGCAGAAGAAAATTTGGAGTTATGCAGTGTCCCTCATTTTAGGAATGTAATCTAAATCCTTCCTTTTTTTGGTCTCTCAGCTAGTTTATACAATTCCTCACTCAATTGTTTTTTGAAGACTTCTTTCATAAGTGTCAGATGTTCCTCTGGATTTTACTGGAGTCTGTGTATCTGATTTAAGGCAGTTACTTTCATAAGAGGAAGTTTCAGATGTATTTCAAACAGACATCCAGCTCCTGCTTAGAGAACTAAGTCCCCTGCTCAGCACTCATTCTGATAAATGGTTTACTGAGCCATATCTTGACCTTGGAATCAGCAGCAACTGTCTCAGTTTGTCCTAAAGGCACTTCCTTGGCTTGAAACCATGCATTTGTTCCACATAAAAATAGACATTGGTCAACCTCTTCTACTAGTCCATTTACCGTCACAAAAGCAGTTTGTGCATTGCCCTTGAAGCATTAATTTTTTTAAATGGATGTGTACATCTTTTTTAATAGTCCATTAGCATCTTTGTTTTGGCATAGATAGGATGCAATATATTTCCTAGACCAAGAAAAACCATCTTCAGCTATGTCTTAACTATCTTGAAGTAAAATTAGTTCAGTATTATAAATTATAGCTGACAAAAGAAATAGTCTTTATGGTATAATAAAGTCAGCAATGGATTCTTGTGCTGGCTGGTTCTCTTTGCTCTAGCATAGCTAAAGGCTGAAGTGATATTTATCTATATGATGTGAGTTGTTCCTCAGCAAACCGTAGACCATGGTATGTGACATGTTCCTAGACTTTGTCATGCAAAAACATAGTCTTCAGGCTATTTATGACACTTGAGATAGAAAGGTCAGATATGTGTTCAATTTCTAAGTATCTGTAAAGGCTGCAAAGTGCATCCAAGTGCTTCTATCTTGGCAACTCACAGCTGTCAGTCTGTACTTCTTTCCAAGATCCACCTGCAAATTAAGAGTACTCTGGACAAGCAAGCAAAACTTCTTGGCTAATCTCTCTATTTGCTGTAAACACTTTGATATCTTTCATCCTCCAAGACAATGAGGCAGGCATTATTTTTTATTCTGAATTGATGACATTGTGCAAATCTTGCCAGTGTTCCCCCTCTGCATACAAACTGCCTCTGCAAAGCAGTGTGTTTCTGGGCTGGACAAAACTACTTGGAGAAAGGAAAAGTACACAGTCCTAAGTAAAGTAAGCTAAGTAATTTTTCTCTAAGAGTGTCAAGCCTAAGCCAGGGAAGCATCTATTTTTCCACACATGCCAGTAATTGTACATATTATTTTTGTCCAAATAGAAACATGGATGATTGACTGAAGCTGTCCACACCTGACACTATGTATCCGCAAAGCACTGAGTTATAATGGTAACTCCTGTAAGTATTTTACATTTTGTGGACAGGCTGAAAAGGGTTAAAAGAAGAACCATAAAGAAGATAAAAGAACTGGGAAATCTGCCATCCAAGAGAAGGCTGAGAGATGGGCTTGTTTGGCCTGGAGAAGAGAAGCCTTAGAGAAGACCGTATAACCACGTTCCCATATGTAAAGGGTGGCTACAGAGAAGACGGAGACTTCCTTTTTCCAAGGAGTCACATGGAGAATATGACGGGTAATGTGTACTAGTTCCTCCCGGGGAAATTCCGATTGGGCACAAGAGGAAAATTTTCACAGTGAGAGCAACCAGACACTGAAATAATCTCCCAAGGGAAGTGGTGGGTTCCCCAGCAATGGACTCTTTTAAGATACAGCTGTACAGAGTGCCGGACCTTGTCTAGATCATGCTTTTGCCAAGAAAAGTTGGACCAGATGATCCTTGAAGTCCCTTCCAACCTGCTATTCTATGATTATATGCTTGCATAGTTCTCATATCTCAGGGATAATTTTAGTAAATAGTTCTACTAATACACTATACACAGTGATTTCTTTGGAAAGAAATGCTCATTTTAAAATCCAGAAGTGGGTAAAGTATTGTAAAACATGCAGTAACAATATTGCCTTTCCTGTACTTCAGCATTTCTCATTTCTGGTTTTGTACCTATGCCTGAAAAGAGAACGATATACATTAGCTTTTTTTTCTGCCTAGTTTAACATTTGGTGTTATGAATCCATGAATACCAAAAATGTATATGAATACCAAATTGGTTTATGAATACCAAAACAGAAGAATCTCTGAGATCTCAAAATGGAAAGCTGAATTGATCTCAAAATGGAAAGCTCCGCTTTGTTTTCAAGGTATTTCAGTCACCCTCTTGATTCAAGGAATCTTTTGGGCCAGCTTGTTTTTTTAGCACTGGACATTACACAATTTAAGAACATTTTTACTCAGATTAACTGCATCCAACTGTTCCTGTATCGTTCACTATGGAAATATGTCTAGACAGGTAATTGGCAACTTCTACCACATTGTCAAGCACCTGATCTGCCTGCAAGCTACACCTTATCATTTATAGAAACACAATCCTCTTTGGTGAAAGAGAATCAGGTCAGAAAATATTTAAACAAATTGAGCATGTAAGTGCTGACAGAACTGGCAGATGTTAATAATCAATAATCACGCCACTCTTGATTATCTTGGAAAAATCATGGCAATTGGAGGGGGCAACTGAAAGCTGGAGGAAAGAAAATGTCTGTCCTATTGTCTAAAAGGTCAAGAAGGAGGATCCAAAAAACTACAGACTGGTAAGTATCACATTGATTCTTGGAAGGAGGGAGAGCACCTAATCCCCGGGACAATTTCCAGACGCATGAAGAACAAGGAAGCCATTGAGAGAAGTCAGCAGCAAGTCATCAAGAGGAACAACCAAAAGAGCTGTAGCTGGCCTAGAGAAGAGACCACACAGGGGGATCTCCATAACATATGTAAATAGCTGCAGAAAGGGGGTAAAAACTTTGAAGCCAGGTCCTTTCCAGTGGAGCTCAAGGAAAGGACCAGAGGCAATGAGCACAAATGGAAACACAGGAGTCCCTGTCTAAACAAAAAAAGCCCATCTTCTACTGTGAGGGTAGCAAGTTGCTGTGCCTCGAGGGCATGGACTTTCCATCCTTGGAGGTAATCAAAAGCCATCTAGACATGGTCCTGGGTAACTGGCTATTGGTGACCCTGCTTGGGCAGGATATTTGGACCAGATAATCTCCAGAAGTGCCTGCCAACCTCAACCATTATTTGATTCTGTGATTTTTTAGGACTGTAGATGCATTTTATAAACCACAGATTTAAAGCAGATAAA
Source organism: Polioptila caerulea (assembly GCA_013397295.1). Lineage (NCBI taxonomy): Eukaryota > Metazoa > Chordata > Aves > Passeriformes > Certhiidae > Polioptila > Polioptila caerulea. Next base: position 277,060 of record VYXF01005518.1, on the reverse strand, counting down.
AATTAGACCATGTTTTTTGCATACAATTGTACAACTTTATCCTGACACTAATTATAATGAAAGAGTATAACTATTTGTTTATGCATAGAAGTAGTAGTTTGCTAGTTTCTGCTGTTTGTCTTTCAGGGTGGTGCCACATAGAATGATTGGCATAGTAGCATCATGACTCATAGAAGTCGCTGAATGCTTGTCTCATGCTGTGCTATTCTTCCTTACGAGTTGATTTATTTGCTATAATATTAAGGTGCCTCCTTTGATAGAATAATTTCAAATAACAGTAATTATCTAAATGTTATCTCAAAGAAACTGTGGTTCTCAGTAATTTAATCTGGTATGCTGCATAGGAAAAAATTTAACTTTTACAGAAAAAAATCATATGCAATTCCACATACTATGTTTAAATTACTATTTTTCTTTCTTATTGCAAAGAATTTTACTTTTAAAACTGGTTCACATATTTTAAAAGTTTGTTTTAAAAAATAGCTATATAATCTACAAAATGAAGAGAGAAAAAGTTTGTTGGATTCACTGGTTCTGAAATCCTTTTCATCCCGTGACTGTGTTCCAAGATGACATCCTGCTCTGTAGTTGAAATAGTGTGATCACTAGTGACACAGAACTACTGAATCTATTTTTAATTAGTTCAAATAACTGCAGTGATTAATGAATGAAATTAATTTTACCCAATGCAACAATCTGAAAGTTCAAATCTGGTTCAAGTTCTATCCTAGACAATGAGGACAGATATTTCCAGAGGACAAGCCATGTTATTATTCTACAGGCACAACAGAAAAAGATGTATCATTCATCCCTTTCTTTGATAAGAGAGAAACTAAGAGTCCAGTTCCTTCCTTATATCTAATTTTCAAACAGTTTATAAGTAGAAATTAATCCATCTCAAAATTTATTGCGATATTCAAAAGAGTTGATTCAGTGAGTTTGTATGAGGTGCAATCTCATGAGCTAATTCCCAGAACACAGAATAAGATAAAATCCATCTTAGAACAGCAGAAATCTCAGGAGGAACTAATTACTAGCTCAATAATCTAGTAGTAATTTTTTGCAACCTGCTCTGGACTCTTCGGTTAAAATGGCTGTAAAGATAAGAACAATTCATCCAGCGCTCTGGGTCTAGCAGTGGGACTGTCTATCACATTCAGCATATATCCCAAATAACTTCTACTGGCCAGTTCTGAAGTACCTTACTTTTTCATTTTTTTCTGTTATTGTCCAGTTTATTTGACATATTTGCCATAAATACACAATAAACAATTTCTTATCATTAGTTCCTTTTTTTATTGTAAAGTGAGAATAAATTACTATTCCACATATGTTTGTGGGTAGATATCTATTGCTTTGGTAAGGGATCCTTACTAGAGATGAGAAGACTGAAGAAATGCAATAGGTCAACTAAAACCTAAGCACTTATTGGCACACACTCAAGTGCAAAGCTTTTCATATATTTAAATTAGGATGAATAGTGCCCATTTCAAAAGTACGAGCTGTCCTTCAAGGTAAGGTGACTCCTGTGTATCAGCAGTTTTTATCTATAGAAAGGTGAGGCACTTCTGACCTGCATTCTCATTAGGCTATTTGTGAGCAAAGTATGTTTTGATCAAAGATATACTTGCTTTTTCTGTATGCAATGTACACATTTTTCACAAGACTTAAGAAACAGAAGTGATCATGAATATGAATTTTATTTGGAGCACAGAAATCTCTTAAATATACTTTTGAGGCAATCTACATTGCTTTCTGATCTATGATTTTTTAGAATCATAAGGTCATAGAATATGCCGACTTGGAAGGGAGCCATGACAGTTTGTATTTCTTTCTCACAGAGTCCAACTCCTGGCCTGGCGCAGACATTGCAAGGATTGCACCATGTGCCTGAGAGCATTGTGCAAACACTTCTTGAACTCTGCCAGGCTGGTGCTGTGACAGCTTCCGTGGGGATCCTGTTCCAGTGCCCAGCCGCCCTCTGGGGGAAGAACCTTTTCCTGATATCCAATCTCAACCTCCCCCAACTCAGCATCACACCATTTCCTTGAGTCCTGTCACCGGTCATAAGAATGAATAGATCAATTCCTGTGTCCAAGGCATTAATGAAAATGCTGAAGAGAACTGGGCTGAAGATGGAGTCCTGCAGAACTCCACTAGTGACAGCTGCCAGCCCAATGTCACCCCATTCACCACACCTCTTTGTGCCTGTGAGCCAGTTGCTCACCCATCAGGTAAGGTGATTATCCAGCTGTGTGCTGGATATTTTGTTCCAGAAGGGCTCTTTGTGAGAGTATGAAAAGCTTTGCTGAAGTATAAAAACATTATATCTACTCACTTTCCAAGATCAAGTAGATGGGTAGATAGTAGAGGTAAATCAGATTCAACTAGCAGAACTTTCCTCTCAGGAAGCTGTGCTGACTGTGATCAATGACTGTGCTGTCCACAGGCTCCAGGTGTTTTTCAATACCTCCCAGAATGATTTTTAGCAGGTCTGTAGCTTCTGGGGTCCTCCCTCTATCTTTTTTTGAAAATGAGGACAACGTTAACCAATGCTGTGGCTAGTTGTGTCCAGACAGTCAACTGAGCAACGGATGAGTTTCTAAAGTGTACAAAGAAGGAGAATGGGACTGATGGAAAGAAAGAAGTAAACCAAAACAAAGGAGGAGAATAAAAGAGAGGGGAAGGAAAGGAAGGAGTTACAGGAAGGACTCTATTGACAAAAAAGAGCCATAAACCAATGAGAACTTATTCAAAGCCAGAACATTCCTGGCTAAGACCATAATTTCTATTATCCATGGAAATATCAAGATTTCAGTATGAACTTCATATTGGCCTTAACTCAGTAAGTGTTGTTCATTCCAACAGTCAGAAAAAATGGCTGAACAGTATGTGAGTGGTGTATTCATGGTTGTTGTGAGCAGAGTGTCTTTCAGTCACATTTCCTTTCAGGAATCCTGTGGTGAGCTATACTAAATTCCAGACCAAATGTTTTGAAATTATAATGAAATGGTAACAAATGGATATACTACATGCTGTTGGCAGACATGACTGAGGGCTTATGGGATAATCATACTCTTCTGAGGGCCAGCTGTAGGCTTAGGATATCTCAAATGCCACTATATACCATATGTGTTTTGGAACTGCACTGAGCACTTAATGCCACTGTTAAACAACAAGCACATAAAAATCTTTAATAGCTATAAAAATGGAAATGAGGCTACAGTTAGTTTCTTTGAATTTCAGAACCTCAGGAGCATAGTATTAATTTTCATTGTATGTAACAATAAATCTCATTTTAACACCTTTTCTTCAGTGCTCCAATGAAACAGTTTGTTTTCCAGCTGGTCTGGCACATAATATTACATCCTAGATGACTTTGAACAGTAAACTATGCTGATTTTCCATGTCCTTTTAATCTGTCTGCTGGGAATTAGACACACCATATCCCCAGCTGGGGCCTCTTTACTGTTTGTATTTCTCTTCAAGTACAGAGCAAAATTTTCAAACTAGACAATGGGTACCACTAGAAAAAAAATTAAATTGCTTCTTTGTTTGCTTCCCTTGTTTTTTAATGACCTACAGCCTAAAAGAAATTACGTGAGCACCTCTGAAAAACTGATTACAATATCGAATAAAAGCTGAAGACTGCTTATTCAACTCCTATGCTGTAAGAAGGGAAGTTATGAAGTTATGAATCATTTAGTGTGAGCTCAAAGCTGAATATCTAATGGGGTGTTTAATTTAAGATTCAAAATGCAAGATTAATTTGCTCTAGTCATTAGAGGTTTTTTGGAATTTCATCTCCTTAAACAAACTCCATGGTGTTTTCAGAGATTAGCTGGAAGTGATGATAGTTACCATTAAAGACACAGGGATTTCTTCAGAGCTTTTGATATGCATTTTGATTAAAACACATACATAGGGGAAACTCATAAGATGACTGAAATAGAAACAGAATCATTGATAAATTTTGAATGTCACATATAGAAATGAATAAATTTATAAGAGTAGGAATTTTAGATACCAATTCTTTATTTGTCCCTACTTAGTTTCTTCATCAGCTGTTGGGATGAGGACATTAAAAATATCCTGGAGAAGTTTGCAGATGGCATAAAGACTAGGAATTATACTATATTATAGAGTAATATATATATATACGTATATAATGTATATATTATATGTATATTATATTTTACAGTAATGGAATAATTCAAATTTCTTGATTTAAAGATCGCCAACCTGTTTGTATGCTACCAATAGACAAAGAAACAAAGGTAACAGACTAGAGCTACTGAAATTCAAGTACAGAGAATTGTTTAAGTTCTCAGATTATTGTTTGTAGCCAAAATGTTACTATACTCATAAAAAGAAGAATATCACAGAGCAGAGGAAAATTGAGGTTTGTATTTGCATGTTACACTGATGAACCAACTGCTAAAGACTGTTATGTCTTCTCCTGAGATCCATATGTGGAGAAGAGTGTTGAAATAATGAAGACTTTTCAAAGTACTACTCCAAAAATTATGTGTAGCTTTAAAAAAGTACTTAATAAGCTTATTTGACCAAGGAATTGTGTGATATATTTCTAAATACCGTTGGAAATCTGCCTATACGTAGGAAAAAAAATCAGATAATGGAATGTTTTTCAATTTTGCTGATCAAAATGTAACAAGATCTAATATTTGGAAGCTGTTGTTAGACAAAATCAGCCTTGAAATTAGAAGCAATTTCGTGGATGTAACAACAACTGAAAAGTTTCCAGGGAAAAAGGATGACTAACCATTTCTTAGTGTGTTTTGGATGAGACATGGTTTTTTTCTCTTAACTATTATATTTTAAGATAATTTCTGGGAGAATTTCCATGACCGTATGAGTATTTGTGTTAGTTCACTGGGATTATTCTTTTAAAGCAAAAAAGTTGTGAATTTACACGTTATTTATTGATTTCCTTCCTTGCTGAACTGTAAGAAAATAATAATAATGCCCTGTGGCTTCATCTGCTCACCTACAGGAATTAGGAAGACCTGTATCCCTAGAGGCACAACTGATCAGATGTGGTTATGGTTGCAGTTGTTTTTTCCTTCTTTCCCTGAACCACCACTTAGTATAGCACTGACTAAAGGTAAGAACAGGAAGACTCTTTTCCCAAAAAATGGGGGGTAAAGGGAAGAGAGAGAAAAAGTGACTTGCTTTCAAACTTGGATGCAAACTTGAAAATTTCATCCCCTTGTGTCCATGCTTGTGACAGCCGGTGAGCCCCCTGCCTCTGCAGAGGCACTTTGGTCTCTGTTCCTCCCTCTCTGGTTCAGTGCTGCACTGTAACCAGAGTCTGTGTGGGTAACACAGACTTACTGGGAATGCTTACATGGCTGCATATGGCTGCATTATACCAGAGGTCTGAGCAGATGTTTTAATGAGCCTTTTCACCATAATTAATTTCATCTTGTTCTGTTTTCACCTCATAATTTGTCAGTTTACTAGTGCACTGAGAATACAGACATGGTAATCATCTTATCTGTGCCAGACTTTGGACCTAACAACTCACCATTGGTTTATGGTGGCTTTACTGTTGTAATTTTGCATTAACACTGAAATTGTGTCAAGAGCTGACCTTTGTGCCATTTTGGAAGAAACTAACTCATCGTTTTGCCTAAAAGTCTGGGCAGAGTGTTGGTGAAGTTCACTTGTCAGTGAAGGCCCAAGAACTCTAAAAAAGTGTGAAAAGTAGATCAACAAGAGAGAAACCAAGAGTCTGCAATTTCTGCTTTGAGCACCCCACTCCTCAAGGCTATTATCAAAAGTAACAGATTCTCATTTTATGACCTCACAGTCGTTCTAATTCACTGGAATAATTTATGACAACAGTGGGTTTTTTGCTTTAGGAATACAAATCTTTGTTTGAAGCCAAATTTTTCACTTTTAAGCTGGAGGAATATTCACTGTGGTTAGATTATAGTTTAAAAATATATTAAAACATAGAAAACAGACTTCAGAAAAATGATGGAAAATATAGTAAAGGCATTTACACAAATTATTGGCTGTAAACAAATTCTAGAAATATGAAAATTGACCACTGGAGAACAAATTATGTTAGGAATACCTTAAAATTTTTGACTGTCCATGAAAGACAATAGTAACAGTAAAAACCTTTATCAGAAACTATCAAAGGATTCAGTTCACTTCAAAGAAATTACTAAGAGCCAGTAAGGCATAAGCATCTATATGTACAGCTATGTATCTCTTAGCAAAGAAAAAAGGCATCTCCTAGAAAGGGAGTTTAATTTTCTGCCACTTCAGACCTTTGTTTTCCTTTGTAGCTTTTTGATTTCATGTTTTCCAACATAGCCGGTACCATCCCTCATAGCATCTTATCAGTCGTTTTTTTCAAGTTTTTTCCCATCTTTGAGATAGCGCTGAAGAGAGCTAGCTAACCCCTGAAATGGAAAAAACAAAAAGCTCTGTGAGAGGGGATTGTTAAACAAATGTAATGGACTGAAACTGAGATGGTGTACCAGTAAAGAGACAATGAGGGCAAATTGTTTCATGAGTGATTGTCAGCATACACCAAAGCATTCCAAAGCGTTGTACTAGACAATACCTCAGGAACAACACAAGAGATTCTGGTAAATGTTTTCCCCCCTGAGATGCTGAACATTCATAAGGTCCATTGACCTGGTAGAAAGCAGAAATAATCCATCTGCAATGTGACTGGATACTCCCGAGCATCTTTGAGGCAGCAGATGAAAACAATAGGCTCAGAAAAATTTGATAGTAATATTTCCTTTTACTAAGATAGAAGGAACTTTCTTAACATGGATGTTTATCTCAAACTGTATCATACACAATGCCTTTTTTACTTAAGGTAATTTATGTATCTCCAGGGTGGAATCAATGTTTTTGTCCATGTGATTGTTACCAGGGCAAAATCTTGAAGACATTCATTGACTCTAAGGTTTTACAGGCTAGTCTGGCCATATGTTAATGGCCAGAAGACTGTAAGTTACAGATTTCCTATTTTCTTATTCAGGGATTTATTTTTAAAGTAAAATGGCAATTTTAAGCTTTTTGTTTTTCTTCTGGAGACTACTAACTGATGATGAAATTATACATGCTCCAAATACTTATCATTTTCTTCTCCAAATAAAAACACTAACTGAAGTTTTCTAAATAAAACATAAACACATGTAACTGCTTAAATAATTGCCAAACAATAAATTCTTCTTTGCCTTTCAGACCCAGTAAAAACTGTGACGTGATACACTTTAGCATCCACTAATCCCCATGAAAACATGTTATGTAAAATGGACTCTGCTATCATAATAAATGAAACAGCATTATTCTAAACTAAAATAACTACTATCAACTTTGTTTTGCCTCTTCTCTTCCTATTGAAGTATTGGCCTTTTTTAAAAAAAATCTTGTGGGGAGGAGAGAAAATGCATTTCCAAAAGTTAAATGCAATTTTTTCAGCAGCTGTCAAGATTTCAGCATTACCTTGAGCACACACTCTGCAGCTAAAATTAAAGGATCTGTGGCTGCATTTTGTTACAAGACTGAAAGATTTTTTAGATTATTTAGATTCTTCTCAATTAATTTTCTTTAAACATACCCAGAATTTTTTAGTTGTCTGCTGCTTCCAGATATCATAAGACAAACAATATCATCTGGCCCTACTTCCTCAAATCGTGCTAAATGTTAAGCTGTCTTGTTCTAAATTATACAGACTCTCAAAAAGAAAAGTTCTCAAGTTCTCTATTCAGTTTCCTCTAAATATAGAGTGTGCAAACTACAGTTTGCAATAATCAATCCTTTGGGTTAACAGAGATTCTAAAGAATCATCCAGTGCAAGTGTACCTCAAGATAAATTAGTTGCTTGATTGTTTCTAGAGGGCCTTCTTATCAAAAGTTCCCAGGGAGAAAAAAAGATTGGAATTCATTTTATAGCCAAAATTTGGGTAGCTCTTACCTTTCTCTGGGAATTCGTTGCCAAACACTAAACATTCAGTTCCTGCGCAAATATAGCCTGCAGTTCCTTGCTCGGATAAATCTGATAGTGCATGAGGAAAATTTTTAAAAAATGAAAGAACATTGAGCTGAGAAACAATAATTTCACATGTCTAATGCAATATCTCAAGAATGTGAATTTGTATCACAACTACTTGAAAGCAGAGAGCTTGGATGACAAAACATACAAAATTCTTCTGGACCAATGACATTTGGGAGGGATGAGGGGTGCATAGACATTACTTTAGTCATGTGGAAATACCACCTTTTGAAAACAGAGAATTTCATCCAGTTGAATTCAAGTAAATTTTACTGTAAGGTTTGTAATTGAACAATGTAATATCAAATCACATACTTAGTATGAAGGATATCGTTTTTACTCAACCAGTTTCAGCATGTCATGCTGTTCAGAGTACGGGAGAGGCTGTAGATGCACCTACGATGAGCGTGCTCAGTGACTCTGAGATATCTGGGCAGCCTGACCTGGAGCACCTATCATTGCTTCTTTCTACAAGCAGGTCATAGGGACATCATTAAAATTACATGCCTAGAGAAAGAGGTAATGAAACACTGACGGACTCTTTCTCTGAAGTGGACTCAGAATCAAGTCTCCATTCTGTGAATTAATTCCTTTTTAAGATTTCGAACTTGAAGATTTATGACCTTTGCAATTAACATCTAATGCAAATGTGGAACACAAATATGTAATCACTCCTGGAAATAGAACTCTCAGTCTAGATGGCCCTAAAAAAAAAAACTGTAAAAAACATAACAACCCTCCATCAAAACCTTTGACATTAAGAAAAACATCCTAATGGTAATGTTTGGTCAAAGGTGTTTATTAAATGTTATTAAAATTATTTCTGACCAGGGACATTAAAAAAAATTTAAAATTTCACTTAAGTGTATAAATTATTTGATTTCATTTAGTGAACTGATGATAATAGAGTAGGTCATTCTAACATTTCCAATGCTTCTGATATTCATCTGTAAATATGCATAGCCCACTTCTGTGCACATGAGTTAAGTATTTAAAAGTATGAAGCTGAGGTTGCTCATGCATTAGTGAGTCCAGTCTCTTGGAATTACAGGAAAATCTAATCCCTGTGTAAATTCTCAAGATGTGTTTTCCCATACAATTCCCCAGAGAAGAGAAAATTATATTTAGAAGATTATTTTATATAACAATTTTAATTGTAGTATTAATGAGCCTTTTCTGTATTCACTAGACAATTTGCACTATTAACTGATTAAAAAATTCTCCAAATTAACACTAAATTACCAGTATATATAATGTAATAATCTTTGGCTATACGAACATTTTGACTCTTGTAGATGTCTATACTTTGAAAGTTCTATAGCTTTCTTACGGCTTTCTTGCTGCCATGATTAAAAGCCTTCTCAAGGGTTCAAAGTATTATCATTGTTAGTTTATTTTCAGCTATTCTGATGCCAGCATTATAATTTATATATTATGGCTTTATAAATGTTTTGTCTTGTGTTTCATTTATCTTTGCTGTCTTAAATTGTCTTCCCTTTAAAATCTATTCTGAATTTTGTAGGGTACTAGCTGTGTGATATAAATCTGTACAAGGTCTGGTAAAAAGAAAAAGTGAGAATAATCATCAATGCATATCATTTCATGCAGACCCATCCTCAAATGAATTTTCTTGGTATTGTTTTTCTTTTTAAAAGAAATTCAGTATAGGGGACAAGTTTAAGTATAACAGTACCTACTGGTGGATTTAAAGCATGAACAGAAACTTCAGACCAAAGGCAAATTATTATTCTTTTCCATTGTTCCTTGACATGTTACATAATGCCAATTATAAGCAACCAAAACTTTCCTGATTAATGTCAGAGATATTTCAATTGTACCATACGATGGTACAACTAAGATAAATGCTAGTGATTTAACAAAGCCTTGGAGCTGATAAAAGTAACCTAAAAAGCTCCACAGAAATTTAGGGAATGAATCTGTGTATGCAGTGCTGAGGAATTGTAATCTCACACATCAGTGATAATCTCAGATGCATGACAAAAGTTACAAAAGAGAGAGGATGAAGAAAAATGTCAGTGGTAGGAAAATAGCAAGATACTATATTTTGAAGTAAAGTTAGCTTTCTTAATAAGGGAATCCCACTGGTTACTTTCATCTCGTAGGGGATTAAAAAAAAAAAACCAACATTTAAAATACTATAAAAAATAGATAATTATTAGCAAAAAAGAAGAATTTCAAGCACAGAAATATGACAAGAATAGATTCAGTTTATAAAACTGAAATATTTAGATTTCATTAACTTCACAGCTTCTAAAAGCAACATGGAAATTAACACAAACAACAGCTATTTAAAATACAATCAAGAGACAAGATTTCAAGTAATGTCAGAAATGAGAGCTTCTTTTCAGGAAAGGGAATGAAATCTTGAAATCAGAGAACATAAAAGTCTAACAAACTCTCTAGAAAGGAGATATGGTAAAATAAAGTGCAATTGAAAAAAAAACAGAAAATTTGGAAATGGAGTGATTACAACGAAATGGACTGAGATGGAATGAGGTGCAGTGAAAAGGACCAAAATTTGCCAAAATTACTCTAAATAAAATCCTAAAATCAGGGAAGAAAGATAAACAAAGAGAGAGGAGAAGAAACTAAAGAAATGAAATGCTAAAAAAAAGGGCAAATTCCGAAACCAAGTGAAAACAGTAAAAGTGAATGGGATGATAAGAAGTGCAGGGAAATGGACCAAAGCTTGCCCAAATAATCCTCACTGAAATCACAAGATTTCATTCCCTTTCCTGAAAGAAGACCAGAAAATTCTTATTTGTATGATCCTTAAACTGACAAAATATAGTGTTGAGAAAATGTGACTGGAGCTTTGCAGGGCAGAGAAGTCAATAACAGACAAACCAAACCAAACAAAGGCTTCTCTTCAACTTCACCGACTTTCAGTGATTCCTTTTCTCACATTGAGACTGAATGGAGGGGAGAAGCTTTTTTGTGTAGAGAAAAGGCATTTAGGTTGTTGCTATACCCTCATCCACCTTTTCCCCATCTGATTACAAAATTCTTTTGGCCAGCTTCTTCTTTTTTGTCACTCTTTTAAGGCTTGTGGGAGTTGGCCGAAATGGCTTTAGTTAGCTTGGCTGACTGGGATAAACTGGTGTGTACTGTGTGTAAGTTCAGATCCTGTTGTACCCGTGCAGAAACAGGCTTTTGGGGAACAAAAGGCATTGTCCTGCATCAAGCCCTGCTACTCCTTCACTGATTAGAGCAGAGCACAAGGGTGCACATCAGTGTGCATAACGTGATTTTAGGAAACAAGCAGAACAACATGGTAGGGCTCTAACCTTATAAATGAGATTAGCTACTCTGAGGGACAACTACAGCAACAAAAATATGAGACTGAAGATAGAACCATTCAAGCTTTTTCAGCTTTAGGCATTCATTAGCAATAGTCTTAACATTTCTCTCCTCACTGATGTCTGTCTCCTGCTACTCTAATTTTTCAGTGACATTCCCTATGAAAATGTCCAATAATGGAACTTTAGTTGCATAGACAGTAATATTAGAAAAAATAATTTTTCTTTATGAATATTCTCATCATGCTGGAATTCTAGATTTTCTTCACCAGTTCCCATATTTCTGACAGTCAATCAGTCTAAACTTCCCTAAAAATTACATCAAGGGAAGGGGAATAAATATAAATATATGGATGCAATTTTCAGCAGGTGAAAAATGGTAAAGCTAAATCAAAATATGGCCATGTTCATGGGCCAAAGCAATATAATTGCACTTATATAAGACAAAGTATCAAAACTGTTTTCAAAAGATATCTGGAAGACTTCTGATTCACCAGTATGTTGCACTAAAATCTCCATTTTTCTGGCATAACAGAATTACAGGAAAAAACATTGGTTTAAAAAAAAAAAAGGAACGTTAAGAAGCAGGAGCATGTTGATGACTTACAGCTATAGAATAATTTTGCATGAAAAAAACCAAGCAGAAGGTTGCAAGTATTGCCTCAGTCTAAAAAGCTGCTAGGAAGAAAAAAAGACAGCTGAGAATTATTAGAAGTGCAAACACGGTAATAAGGATATGTCTCCATGTCACATCGTGACACCCCCAGGCGCCTGAAAGGACAGAACTGCGTCCGACAATTTTCACTGCAGCATCAGGGAACAGAGCACTACTTGTGTTACCCACAGGATGAATTATTGCAGGAAGGTGCTACTCTCTGATTAGCTCAAGTAGCTCCCCACAGCCCTGGAACCTGCAGCGTCAGAACAGGAGCAAAACTCTGATTTGAAACTGATAACTGAATTAGGCTGCAGTTTCCTATCGTGGCTTAATGTTCCTTTGGAAAATCCTGATTATTGTTTGTACCCCTCCTGACCAGATACATGTGTGTCAGTATAAGATCTGCAATGTACAGTGGCTTGAGTTAGGTACTTTGCTGCCCTATTCTGAAATGCTGGTTGATCAAAACTAACAGTGTTTATAGATGAGAGTTGTGTGCCCACTTGCCCATTTTTTGTGAAAAGCAAAGAAATGCTTTATTTAATTTCAAAACTAATTTTGCATAAGCATAATTTAAAATACAAGCCAAAGTAGGCTAAAAGTCAATAAGCAGGTCAAAATAGCAAAATAGCAAATTAAAAAAAATAGCAAAATAAAGATATGCTTATGAAATTAATCCTTAATATGAAATAAAAATATTTCTGAAAAAAGGAACTGAAGGACTTGACTGAAGATGAATTTCATGCAGAAAAGTTGATATGTTTTTCAGACAAGAAGTGGAAACAATACACAGGAGGCAAGAGAATTACTGATAGGAGGATTTGCACTTAGCAATAGCTTAAAAATAAAACTCAGTAATCCCAATACAAGCAAAACAGAAAATCTTGTTTAAAAAAAAACAAACCATAACGTTTTAATTTAAAGTTGCTCTCTAAGCAGCAATTTTTATTATTTTTAACATGACTGTCTTTAGATTTCTGGAGGTCTTATACATAATTGAATATCTTATTTACATTCTGTGTATTTGCAGAGTGCTCTATAGCCCATGCATAGTAAGAGATCTGTGGGTTTCAGCTTATGAAATTACTATGTTAATAAGGCAAAAATCCTGTAAAGTAACTTTACATCCCACACAGTCTACCACTAAATTAATTCTGACACTTTGAGTCATCAGACTGGCAAGGCCTAAGATACAACGCTGGAAATAATAAAAACTAGTACTCAAGGGCTGATCAGCCTGGAAATGTTCAAGCAAATGCATTGTCTGTATCCAACAGAAGCATTTAAATTATGTCTCATATAATATATGTTTCAGCTTGGAAAGGCTAAAAAATTACATATTGAATAAAAAGCCAAAGGTTCCTGAAGTTTAAATGAACACTCTTACTCTGTAAGAGATATCATTTATAGAAGAATTTGAATAGAAGTAGAATAATAACTTTAACAGCAAGCTAATGCAAGTTTCATGGGATTCAAAATCCTGAGGATAATTAACAGTTCAAATTTTAGTAGAGTTTACTGTAAAACAATGGTGCCAGGCTGCCACTGTAGTAAAAAATTAACTTCTTCAAACATTTACAAATATTTTTGTGCCATTCCTGTTCATTTGCCTTCATAGTCAGGCAATGGGCAATGTCTTCTCTACTAATCTACTAATCTACTAATGCCACCTCCAGTGGCATAATGACACTCTCATAATGCTGTTGCCAGGTATCAGCTGATTCGCTTGTTACTCATGTGCAGAACACTAAAAAATATCTCTTTTTTGACAGGAAAATGGATTTTATATTGAATATATGCTGGTGAAATGCATATTTGGTGTAATTTTTAGGTTTAAAAGACTTTTTAGGACCCTCATCTAAAAACAGAATCGATCAATTCACTCTGGCAAGTGCAGCAAATCCAACATCCAAAGCAAAAGCCATTATACCCAGGAACGTTGCTTTCTACACAACATTACTTTACACATTAATCAGCAATTCATCTTATTTTTTTCAGTGAAAAAGGTTAGATTGAAAGCATGTGAAAATATATTCATGATTTTCTTTTTCCCTAAACATGCAGCTTACCATAATTACAGGTTATTTTTAGTTTCATTGTGCTTTGTGTTTCAATTTAGGCAGCTGTTCAGTTTCAAAACGTTTGGTGAAAGTGTATGAAGGTGGTTCATCAGTCTTAATTTTTCTTTGCTATACAAGACCATGACACTTTCTAAATGTATAATTACATATCCTTTCACCTTTGACCCTCTAGTGCATTTAGTGCTGATGATGCCTATTTGTATAGGAGCAGGATGCAGTGCAACAAGTTTGTTTGACTCATCTCCACTTGAAAGTGCTCCATTTCACAAAAACACTCAGTAATACACTGTTTGGAAAGTATAATACAGAATCTTTGATTCTGAATCTCAGTAGGTGCTGTAGTCATTGAGTATAGCTAAAAGGGGTGCATCCGGTACCATCTTCCCCACCAGGAAATTGCTTTTTTTTGAGAAATATTTGGCACTTAATTTGCCTTAGTGATTTCAAACCTTAGAGTCCAATATGATGAATTGCAGCATAACAGCAATGAACTAAGCTGTTCTTCACTTCTGATGTTCCTTATTCCTTGCACTCACAAGTTACTTAACCTTTTTTTTTTCTTTGCCTCATCTTATTCTTGAAAGTTGCTAAAAAGTTTTGGCTCAATCATCAGAACAGGGAAAAAGTTCAGCCAAATAATATTAAAGTCTTCAGAATAATTTTGAAAGCTTTTTATGGAAAGAGCCATACAAGTACTTATTACTATGCTTTTTGCCATCCTTTAGATATGTCCTTTTGTTAAGATCCAATTGGTGAGAGGTCCCCCTGCTCAAATTAAGGTACAAAATAGACCATAAGCTGAAGTCAATAATATGGATTTATTTAACAATAAACGTGAGAGATAGATCAAGCAAGCACCACCTCTGGATCCAATGGTGCTCCTTGGGTGGATTGTTCAAAACTTTTCACTATTTATACATCTTAGCAAACACAGTAATTAATGCTCATTGGCTACACAGTTCCCTTACTCTATTGGTTAAACAATTCCCTCACTTCTAATTGTAATTAGCCCACATGCTTTGTCTTTCCCATGGGCAGGTGTCCAGCCATCTCTGGGAGAGCAGGGCTCCATCATGTGCAAAGACTTGGGAAGAAAAATGCCATCTCTCCAGCTGCTCCCCACTTCCTTCTTCCCCAGCTTTATATACTCAGCATGATGTCACATGTTGTGGAATGTCCCTTTGGTCAGTTCGGGTTTGCTGTCCCAGCTCTGTCCCCTCTCAGCTTCTTGGTCATCCCCAGCCTCCACGTTGGTGGGGGAGGGTGAAGAGCAGAAAAATCTTTGACTGTGTAAGTGCTATCAGCAGTAAAAGAAACTTCCCTGTTTTATCTACACTGTTTACAGCACCAGACCAAAACATAGCCCCGTATCAGCTACTCTGAAGAAAATTAACTCTACACCAGAAAAAAAAGAACATAGACTTACTGCTGAGCAAAGAAGGCTAATTCCTTAGATATTACTAAAGTCACTCATCTCTGTTAGATTTATTAGTAATTAAAAATTATTTTTTCACTTCAGGTTTTCTATGAGAAATTGGTTGTTGCTACAAACTCCTGTCAGCACCTCCTTTCTTTTTCTACAAAATAAGAGCAACATTGTCAATTATATGACAATGTTTAGAAGGTACACGCCTTTGCAATCTTCCCTCTGTTCCCACTCCTGAAATCTTTCACTGCTGTCTGCTTTAATTTCTTCAGTGCCTCTAGAACGTATTACTCCATAATATGTATGTGATCTCCAAGAATTACAGAATCAAAGAATGTGCTCCTGAACTGAGAGTTCACAGATGGAGGAGCATTAGCCCAGATTTAACTATGCAGACAGTATACCTCAAGGACATAGCCAAGAGTCCCCAGAAAGAGAGTGGCATAAGGATTCTTTTGTCTGCATGGAGGTAGGCATGCCTGAATGACAGTAGGGAAAATATCTTCTAGTTACTGTCTAGCTGGCCAGTGAGAGCTGCATCTGTGTTGCATACTTCCCCGTGCTTCTCTAGAAGACTGGAAATCACACTGATAAGGATAAGGTACGTTCAGTCCATATACAAAATATACGAAAAAAAAAAAAAGAGTTCCTTCATATCTAGTTCTAGATAGGGTAGGATTTCTAAGTTCTACAGATTTCTAAAGCTTCTTTAGAGTCCCACAGATTATTCATGCTTGTGTAAGAAAGGTTGCTTGGCAGATGGATCTGTGCATGCCTATGGTAAACACAGGGCAGTTACTGCCTGCAGGATTAGTAGGGGCACTTGGTAAATAAGTGTTTAGTAAGTGTAAGTAAATCAACCGCTGTTAAAACTGTTGCTGTTCTTGAAACAACCTGATAAACTGTTCCTTAGATCTAACTATTTCTCAATTGTTGCTCTTGGGGTATGGAATGTGGCTGCTACTCTTCTCCCATCTATTTTAATACATCTTACAATTTTGTCTTTACAAAGAGTCACTGTTTCACTCCTAATTTGTGCAAAATTTTCATTGGGAAGGCAGAGCACTCTAGAGATTTAGCTAATGTTATAGCTGGAATAAATAATCAATATTGAGGTGGGTGTTAGAGGTAAAATTGAAACACCAGAATACCACTGAAGAGCAAGGACAGAAACCAGAAAAATCTGTGTTTGTGTGAGGGAGTACGTCTTTAGAAAGTAGAAGACTTCCTACCAAAGAACTTAGAGAAACTAGAAGTGTTTGCAGTGAAACTGATGAGTTGTTCATCAGTCATGTCAGAGAGGCAAAAAGATGAACCAGGATTCTCAAAAGGCAGTTTCTCCATATTTCTTACATCCAGGAAGAAGGAAGAAGATGAAACGGCAAGTCCTTAGGGGAAATACGTGCTTACAAAGGAAGCTGGAAGCTGATACGGAACATATATATATATGCATGTATGTATGTATATATATGGGCCTGTATTTTGTCTGACTTTGTTTTGTTCTGAGGCTGTCTAAATAAAAATGTGCCTAATTCTGAAACACTCTCAGAGTTCAGGACCAAACATGCATCCAATTAGTTCAAACATTCATTCTGGAAGAGATGAATTGTAAAGACCTAAGAGGAGTATGTCTAAGTTTATGGGAGGTTCTACATTGAACTGTGAAAGAATAACAGAGACAGCACTCAAAAATGTGATGAAAAAAACAGACTAAAAGTAGTGTTTCAACTCAGTCATAGAGGAAAGACTAAGCTATAAAGTCTGCCTTGACTGACACAAAACTGGTCCTCCAGAAAAACAACTTAATTACTGAAACATGCAGTTCTAAGCTTGTTCAAATTATTTGTAAAATAATTCCAAGGAATATAAAGGATTCAATTTAGGAAACTAGCATAAAAATATGCTATGGTTGACAGAATTTCAAAAGAAAATGTCTTAAGTTTTTATTTGAACCTGTTTCTTCTTTTAAATTCAGTTATTCACGTATCTTTCAGTGCTATCTTTAAGCAAATATAGCAGCTCTCCTGCAAGACTAATTTTCATCTGTCTATTTCTCAAAAGTATCAGAGCTTAGAATATCTGGAACAATCATTTATACCTTTCAGGTTTTTGTGCATCTTGAAGTTAGAGAGTACGACAAAGCAGGGATATAACTCATATTTTGACTATGGAAATGTGGCTACAAAGTGTTAATGCACTGCACAACAGCTGTTTCACAATCATCACAGAGTTGACTAGAAAATTGGGACAGTATTTTAAGTATTGTGTAGTTAATTATGCTGCATTATAAACTGCAGTATTTCAGAGGAAATATGAAAGAAAAAAGAATGTTGTCAAAAAATAAGAAATTTCAGGATGAAATATTTTAAGAATCCAGTAATTACTTTTAAAGCTGGAGGCATTGATTCTGTTATAATTCTTTATTAAAATTGTTTTATTTTACTGCAAATGTTTGATGGAAACATAATTTTCTTGTCCCATATATGATCATGAAGTAGCACAGTAGTTTCTCAATGGGTCATTTTTATAAAGCATTTGAAAGGCTCCCCATGGAAATTTACTGCAAATTTATTTCTTCAAGGTATTTCTCTGTCTTTTCTTGTGATGAAGCCCTGAATTACTTTACCCTCAGCACTAATAACCATGACAAACCCCCTACCAGTAATCACCCTGAATGGACAGGAAAAAAATTCCATCTTTTTATTTAAAAGTTACCTGCATTTTTTTAACCACATAACCTCAAAATGACTATGTTAAGATTTTACAACTAGCAGTTGGATAGTAACAGTTCTCAGAGAATTTCATCATGGATTTTAAATACCATTACCTTCAAATAGCATTTGCTAGTTTCAAAATGCTCTCCTCTCACAAGATTCAACTCTTTAATGGTGCTGGTTAAGTGTTTGGGAAGGAGAGTCCGTCACATGCCCTGAAAAGCAGGGTCACATAATATTAAATGTCATGTAATTGCATTACATGACATTTGATACCATTACTTTTTTTTTGTCAGTTCTCAGGCAATGCAAATAGGCTGTGTGACAGCTTCTCATGTGCTTCTACAAAAATCCAACACAGAGAACACAAACTTTCAAGTTGTAAGAATTATGTTACCTCAGAGTTTTAAGCTAACAGGGCAAAATTTACAGTGGAATGATGTCAACCCTTTATGCAATTTGTTCTGTTGACTTTAATGAAAAAAATTATTGAAACATCTGCGGTAGATCCCATATCAATTCTTGTCTTGCAGGTGAAGATGCTGTTACTCTATGCTGCATGCAGCAGGTACATCACTGCTGTCATCACAGCTGCACAAGCTCTAAGGTGAGCCCTTGCTCGTGAATAAGATGAATTTATTTTGTTTCAGTCCTGTCAGGAACACAGTGAAATCTACGACTATAATAACCCTCTGAAGTAAATATTTCACTTATGTTGCCAAATTGACATATGTTTAATAAATTATTTGATAGGAAATATTAAGAACTTTGAATATTTAGATTAATATCTATAGATTACATTAGATTTGCTGTAGTATGACATAATCTGAAATAATGTAATCAAAATGAGCTAATTATCTAGGTTGTTTCTATGAAGTCAATATTTACTAAAATATTGAGGTATAATGTTTGTAGCATCAGTAAGTGAAGACAGATATTTTATTATGTCCCAAGACAAACAAAATCAAATACAATTTCTCAGTTGAAACATCGTATCTAGAACAGGACCTGATAAGGCAGCTCTTCAGTTAATTAATTATGGTCATCTTCTGCAAATTAAAAGAGTTCAGCTAAATAAAATGTGAGCTGCTCCACTTGATTGTGCTCTGACAAAGTCAGTACTGGGCACTGCAGGCTAAATTTGGACAACATGCCTTTGTAACTCTCAACGTGCCTTTAATATCCTATTGACTATCTCTGTTGCTCTCAATATTCCATGTAAGACAGCAAGTAATCGCACAAATACAGATTTCAGTGGTAGTTAAACTGATTAAAATTGTGTTTCAAAGCTTAACAAGAATTGAAATTCCTTTGTTGTGGGCCTACCATTTATATTATTTACTCAACACTGATGACTATTGCATAGGGACTGAATGAATCCAACTCTTCCCCTCAATACTGCACAGCTTATTTAAATTTTCATTGTAAACAATTTATCTTCCTGTTTAATTTTACGTTCATGAAGAAGATATTCTATGTCTGATGTGAATTATTCTGTTCCTGAAAACTTCTACCTATCACACAAGAGCTCCAACTATTTGGCTTGTGGAGGTGTACCAGCTGTTCAAACAGAAAATTACACCAGTCCTCCTGATTTTATTTCTCACTTGATTCCTTTATATTTTTAATCCATCACTACAACATAGTTTGCTAGGACTCTGGGAAAAGAAAGTAATCTCACTGAAAAGAATGAAAGGTTTAGTGGAATTAACAAAATAAATATTACAACTAGATCATTTCTATAATCCAGCTAAGGCTGTTCCTGAGCTCCTGTACAATTAAATTCACTTTTATTTTATTCCACATGAGTTGTCTTTCTGTGATTTAAGATTCTTCAGTTTTCTCAGTAGATGTCACCTTGGACTGAAGTTCAGAGCTAAAAAATTCTTCTGTTTATTGAACAATAATTTTTTTCCTTGCAATCAGGTGTAATTTACTTCTGTTGTATTCAATTCCCTCCCTTTGATTCTCCTTTCTGAGCTAGACTGAAATTTCCAAAATGTTTTGTTTTCTAATTTCATATTAATAATAAATTCTCTTGCATATTCAGTACACTCTTTGACTATTTTCTCTATCTTTTTGTGTTAACATAGAATAGTATCTAATCAGTTGTTAAATGTATGTTGGAATTTTATAGCACCTATTTTTCACTTTGCAGCAATTGGGTAATCAACAGTTCTTGTAAACCTAAATTAGTCAGTATAGGTGCTAAGAGATGATTTTAATTTTTAATGTCTTCTCAGATACTATTAATATTGGCAAGTACTGTTTTCATCTGAACATTGCAAAATAGGTTTCTCATAGCAACACAAATGTTTCTTTAAAAATAAAATTATTTAAAAACTTGAAAAGGATTGTGCAAGTGGTGAAGAGAAAAAATGAAGTCCTTTTTTTTCCCCCCTATATTTCCATATTTTTTAGACCTAGAACAGTTTGATCTTCTTTGAACAAAAGGTGTTGCACAGATCTTTTGCTTCTGGGTGGCCTGAGAGGGGCTATGCTCAGGGGAAAAACATTTGCAGTTCTAAAACTATCATATATTTTTTTTTGGTTCTTGGGAGAGAACAATAGCATAAACATAAACAAAGAACAGGCTACACTCTACTTGCTACACACAGCTTATGACACTTCACAGTAATAGCAGTGTATGACAGTAACTCCACCAAAGTGTGAAATAGATGTACATGTAATGACAGCATGTAGGTAGTCCAAATCTCCAGTAGATAGAGCCTCATGAGTAATTTATATAAGAGCTAAATTGGTTGACATAATTTAGGAAAGTGAGTATCAGGCATTCATAGACAATAATCACTGCTGACAAAAATGCCATGTGGCTTATTAGTACACAGAAGTTCAGAACATCTGAGCTTGTAGTGCTCCATGGTTTTTAGGTATAATAAATCGTAATAGCTGCTTTTCAAGGAAAAAAATATTAATATCTGTGTGGTAAACCAGAACATTAAATGCTTGACATTTTGATGGAGGAAGAAATTATTTTGTGGCATATCGTTGAGCAACCCTAAAATAATGCCTTCAAACAAGTCTGCAAATGTTTTCCAGCTAACTTAGTTATAGCATTTTCTAGACAAAATGAAATGGCTTCTCCAATTATGAAATAATATTTCTCAGGTACTTTTCAGGGTTTTCTCTCCCAGAGGGCTAGCTTGATTGGTAAACTTAGTGGAGACAAAGGAACAGCACAAACAAGAGCATGTAAGCTTAAATTAATTAACAAATACAATTTATAATGAAGAGTACAAATCAGGCCCTAAATTTTGTAAAGAACTTGCATATGTATTTAAGTCCACCTATACTCTATAGGATAAACATGTGGTTTGTATTTGGTGTTTATTTACATCTCCTTTTCAGAGAAGATATTAAAACTGTTTATGGGGGGGTTTCAGAACTACAAGACCTTCTTGAATGACAATTAAGTGACCCTTTTGTGTGTACTCTTGCTCTTGTTTATACTATGATTGTTTTTAGAATTGCAACTCTCCCATATAGAGGAGTCGTAGAAAATTACTGGCATAATACAATATCCTCAGTTGGATTTTAACAGGTCTGTTTCACACAATGTTTCCAAAACTACTACAAAAATGTTAAAGGAACATTATTCTTTTTTCCACTAAGTACCAGACCAACTAGGAATTTTGATACTCATTTCAGTGGAATGAAGATGCATTTTTTACTGAATACAAAATATCATGTTGAGAGCTATCTGTTGGGCACCAGAGACATTCTAGTTGTTCATGTGCTTTCAGCACAAATTGACTCCTTTACTGTCTTATTTGGATGCTTCTGAAGAACAGAGAAGCAGAGGAAAGCTGAACAAAGGTAATAAACAATGAGCAGAAGCAGAAAGAGCATGTTCTCCGAGAGAGAGTATCGGGGTGTGAGCATGGGCATACAAACACAACCACATCTAGCTTGTAGTCTGAGCTCTGCAGAAGGCAGGCTTCCCCTAGGAGGCAAAGCCTATTGATACGAAGTTACAGATTGGGGAAAATAAAAATCACAATTTGGAGTAAGCATCTGTTAAATTTTCCTCCTAGGCTTTTCTTTATGTTTCTATTAGTTTTGTAAGCTATTCCCTGGTGGAGCATCTAATTTCATGTCTCTGTATATCAGTCAACTGTCACTTATGAAAATGCTGCCTTGAGTCAAATCCTACAATTCTATTCCAAAAGCGCTCCCAAAATGAGAAAAAGTTTTGATGGACAAGATAATACAAGACTCAAGCCTTGGTTTATAATCTTCAACTAAATTTATTTTTTCCCTTAACATCAGACTAGATTTTTATCATTATTTTGATTTAAAGCAATTGGCTGAAAATGGGTTATATTTACAATTTGAAACCACCAAATCCTTAGTCGTGCAGTCCTGTTCTTAACAGCTGAGATCATTACAAAGGATTGACTGTAGCAGTTCAGTCTGCTTTAATTTCCTTTTGTCTTGAAGTGTTTCAATTAGGTTTTTTTACTTCATTAATAGAAAACAACATTTCCTTAGTTTGCTCTAGGCAAACTCAACTATCTGAAGTAGTAATGACATGTCTTAAGATTGAAAGTCTAATAAAATGTCTTCAGTTAAGTCTGAAGTATGCCTAAAGTAAAGCAAGAATGTGAATGTAGTAATCAGCACACCTCAGTAGGAAGTTGATTTCCACTAAAGCTTCTCTATGTTCAATCTTTATTCACCAGTGAAGCAGGTTTAATTATTTTTACCATATTTGAACACTTTACAGCAGTTACTCTAGGAATTGCACAAAGCAATTAACTGCCTTCTCTGCTATTTAGGAACTTGAAAGGTGGTGGGAAAAATGGATGTCAAGCATTCTGTTATGTGGTTTCATAGAGAAAATCCTGCTGCTGTGTAGGTCAATCTGACTGTGCAACTGCTATCATGCAGACGACTCAAATTAGGAACTTAATTTTCAACTAGTATGAGCAGAAAAAAAAAAAACAAAAAAAAACAAACCAGGAAAAAACCCCCCAAATACAGTAAAGGAGTGTCTATTGTTCAGTGATATTTGAAATCAAAAATCCCACTAAATCACTAATCTGAAACTGACCAACAAGTTATGCACTAAAAGATACAGACAAGTAAAAATTCAAGAGATTATAAAAATTGGAGAACTATTTTCTATTTCTTCATTTTAGACTGGGAAGAGAGAACACACTGGGCAAAAGGCTCCTGACGTACAATTGGAGCAGACAAAACTGTGTCATCGTTTATGATGGCTTTAGAAAGGCTGTACACATAAACTTGCCATAAAAATTATTCTTTTTTCTCAATGCTATTTTTAAGGCAACTTTCAGTCTCTTAGTAGAAGCAGAAGTAGATTGCACAAGAATGGATACAAAATTGTTCAAATCAAAGCATTGTTCAAATCATCCCATTCTTTGGCGCTAAAGCAAGTTAGGACATAGAAAATCCCCACAGCTATACCCCTAAAATTTAAATCTGTTCTGATTACTAGCCTGAGACACAGTTTTTCAGTTCTGCTTTAAGAGATAAAATAATTGGAGATTGAAGCAGATGGTCAATACTATCATTGGGCTGGATTTGTTCTCAGCAAAGTGCAACGTGTTCCCCGGATATTTCACTGTAAATACTAAAGAAGTTTTTCACATGAAGTTATTTCCAAGGGAAACCACAAAATACTTACTGAAAGAGTTGGTTGCTGTAAAAAGTGTTTGGAACCTTGACTCTTTCTATTGCTAATTTTCCTGCAACTATCCTGATGCTCAACTCTCTTACATCTACAGAGCTTCTCTAAGATTAGGAATGGGATTTTTCTAGGAATGCAGGAAGTAGTTGCTCTTTCATGAGTTGGGAGCCACACTCACTTCCCACCATATAAGATGATTCTATTTCCTAAGTGGAATCGTATTATCGGGACGGCTTCATATATCAAGACCACAAGATATAGGGACAGAGTATAGAGCAGGACATACCACACATAAATCCGTGGACACACTTTCAGACATTGTAACATAGCTTTGAAGAAGTCAAATGCCATAGTGCTATGCAAACACTGAGATCCTCTGATTTTTCAGTGGTGGTGGGTATGAAAGAAAGAGGATTAATAATGGGAAAAGTGAAAGGTAAGAAAAGTTAAAATCCCCTTAGGGATTTACATAAAACTTCAGCTGAAGTTACCCCTCCTAGAAGGCAGAAATAGGAAACAGGTGGGTTTATGTAGTCTCTTGTTTCATGCAAAACGGGCTTTAAAAAGTTACATATGTAACTATATATGTCCTTATGACACAAAGTATCCTTCATGGAATGTAATCTCACTCAAATAGGATACAATTTCAAAACCGTTGTGAAAAATTCAGCTTTGTGCGTAGACAAGCTACCTGATATCAAAGATCAGAAGATAACAGAACCCCTGCTAATCATTGAAAGAGTATGCTCAGAGATAATGATGATAATTTGGTTTTCTGCTTGCACACTATGTCCTTCAGAAATGCACAATAAGAAGCCACTCATGAAGTCAATAAAAACCTACATAACCTTTTTTTAGATGAATTGAGTAATAATCAGTATTATAAGGAAATGAAAGACCAAAAAACAAAAAAAGAGAGGCACTCAGTTACGTTCAATACCAGAAAACAACCCAGGTTCTAAGGTGACTCGGATCCGCCGGAGCCCGGCTGGGTTTGGAGTTCTCCGGCACCACGGCACGTGTGGGGCACTGCCCAGGCCAATGGGGGTGCC
>VYXF01005518.1:230947-251890 GCA_013397295.1 Polioptila caerulea | reverse complement strand
GGGGGGATTGACAGAAAACAGACTATCAGGGATACACCAACTGGGGGGAACTTGGGGAGAGAACTAGAAACATACCAACTGAACATGAGAACAAATCCTTGATATAAAAGTATATAAAATCAACAGATCATGCACCGCAACACTAAGGGACCTCAAAAGATCATCTGG
Source organism: Polioptila caerulea (assembly GCA_013397295.1). Classification (NCBI taxonomy): domain Eukaryota; kingdom Metazoa; phylum Chordata; class Aves; order Passeriformes; family Certhiidae; genus Polioptila; species Polioptila caerulea. The sequence continues at coordinate 251,722 of VYXF01005518.1, read as the reverse complement.
TCAAATCTTAATGCACAAGGGAGTCAAGAAGAGTTTCTCCAGCATCGTGTCCACTCATGTCTTGGAAACCTTCAGTGATGAGGATTCTACCAAGTCCCTGGGGAGTTTGCTCCAGTGGTCAATTCTTCTCACCGTGAAAAATTTCTTTTTTAAATTGCACAATGCAAGTTTCACCTGACGTCTTTAGTTATTTTGTTGTGAAAAGATTGTCTTTCTTTCCTTTTCAGTCACCCTTTTAAGTATTGAAAATCTATAAGTCCCTCCACCTGAGCGTTCTTTTCTCCAGGGTTAAAAGACCTAATTTCTTCAGTCTCTCCTCAGAGTGCAGGTGCTCCAGTTCTTTGATCACATTTGTGGTTCTCCTTTGTACTCCCTGAAGACTGTCTGATATTGAAAGTATCTTCTCGTTTTGACCACTTGTATAAAAGATGTATGTGTAGGAGGCAAATGCAAGCTTATTCATTACTTCCTCAAAGAAATTGTTTATCCCTAAAGGTTAAATTTTATTTACAATAGGATGGAGATTATTTTTCAAACTCTGGCTTTTAACTGTTACACCCAAATTCAGTGTCCAGTCTGCTAGGAGTCTCAAGGCAGGTGTAGCTGGAGACTTGGGCTGATAGACATCCCAAAGCTTTCAGTCAAGCAAGTCTCTGTGCTATAGAAGCTTCTGCCAGTAGAAGCACTATCTACGCAAGAAGGGGCTGACAGTGTCAGGAGAATGGGACAAAAGGAGTTGTCCTGCCAGAAGAGGGCAGGGAAAATTATTAAATGCATTATAACTAAGAGAAGACCTTATGGTGGAAATGAAAATTGAGTATCCTGATCAGGACACAGATGGAAATTATTGCCCATTTAATTTGAATACTGTAGAGCATAGTGTCTGAAACCACGAGACATTTGTGTTTTGCTAGGGAATATATTGCCATGTCATAACAGAAACAAGACTTAATGCCTTGTCAAAGAGAGTTTGTTATAGCTTTCCAGACTCCAAAGCTGAATGAGACGGTCACTGAACTTCAGCTCATTCTTTATAAGACATAATTAGCACTGGTGTTTTCAGACTGCAGATGCTCTGACACTGATATATCCAGGGTTACAACTCTAAAACAAACTTTGCTATCAGACAATGGATACAGACAACTCCTTTTTTTTTTTTTTTTTTTTTTTTTTTTTTTTTTTAATAAGAGCTTTTCTCATGGGCAAAGCCTTGTTTTGGAAAATTTCTCTCTTCAGGAAAAAAAGTAAAAGGTCTGGCTGAATATTTCTTATCTATTTTGACTTTTCAAAATGTTAACTGGACTTACTCCTACACAAATGAAAAAGTTCAAATTCTAAAAATTGTTTTGAGGTTGTTGAAGCATGTTGTTCTATGTCAAAATACATTTTTGGAAGGAAGATTAGCTTTCAAAAATTTTGAAAATTTGAATTTTCATTCCAATTGAGAATAAGATTCTTCTCTACTTCAGCAGTTCTCCTATGGTGGAAAATTGTTTGAGTACTGTTCAAACATGAAAAAGAATAGTAAGATTGATAGTTTTGTAAGTAAGTCCTTCAACAGTAGGTAGTAACCTACTGCAATTGGTCATCACTGAATTTGACTCCTTGAGACTCATTCCACCATTATTCAGTAAAGAATTACATCACCTCTATCACCCAAAAATTGCAGAGAAAAAGGTTATGCCATTTTTTACAGAAGCCAGTTGAAGCTTAATAGGAAAGTAATAATATGATTGTGCAGATACTTACATTCTTAATGAGAATCCTAAAATTCTCTAAGTGATCAAGGTTATAAACTCTTTATGGTGCCAAGTGATGAAAACAACTCAGTAGAATGTTTTAGCCATTTTGATTAAGCAAGTGCAGAAGAGCTTCTGAAAAACATTTAAGCGACCCCTTGAGGAAAGTGAATAGGGATGAAGACAGAGTCTGTTGACAAACACATACTGAAGAGTGAGTAAATGGATTTTTTATTTACCTTTAAAGGGTTATAAACTTTTGTTATTAATTCAGTAAAGGGCCTGGGCATCATTGCAGGCAGCTCAGTGGAAACTACAGCTCAGTGAGCCGTTTCAGTCAAATGGATAATCAGGTTACATGAATGCAGGGCGTAGAAGGTGATTATGCCTTAGAATGCTGGAGACGATGCAGGTCTGCTTTCTCTCCCTCAAAGGAGAACTTGAGTTTGGATTAGAGATTCAGAGAGGGCTAGTGAGAAAAAACAAGTGCACAGGGCAATTTCCTGTGAAGAGAGACTGAAACTACTTGCTTTGTTTACCTCAAAAAAGGGATAAATGAAAGTCTTATGAGCTGAAAGTAACTAACATTTCACACACATTCTCTAGCAACAGAATTAAGATGAAGAATTAAAATCAACCACTACTAAGTTGGAAAACGCCAAAACTAATAATACTTTAACAGATGTGTCCCAAAAGACAGAGAAATAATAATGAGAATAATGGTTTGTACAGACTTGCTTAGTTGCTTTCTCAGAGGTAAAAGATTTCAGTCTTTAAAAATATATTTTATTTCAGGTCAATTTCTGCAATTTAGAATCTTCTCATGATATTTACATTACAAGAACTCTTTCTAATGATATTTGTTTTTATACTCATCAGAGACTTATTTATGTTGCATAATTGATAAATGGACTATAACCTGTCACAAAAACATGCACCTCAAGCTTCATGTTCTTTCAGGAAATTAGCAGTTGGGACTATTTAAAATCAAATGTAACTCTAGAAATGGAAATACTTATTTTCAAAACACTCACCTATAAAATACATTTTTTAATCCCTTTCATTTTTTTTTCTCCTCCTGATTGCAGCAGCAACAATTTTAATGGTTACAAAATTTTGACATATTCCTTCAAAATGTCAATGTTTTATTACTTATATATTACATATGGAGACAGTTATATAAATACAGGAAGGATTTTTAAAGCATAAACATTTTTCATGAGTGCAACCATCTTTGAGTCATAAAAATAGTTTGCCAGTATATTTACCAGGGAAAGTAATCCAGTCTTGAATTGTAGCTCAATCTAGTAAGAGATGGAAACGTTAAGCTTCTACCATATAGTCAATTTTGAACTGCCAATGACTATTCCTTACTTCAGATCTTTCAAATGAAAACAACATAATTCCCATTGAGAGATTCCAATATTTTTTGAAAGGATTCTAAGATGCAATGTGTAGTAGTTTCTGATTGTTAGGCCAAGGAGAAAACATTTAGAGTGAATTTTCTCAAAAACATAAATTTTCTCATAAATATTAAACAAGATAATGGAGATAACTGATAAATGCAATGAAACTACATATGATAAAACAGATAATACAATACTTAGATAATATTTAATTACATAATTATATTACATAAACATATTTCTATTTATGTCAAAGTCTACAAATATGGTCACTATGTGAATATTAAAATCCTTAAACATATCTACATCCTTCTGTTTTGGTAGATACAATTTGGTTTTGAATGGGACCAACAGATGATATCATGTTTTACATACTGTGAATAAAATTATTGCTTGTGAAAATAAATGATAGGGCGAAGGTCTTTTTATCACAATCTGTCATTTGTTTTTTACAGCAGTACTACAGAGGAGATCATCTTTACAGTCTTGCAGAATGATGACCTTTTGAAAACTGACAACTTCTCACTAGATTAGCATGTAAAATATGTTTTCCTTACAGTTATGTGATTCCCACCCCCACAATATCTCAATTATATACTTATGGGTAATAAATTATCTACAGACTAGATAATGGCTTTTGTGTCTTGCCACACACCGAGTCTGTTTGCTGATTGCACTCTGAATACTCAATGATGATTGTGTCAAGCTGCATTCCACACTTCCTACTGTTGCATCTAACTACTCATTAAGGACTGAGGTTGCATTAATTCTATTTCAGGCACTGTCTGTTGGTAGAATAAAGGGAATGAGAGGGAAAAGCCAGTGGTACATTCAAAGTGCAATTTTCTTCTGCATATGGTCATCTTCTTTGGCATGAATTTGCCAACAATCAAATTAGATTTCTGCATCTAATTCCACAGATTTTTTCAACAGATTGAATCTATATGTTTAATTTTAAAAGTAGTTATTTAAAAGATTTTCATGGCAACTGAACATTCAATACTGCTTTGTTTCATCTGAGCATTAGAAGAGATTAAATTCCATTTTTATTTGGCCTGATTTTTATGTAAAATACATGAACTCCTAAAAGAACTATTTCCAACTGCAGTAATAGAATGTCATAATTAAAAATAGGCAGATAAGAATTTATTTCTTGCCCTAATTAAAGATAATCTTAAACTGCTTTCTCAATCAAGTATAACTCCTGAAAGTCACAATCTTTTTCATGTAATGTAAAATCATTAAAGCAATAGTAGATACTAAAATAAAAAATTGGATAGCGCAACAAGACATCAGCTACTAGAGTTTTGAGTTCTTAGATTTCTCCTCAAAATATAGCTATTTGTGTTTAAAATAAGTATCACAGTAAATAAAGTAAATAAATATTTTCAATGCAGGAGAATAGTTAGCAATAAAATCATTATTACTTGCTTTTCGTCAATGAATCAGTCACAGCATCCGTTCAAATACTTTGTCATAATCTTCACATGAAAAACCCTGGGGAAAGACAGTGGATTATCATGTATATTTCTGGTTTCTACTTAGACTGGTAAATTAGGAGTGGACTACCCCAAGAATCTTTCCTTAGTCAGGGAGTTTCAGAAGTATGGCTTATCTGGATGAGTAACTGAGCTGGGACGTGTATCCAAAGGAATTTATTCACTTTATTACATTGTGAGGAGTGTGCCTACTGTCTGTATCATATGTAAGAAAAAGTGATAAAGGAAAGGGAAAGGAAAGACATAGCCACCTTGACTATGTGCCAAAATGATCATGTTCCTAGAAACCAAATTGGATTCATTTTGATACCACAACAATTAGTAACTATCCCTTCTGAGTCCATTAGTGGTTACTAACTTGCTTTTCTAGAGAATTACAGTTCTGTCTCTTCTATATTTCTTTGTCTTAGGTTGTTTCCTTGAATGATGCTAAGCTTCCTATAACATTTTGCTAGGAATCTATTATGATCCCAGTCTTTTAGTCTTTTACTCATTCACCACCATTATTTTGTCATTCCCTACTGTAGAATAAAATACTCCATTCCCATTTTGAAGCAAACTCTGGCCTCTTTCATGACTTTCCTTCATTCTTAGTGACATGTCTCCTGCTTCCACCAAATGCCATTACCATTTCTCGGGCTTTGAATGTCACAGGTTTGCTCTTGTCTCTTCCACTTCTCCAAATTAAAGCAAAGTGAAAGTTTTCTTTAAAGTAAGTCATCTCAAAATATAGTTAGAAATGTAGGGAGTTATAGCTCATATTCTTCTGTATGTCCCTGAATATCTGTTAGTAACACATGACCTATGAATATTCGGATACCTAAGTTTCATGACAGTGCAACCTAGATATCATTGAAAGGAGGACTGCCATGATCTGTGAGAAAGCACACACAAATAAAGATAGCAAAGGAAGGAATAATACATCTCTGTAGTTCAGCCACCTGGGGTGGGTGGAGCTTGGTGGTGGAGGGTTAAAACCCATGTATTTTGAATATGTAGTGTCCCTATCACAGACTAAATTTTCCATGGACAACTACAGAGTTCACCCACGTTATGTCACTGAATTGGTATTTGGAAACAAGCCTAGAAAATTCAAAAATTTATATGGATTTCAGCATGAAAAGTAACACCAATAATGTGTACCAAACTAGACAGTATTTCTGTGACTTTCTAGTAAACTTGAAAGGCATATTCTGCCTGAAAGAAACAGGAAAAAAAAGGTAAAATTTAATACCACAGAAGCTTTTAAAATGTTTCCTGTTACTAGTAACACCAGTGAAGCAGTACTTTCAGCATCAATGCACATGACTGCCTAGGGAATAAAGAACAGAAGATGCTATTTCAATAATATTTTTACAAATCTGTATAATATTAAGCATAAATGTGATTTAGAAAATATTCTCCTGTTACTAAGTCAGCAGTATGCCAGTTTCTATTATCTCTGTTATGGTCTTGTGTAAAAGCTTTATTCAAGGATAAATTTCTAATTCCCTAAAGCACTGTAGACCCATCCATACTTGAAAATCAGCTGTTTGACTAATAAGGTACAAGGAGGCATAACTACTGGCAAAGTTCAAATAAATTAATATGTGATATTTTAATCACAATTAAATTTAGTTTTGTTCAATGCCATGCAAACACACACAAATCGTAGTTATTTTTCTACCTAAAGAAACTCAGATTTTAGGCACTACTTGATGCAAGATACCTGAGCTAATTAATCTGTACTGATACATCCAATATCTTTAAACAGATCTATATGTCTGTCTGTATATGTCTGTGGAAAATAATAATATAATTGAAGAGACATGGATGATGCCCTGTGAAACAGGCAAATCTACAAAGACACTAAAAGAGCAATGAATGAACCCTTACACAACAAAGAAATACTGGACAGTGGAAATTAGATAAGAAAAGAGGTAATATAAAAAAATATACATCAGACAGAATAGTGGTTATTATTAATAGCAGACTGAAGTGTCAAGGTACAGGACGGGAAAGACTGGAAAACAAGTCTGGTAAAGAAAAACTACTGAATATAGATAGAGGAAGTAAAACAGCTTCAAGAGAAATGACCACATACAGATAAAACTTCTGAAAAGATCAGAAAAACTAGTAACAGCTTTGAAAGCAATTGCAAGGTGTTAAAACAGAAATTGGATCATTGTATTGTTAAGGTTGGAAAAGACCTCTCAGATTTCAAGTCCAATGATTAACTGAGCACCATGTTCACTCCTAAACCATATCTCCTAGTGCCACATCCCTTTGCAGGAATGGTGATTCCACCACTTCCATGGGCAGCCTGTTCCAATGCTTAACTCTTTCAGTGAAGAATTTTTCCCTAATATATAATCTAAACCTCCTGTGGTACAACTTGAGGCCATTTCCTCTCATTCTGTTACCTGAGAGAAAAGACTGGTAACTGGAAGATATTGGAAGTCCTGTGATTTAAATGCTCAATATCACATCCTACCTATACCTTAGTTTCATTGACATGTTGATAACTGAAAAAACATACAAGTAATTCAAGTGATGAAATACTATGTCATTACAACCAAATGTATCCATAGCCTTGTAGGAACAGCATTTATGTTAACGTGATCCTATTACAGCATTAACCTTATCCAACTGATCTGAAAGTAGGAAGTAAAAGCAGAGTTTAACAAGCTGCTAAAATTGTCAGTGTACCTTCCACATTGTAGCATGAGGTAAGACAGGAAAGATCTAAGAAGAAACTGAAAAGCTGCATCATCAGTTCAGAAATGCTTTTAGAGCTTCTGATGGAAGAAGGAGAGCCAGATCTAAAGCTTTAATATAATTTGACTTGGTGCCATATTCATTTTCTGTATGACAAATACTCAAACTCATCTGTAAGCAGTGTAGAAGGATAAGGCAATGACACAAGCCATGTAGAAAAACATGAACTATAATTTTGAGGAGATTTGTGTATGAAAGTAAAGGAATGTTAGTAAATATATGCAAATATAATTTTCATGTATAATTTAACAAAGAAATTAATCAGGGTTGCCTTACAATTATGTCACAAAATACAATATACTTTATCAGATTTAATTTTTTAACTGAACCAGTTTTGCAAAATTCCTGATGTTCGCAATTTGCAATGAAATTACCTTTTAAAGTTCTCTAATAAAAGGTGAAATGTTGACATTTTCAATGTTCTGTAAATAGGAGTACACTCATTCCAATGAGTCTGAACTTCTAACTATCATATGTTTTCTGAATGTTTCTTAAGTTTTTTGAAAAACTTAAATGAAAAAGCCCACTGAAAGCCACAAAAACCATTCTGATATTTTGAATTGGAAAGATAAAAATGAATTTTCAAATTTTCCAGTAAAAAAAATATAAACGTGTTCTGATTAAGAGGTCTTGAAATGCTTAAGTTTTTATAATTTCATTGTGTTATTTTCAATAATTATGGTATACCATATTATGTGTCATTAAGATTAACATGTAAAAATGCTAGTTAAAAAAATATGAAGATAATTATAACTAATCAAAACAGTAATTATTCTGATTATTAAGTGAAAACATATGTTTTTAGCTGTATTCAGAATATTTAATTAGACTATTTAATTTTGAATGTGCTAGGTTATGTGAATAAAAGCTAATGACAGGGAACACACCTGTCCTGCCAGCATTGTGGGAAAAGCACAGGCCGATTGGGCACTGATGGGTAAAATGACATTGTAGAACCAGCTCCTCTGAGGACCATCAGAGAGGACTCACCAGACCACTGACCCCAGAGGAAACCACCAGGATTGGTCAGCTAAACTCTCTCTTCATCAGGATATGCATGCTATGAGGGGTGATTGCCCGAGCAGATATAGCACTTACTATTGATGCAGGAGGAAGAGTATTTTAGGGCAATTAAGCTGCTGATATGGCTTAAAGGGACTATGGCAATAAGCAAGGCTTATTATGGGATGCTGTACTCGAGCTGGCTAGACTGTATTTAACTTCCTCCATAGTGGCCCATACAGGGCTGTGGCTTGGATTTGTGACAAATAACACTGACAAAACACGGGGGGTTTGGCTACTGCTGAACAGTGCTCTCACACTGGTTTAAGGTTTTCTCTTTTATTCACCCACCAGCAGCCTCCATTACTGAGAGGCCAGAAAAATTGGATCACGTTCTTGCTGTTCAAATTTATGTTGGTGCTGTGTCTGGTGGCATGGGTACCTGGCAAGGCACTGTTTTCTCTCTGCGTTGATCTGTGTTAGCAGTGTGGGTGTGCTAACAGCAATGCTTGGCACTGGCTGGACCTGGAGCCACAGCAGCCTCATCTCAGTGAGGCTGGGACCCGAGAGGTTCACTTGAGCCCTGAAGTCCACCAGCAGTGGACTCTAAGTATTTCAGGTCTGTGCTCTTAGTTGACACACCCATACCAGGGAACACCACTGAATTTCTGAAAATTTGACAGTGCAAATGTTTACCTCAATGTCCTCAGTGCTCTTGGGTATTCTGGAAATGGAACACCATCCTTTTACAGTCTTCTTTCCTGAACCTGATTTAATTTCCTTATTTAGGTACTTCTTACAGATAATACAGTCTCCTCTCTGACCTGTACAGCAAGTTCGTCTCAGCTTCAGCTGATGTGGCAACTAAAGATTTCCTCTCTGCCAGGAAAAAATCCTTTGTTCCTTCCTTGAACTAACCTCTGCTTTTAGAGGTCTTCAGCAGCCCTTTGTATGTTTCTTCTTGGTCTTAAATATTTTCCCTTTCTAGTCTTCTAAGTCTGTGAAGAGAAGTACTTTATTTCAGGTGCAAGGTTTACGCATTTATACGTGGATGTTCATCATCCTATCAGACAACTGCTAGAGATGGCCATCACATCACTGTAAACTGGCTTACTGTCACTTCACAGAGCAGGAATTAAGGACAGTACCATCACAAAAACTTGAATGGGACTCTTAATCACAACATTTAAAATAAATTGAGAATTTTTCATCCTACAGAATAGGGTCCTGAATTTTATTGCAACCTGAATTTTACTGATGTCATGCTGATAGCTGGAAAGATTTACAAGCGAAAAATACATTCTAAAAAGTATATATACAATACAAGAGATCTGTGGCTTTTTAGAGAGATTAATTAAATTCTTATGCCAGGAATTATGACAGCACCATTTTAAACAAGATTGTAACTTCAGTCTAAAATATGTATATGCCCAGTTAAGTTAATGATTTGCTATCCTATTTTTGCTTTAAAAAGAAAATAAAAACTGAATATATTTAGAAGGCAGTAATAACTATAACTAAGAGCTGGAAGTGTAATTTATGGTAAATTATGGGAAAGGTTTCCTTTTCAAGAGGAAAATTATTGAAATATGCTCAAACATTTTTGATCTTTCTAAATGCGGTCCAGATTATATATCAAATATTCCATGTTTAGAAGGATTGCTTTTTGTGCTTGAAGTCTTTATATTTTTTTCCCTGAACAGCAGATTAGGATGAAAAAAAATACTTTTTTCCTTATTTTGTTTCAATTTATTCTATTTTATTGAAGCCTAGTGTTCAATTAACAACTGAGTTTAGTAGTTAGCTATTAGTAAAACAAATTCAGAAGAATGATACAGGGTATTAGGAACTGATCTGAACTGCTTTAAAAGCTATTGCAATCTGTGGGTGCATTATTTTTTAAAGGGGAGAATCAACTGTGCTGTACAGTAAGTGAACCTCATGAGGTCATGCTATTCCTACACTGAGTCTGATTCTCATCTGAAGCTATTTTTTGATGGATTTTTTATGACAGGAACAAACAAATCCAGCTTGTCCAGTAGTGGAGCTGGAAGATACACATATTTTTATTCATACTTTGTGACAGCTGACTGGCAAAGGTTGCTTTTCTATGCAACACCAAAGTCCTATTGAAAAACTGTCAGGAAAGTTATAAACTCTGTTCAAAAGTGTTGGTGAAGTACTTTTTTCATATCTTTTTTTCTACATATCAAGACAATTTTGGAGTAATTTATAAAAGACATAGTTTAGGCTACTGATAGAGATCATCAAATAGGATTTTGGATCTATGATCATAGGTTATACCTTTCATAGCTTTTTCCTTTCCTCCTGTACAGAAAAAGTGTGCAAAATAACATTCTTCTAATGAAAAAAAAAAAAACCTAACCTAAACCTACGTATTTACTACACTATGTTGAGTCAGAACGAATACAGAGGAGAAATAAGGAAATTACAGAGAGGCAGACATTCACTAATGTATCAAAAATGTTTTGGTCATTAGGATTATAAATTGATTAATATAATGAAAGAAAGAGCTCAAAAATATTCTAAAAGAGAAACTTTGAACGTTTATGAAGTTTCCTCTACAACCAAATAGGCTTGAACCCGAATGGGTGTCTAATAGCAAGCACCGACCTGCCCTTGCCAATCTGTAACATCACTGTGGCCACAGTGCAGTAAAAAAAATCCCCACTAGATGGTAGTGGCACCACTAATTGCTGGTCCTTCATCGTAAAACTGCTTTTTTCAATTGCGTTGATGCTTGTACCTTCAAGATCATAATTAAACCATGCTAATTTTTAACCCAATTATAAGCCTACAAAAGGCACTGATAAATTTAACAGATATCGGCATTTCCATCCTGTTGGTAACCATTTTACTAGCACATGTTGTTGGGCTAAATGGAATAAAAAAATAAATGTGGAAAAGGAACTGCAAAATTCAGAGATCAATAAATGACACTAAATGAACATAAGGAAAAAAAGTCAAAATCTTTCACTTTGAGTCAATTCAAGATTAAACTATAATTTTCTATAATACCCTGAGAATCTTAATTTAGAGAATGGGTCTTCTGTTCTCTGAAGTCTTCAGTCCTTTACTGAATTATACTTTTCAAGACTCACTATGCTTCTTTATGATAAAAAAAAAAAAAAAGGTACTGTGATTTAGAAGAAAAGGTCATCCTAAAAAGCTCATGAGAAAATTGTTGTAAGCCACAATTTTCAAGAGACTCTTTGCCATTAAAGAGAGGAGCACTCTTTATAACTAAATGGTTCCAAAATGAAAATTTATAATCAGTTCAATAAATGGTAATACTTGACATCCATCTGTTTCCAGACACAAAGAAGTGGCTCAGCAAAAATGTATACAAATTTTTTTCTACACAAACAAATATTGCCTATCAGGGAATCATTTAAAGCAACATTCCCAGACTGCTCTGGGAATATCAGTGGTATGTTATGTACTTTGGCTTGTCTTAATGCTTTTCTGCCATTACCATTATATCATGTGTGTGTGCACCAGCTATCTTGCTTTGCTCTGTTTTAGGAAGAGTCTCTGAGCTACTCTAGCCTCTAACATAGCCTTTATAAACCTCTTTCAAATTGCTTTTTTTTCCTTCTGAAGTACTCCTATTCATAGCCAGCCTTTGCAAAAAAAAAGATATTAATCTGTATCTCTGTAAAATCATATTAGTCTGCTAATTTTAAAGAAGCTTTCAGTAACTCAGGTTATTGCTTCTAGATTATTTGATGCTTGAGAAACTAAAAAGAAAGGAGCCCAGAAGAAATAGCAACAAGGTAGGAATTAATACCAAGGAGGAAACAAATCAAATTAAATATGTTGGGTCCATGCCTTGGGCACAATCTGAATATCCTAAGTCGAGTAAAACTCTATTCACATGTAAATCTTGTTCCCTGATGCATCTACAGATTAAGAATGGCTTCTTCTAGAAATTCCACTAATTGTTTCCTCAGGGAGGATGTTGATGTTTATATGAGCTGTTATGTCTGCAGGCAGACATTTTCTTTAGTGGAAGTGACTTCAAGGAAACAATTCTCTTTTCCTGGCTATAGCTATTGAATATCATGAAAACAGAGTCTGGTAATCTATCCTGCCAATTTTCGTTATGCTTAATGCTCATTTCAGCCTTATTTATGTGTTTTTCCCAGGTGCAACACATGGACACAATGAGTTCTGCTCTAAATATCCAAGATAGCTTCACAGGGTTTTTACCCTTGGAAAGCATACAAAACCAAGCCAGGAGATGCAGATTCTTCAGACTTCAGCTGAAAATATGCAATTTGTAATCTGTGAAACCACTTAGTTTCCCTGAAACACTGAGAAATGTGGGTAGTTCCCTTCAACCTTGAGTGCATTTTTTTGAGTTTCTCTTTTTGAGAAAAGAACATCCTATCATTATCAGCTTTTTTACATTCATATTATTCCATTTATTTTACTGTGATTTAGGTGGTCAGAGGATATAATCTGGTGGACTTCAGGAGTCAGTTTCACTTCATATGAGGCTGCTACAGCTCCAGGTCCAGCCAGAGGCAAGGCTAAACATGTTCCCAATAGCACACACAAGCTGCTAACAGAGCTCATCACGCAGATGAGAAGAGAGTAAACTGGATATTTGACCAGTGACATATGTTCTGCCTGAATGCCTTTTCCTCTCTCAAATTTTAACACAGGTGGTGAAAGTTAAAAGCTTGGTAGGTCATCAAAAGCAGCCTTGGACTTAGGCAGATGTCTAAAGTCTGGACTGTGATTCTTAATTCTCTGCTTAATTCCTGACTAATTCTTGAGGTCCAGAAACTCAAATAATGGCTCAGTTTCCCTTGGCATCTGTGCTCCATCAGTGTAAATGACCCCAATATTTCAGACCTGACTCTGTGGGGCAGCTCATCTCCTAGATTGTATCTAAATAAATTCCACAGCTACAACCTGAATGGGACAGTGCCTATCTGCCAAATGAGAGTAGAACTAGGAGTTGTAGTAGCTGTAGGATGGAATAGAGTTCCTGTGGAATTTAAAGGATTTATATTAAACTGCTGGCATGTCACGGACTACAGCACTTGCTCAGGACCACAAGATCAAGGTTCAGTTTTCCCCTTTCCCTGAGGATGTGACTTCAAATCACCTGCATCCCTGATCAGAAAGTAAATTCCTCCTCTTGAATCCATTTAATCCAAAGAAAAGCCAGTTGGGCCAGGAGAACTGTTATGTGTTTTCTAATACCTATGACAGTATCCTGGACTGTGGCATAAACCAAAGAAGGAAGCTCAAACCACACTAGCTTTAGCACGAGTTGTAATTTTCTATGGCTCTTTTCTTTCATCCACGTCCTGAAAACAAAGAACAACATATTTCATTTCTCAAAAAAAGTCACAGACCTTAGTCCTATGTAGAAGTTTCTGTAGACAGTCCTGCAAAGAAGTATTCACCTTGGTGAAATAAAGCACCCGAGTTCTTAAAAGAAAATTTGTAGATGCTTATTTCAGCTTTTCTGTCTTGAGATGCTCAATACCTAGACAGTCCAGTATTCAATTTTATTCAGGCATCCTGCTGAGGGGTTTTATCCCTAACGCACTAATTTGGATTCTACTTGAAGAAGCAGCAACTTCAAAATTACATATTTAAAGTCTCTGCATTGTGGTACACACAACTTTTTTCAGACTACAGCCCTTTGATCTTTTATTATGTAGAGAATGTTCGGTCTGAGACATTAGTTGATTCATTTTTTTTTTTGGAGTGTACAAAGAAAAGTGTAAATTGTATTTTTCAAATTCCAGCTGCAGGTTTTAGGTAGTTCTACATATAACTGAAAGTCCTGCTGCCATAAAGAAAGGCTGGTAATCTCAGGAGCTTATTCTAAATATTTTATAAACCAGGAAAATTAATAGGGAAATTAGAAAGCTTCATATAGCTATTTCTAATAAACAACATTATAATATATCATATGCTAAAGAGGCAGAGAGTCAGTTTTGTTTTAGTCTTTTTTTTTGGGGGGTAGGTTTTGTTTTCAGTTTGCTTTTTCTTTTAAAGGATCTCTTCTTTCATACAGACAGATTTATGGGCAATGTGTTCTGGAAGGGAAGATTTTTACAACAAATATTCATATTTACAATATTTTGTTATTTCCAATTGAAAGACAATAACAAGTTTGAAATCTGTAGGAAAGACAATTACAAGTTTGAAAACTTTAGGATTTAATATAATCCTGGTTTAAGATTAGTTAAAATATTCCATACAGAAATCAACCCCTCATTTTCCTGAGGGTAAGAAAGTGTATCTCCCACACTCTTCCCACATATATCTTAATGTTTATACTAATCACTGACAGCAGAGTATGTGCCAACAACACTTTTTCAGATGGCTGTCATTTTGAGGTAAAATGAAAATATAGATCCCAGAAGCTACTAACACTCTTCATGATTATTCTTTTGAAAGTCCTCTGTGACGACAGTGTAATCACCGAAAGAATAGCAACGGGGACTCTGAGTGACCTTGGGGACTCAATAGATTCCTGAGTTGTGATGACTTACTTAAATAGTTCTTACAGGCTTTCTCTTACTGCCATAGAAGAATCTATGCTCCTCTCCTTTCATATCACAGAGTATTGGAGTTCTGGAAACATGATGTGTATTGAAGACCTTACTGTGCTTTGTGGGTTTGTTCTGCTTTTTGTTTTGTTTCTAGAACTATTAAATATGGGAAAACACTTTCATATTAAAAAAGTACTTCTGGACTCATAAATTGGGGGAAAAGTGGGAAATTTATCAATCATTGGGAAAAATAGGTGAGAAACATTTTCTGAATCATTCTAAGTGCTCCAAAATAAAAAAAAAAAGTGAAAGAATTAAACTCACATTTTATTATTTCATTAATTGTTCACAACATTGCAGTGAATTTCCTTAATTTTGAAAAGTTTGTTCATGATTTCTGAGCACTTTGATGTATAAATACTGAAGAACTATGAGATACAGTGTATCAGCTCTAAGAATTTATAATGTGGTTGTTTTCAAATGAAAATACAAAATAAAAATAATATCCCTGAAAATCTCAAGGAAAGTTTAATTAATTTTTAATTTCAAGTTATGTTTATTCGACTGCAAGTATTTTCCATTAAATCTTCAAACTGTATTTAAAAACAACTGTAAAAGAAAGATGCTGTTCCACATTTTTTTATCCTCTTTACTGTTATCAGTCCTTGACAAAAGGCTGTGATCATCAAGCATGATTGAATAATACAGAATGATGTTTGGGGTAATAGAGTGTCCGGTTCTGTCATTGATAATTATGTGGATATAATGCCAAGAGGACAAGAAAGTCCAGTTCAGATTTGCAAATGCAGTCTGCAAATTATTGCACCATGGGAAACCTCTGTTTTATAGAGGGCTGGTGGTGACTGATGCTGTTAAAATGTGAAGCTTAACAAAAGGTTGAGGAAGGACTTTCAAATATGTTTTTTTCATCTAATATAGGGAATATAAAGAAGAGAAACTGAAAAAGGCATAGATAAAATATGTTGGTTCAATTTCATTTTCATTTTCATTGTGAAATACACATGTATTAGCATGAAAATGAACATGAGATTACATAAACTAACTTAAATAGAATGGAACCCAGACCTTCTTCTTTCAGAAAAAAAAAATAGAATCTCCAAAAAGAAGAGGACAGGCTGGGAATTAACCATAAAATTTACTCATAGACTTTTTTCTCCTTGCTAATATCTGGCATTTTTAAAATCTACTGTTTTCAGGCATCCAGTACTAGTTAGTTTTTAGAAACAGTATAGCAGTGTGTGCATTAACAGATGATGGGATGATTGTAACAGCTAGGAGCCATCATATTGGATTGGAAATTCAGATTCTGTCTGTTTGGGGAAATACTGTTTTCTCCTAAAAAAATATTCTTTGCAGTTCTCTGACATTTCTTTCATGTATGGGATCTGAAATTACTGGAGTGTATAAATAAGATTATCCAGAATTTTACAGTCAGAGAAACTGGGGCACTATGTGGGTAAATGGCTTGCTTAGCTTATGGCAGAGTTGAGAATTAAACCAGCATTTTCTAACTGCTAATTTCAGTAGCAAATATTAAGTCCTGTGTTTGTTACCTTTTTTGGAATCTGGGGAGTTGGGATTTTTTTACTCCATTAATGTTAATTCCTCTGTTTTTAATAGTAATTAAGTAGATATGATAGCCTAGGGTCTAGTTTGTAGTCAGCTGCAAATTATTAATGCAATAGTCATTTATCCCAATTTTTTATGTGTAAAGAATTAGTCTATAGCTATGTCTTCTACGGAAGAAATAAGCACACCTGAGAAGAAGTTTCTGATTAGCAGCTGCATACTATGTTATTTGACTGCTCACACATCCTTGAATTTAAAAGGCACTTGGAAAAGCCTTCAGTCTTCATCTGTCTTGACTAAAAGAGTTAACTTGTTTTAAATCATGGCTTGCATAATGATGCCCATAAGACAGATAAAACAAATAAGACAAATAAGTCTACAAATCCTTTGGAAATTCAGCTCACGATAAAGGTTCATGGTTTTCTAGTTTGTATTCCCTAAGTCTACTTGCTAAAGAAAGACATTTAAACATTTCCAAAAAATGTAAGTTAAAGAATGTAACTGGTGTTATTAACAAAAATGTTTTTCTTCTGTAATGTCTCACAGTGCTATAAGACTGTAATATTTTAGAACATAATATGAAAGCAGTTAAGTAATTGTTAATCCTTAGAACGGTAGAATCATGAGCCAAGTGTGGAATTCAGAAGACATGCAGAAGGGAAAGAGAAAAAGGAACAGGGAGATTTGATGTCAGTGCACCTGAGCAATTAAGCAGATTAAAAAAAAATATTGACACATCAGTCAGCTTCATATACAGACAGAAAAAGACATAAGCTTATGTATTATTACCGTAGGAAACAGTATTTGGGCAGTTTACTCTGCTCTTTTCTACCCTCAGTGTAGCAGCCACATTTAAATGAATCTATCACTTTGCTGGACCTGGGGTATATACGCTTCCACTGAAGTGTTTTCTCACTTATATTCTCTAACTCCAAAGGCTGTTACTTAGACAGAAGCTGGAATACTTTTTCAATTCCTTGAAGTCTTCATTTTTTGTCCAGGACAGCCAGTGTCTTAGGAGGAGTGAAAAGTAATTCTGTGTACAGAAAACCTTTGTGAATAATTTGCTTGGATATTATCATGAGCTGGAGTCAATCTTTTCTTATTCATGACTACATAAATTTTGATTTTTATCAGTTTTAAAATCCAAAATACATAAATCTGATTTATGTTATCAGATGTGTGATTCCCCTGTGTACCTGGACAGTATTATTTGGTTGGACATTAGCCAGCAACGAGTGCTTATAGCCCAGAAGGACAATCATATTCTGGGCTGCATCAATGTAAATGTGACCAGCATGTCAAGATAGATGTAACACCACCTGGAGTGCTGCATCCAGCTCTGAGATCCTCAGCACAAGAAAGGTATGGAGCTGTTGGAACACATCAAGAAAAAGGCCATGAAGATAATCATAGGATCATAAAAAGCTTTGTGTTGGAAAGGACTTTAAAGGTCATCTAGTTCCCTAGTGATAAGAAGAAAAATTCAAGAATTATTTTAAAACAGATAGGCAAGGGCTGTGGTTTACATTTTTAAATGAGACTATATTCTCATTTTAGTGATGTCTCCATTGCCGTTTAAGACACATTGAATTGTTTTGATTTTCTGGGAAGCAGATTATTGCATTTTCAATGCTGGTCATAACAATGCTGGACATAATTGATCAATGTAAAACCTGTAATTGCTTTTGTAAATTAAGGCTCCCATGTTGAAAATTAGGACAAAGAGGTAACGAATCTTCAAAAGATTCACTGGTCATGCAAGAGATGCATCACACTAGGCAGGTCTTGGTCTTTGAGATTTAGCTGCAACTTGCTGTGGTTCTCTTAGAGTTCACACAAAGTGCTTTTCTTGCCAGGGAAAGGAACGTATGGATGGGAAGTGCAGGAATTGAGAGACATGGACTCTGCTATGCCAGCAAAGTGAAGTTCTTCATTGCACTAGTACCAGTATTTAGAGGTCACTACATTCCGTACAAAGTTTTCCACTCAGACCCCTTTGCCCCGGTGCCCTCAGTAACACAATCTATCTCAACCATCACTCTTGCGCCAGCAGTGTCCTTGTTACATCTCCTCTCGTCACAGCACCACCAGACGTGATGTCCTCACTTTTGTTCTTGCCTCGACTTTATCTCTCACACAGCTTCCACTGTACCAGGGCCAGGAGGTCTGCGGTGCTCTCCAGTTCAGCTTCTGAAGCTGTCTGATCTTCCACAGGGAACTTTTGTGCATCTGATCTCATTCTGATATCGGATTAAAATATGCCTGGATCACTTACATGGGCCTAGGTACTAAGATGTGCTCATGGGTTGTACTCTAAATATAGCTTGTCTGTCCTAAAAGAAGCCACTTCACCGCTTGCAATTCCATCTGTTTGATGGTGCCTCATTTGAATTCAGATGAAATTTTCTGGGGACTTTCTCCCAGCTGAGTCTGATAAAATGTTGGCAGACATTGGTGAGAACTTAAGTGTGCAACGAGTTAATAAGAGATCCATGGTGATTGAGATAAGAAGATCTTTTGGCCTCTATAAGAACACTGCTTCCTTGTCTGTACCTCTGCACCACTATATTTAATTAAAATAGTATTAAATTTTCTCTGGTATATTGCTGGAGAGTCAGTTAAATAATCTCAAGTGCCCTTACATGATAATTGATCAAGCTGCTTGGAAGTGAGTTTGGTTGATTTGGCTGCATCATATCTCTTTCAAGCTCAAGCTCTTTTCTCTGAGCATGGGATAAAGATTTCATAGCTGATCTGCACTTGGTTTCGTAGTGTGTTTGTTTTAAAAATATAATTTTGTACTTATATTTCAACAACTCAAATATTCATATGGGCTCTTTATTTAACAACATCCCTGACATTAGAGGAGGAAATTATTCTCTTTAAGAAAGAATGAGATAGAGACAGAATGCTCTAAATTAGTATTATGTGGCTGAAAACATTATATGGAGAGGAATACTCTATTAATTGGAAAGCCTGTGGGAATATTCAGCCAATGAAATCCAGTGATTGACTGCATGTTGCTAACTTCCTAGACTTAAATAGATGTTGACTCATCGCAACAGTGGTCATAGCAACAGATCATTCCATTTAGAGGGGAGAGGGATGTAGAGCAATACAGGGCTTGAAATATGTTTATACTTAGACAGACAGAGACACACAGAGAGATATAGATATAAATGTCTAAAACATGCTTTCCAAGAGCCATATAATCATTTTACAACCTGTTAGGAACTTTGCCCCAGGCAATACTGGTAGTCTACACACTCAAAGATATAAAATGAGAATTGAACCATTTTGCTGCAGCATATCATATCCTGACTTTGTTCTGCTCAATCTTTAAATCAATTGTAGATTAATCATCAAGCAAAATATACGAACATAATTATATGAGAGTAGGTTAATACAGTTGGTATTGATTTGAAATATATGATTTTTAAGAGTGAAATCTGAACTTGTAAACAGAAAATTACTTATTATTTATTTTCACTCTAAGTTTTGTTGGTTTTTTTTAATCAGAAGGGCTTGTAAGAATTGTAAAAGTAACATGCCAAAGTACCACCCACACAGTGATATTTTTAACATTCACTACCACAGGAACATAATGCCCTCATCATTGATGAGTTCCTGAGGAAAAATGGTTCCAGATGCTTCATTTATAACAGAACCATTTTTTTTTTTTTTGAGAGAGAGAATGATACAGCAGTAGAACCACACTTTTGTTATTGGAATAACCCTACAAGAAGCTTTTATGCCTCACCTAGTTCAGACGTTTAGTCCCCTGTAGCATCTAAATAACTTAGTGTCTTTATTATTCTTGTGATAGTATCAATAATAACTTTAACAATTTGTGATAGCACCTTTTTACACCTAGTCATGTAATGAATTGGTGGAAGACATAGTCAGCATTTTCCCCATCACAGCACTTGAAAAGTTGGACTATTTTTCATCTGAACTGCTGCTGGAAAATGTGGGTGTAAAATTTTTATAGGAATGTAGTACCTTTTCCCACTCACTGAACAGGCTTTGCTTTAACTGGACTGCCCTAGGAAGTTCTTAAATTGCTGCCCAGAATCCTTGTTTTTTTCAATAGAAGAACTGTCTCACCTTACTGAAATTAAGATAAGAATATGTCAAATACATGCTTGGAATATTTATCTTTTAAGACAGAAAATGCACATTGTGGGCCAAACTTCTATCCTATGAGAACAAGAAAAAACTAAAAGAAAAAAAA
>VYXF01005518.1:158870-230931 GCA_013397295.1 Polioptila caerulea | reverse complement strand
AAAAAAGAAGAAGAAAAATGGCTGTAGATCTCTGTATAGAGTTTTCTCACTTGTTATTCCGTATGGATAAGTACAGCTCACTGCAGGGGCTATGTCATTGACATATGGTAACAAATACTGTGATTTTTTTTCTTATTAATAGCCCAAGAGAAATACTTCCCCCTCAAACTCAGAGACTCTATTACAGAATTCACTTACTCAGAGATAGAGTTCAGAAATTCCTCCAGAGGGAAAATGCCTGCTGAATAAAACAGTGTCACTTCTTACAATAGTTCCCCCAATGTTTTTAATCAAATTTGAAACTGCATAGCTTAGTCAAATATAGTTTAAATTTATATATATGAAACTATAATATATAGAGGAATATAAAATATCTAGAATGGTAGTTTATAGCGCATATATTAAAAAATTAAACAATTTAAAACTTATTAAAGACTATTGTTATTCATTCCTAAAGATTAATTTTTATTTATGCATTTTTAGTATACATTCCTATATATTTTTATATCTGAGGTCACCTTATCATAATTTGTAAAATCTCTATTAATGAATTCTGATTAGTCAAGATTAAGAAACTCTTGGAAACACGTGCTGACAAGTGTGATCACTTAAATCATTAGTCCACAATATGAATATATTTAGCAAATTTCTATAATCTGATGCTATGGATAGAAACGAGCACAAGAGAAACAAGTTACCTTAATCTATTGATAGAATATGTTCTCTGATTACACTGTGCAAACTAACATTCAAGGAGCAGGGAAATAACAACATTACCCAAAAAAATCACTGAAGTCCCCTTGACATTCAGACCAAGAACTTCCAGAAGTTTATCAAAAGGAACTTGGAAACAGTATTCACAAGCAGGAGTTTAAAGAATCTCTCTGTGTCCCTATATAGATCCAGTTCTCTTAAAGGTAAGTGCTAAATCCAGTATCCAGGAATAGGGCACACATTTGAAACAGTTTAACCTCCTTTCCAATGCTGATAGTGTTGGAAACTACAAAGCTGCTAGGCATGCTGAGAACTATCTACACTGTGATACAGATTCTTAGCAAGCAATAATGCTTACTTCTTTTTCTGTATAATTTCTTTTTTAAGGTATCTTAATTGTTTCGTATTAAGAACCTAATGTTATTCCACAGAATTATTTATTAAAGCTATGTTTTCATGTAGAATAGCTCTATCCATTTTCAGTTATAGTATCTGAAAGGCAAAAATGCAAAAATTATAAGCTGCTAAAATGATAAAATGGTAAAATTAGGTGGAAAAATAACCTCTAGTGTTCTAAACACAGTGATAATTAAAAAAACAGTTGGTAGAACATGAGTTGTATCATATTTCCACAGAGATGGTAATTTAGAAGAAACTGTGTTGAAGTAAATGGAATTAGAATAAAATAAAGAGTTTGAGAAATTGGAATTTGGTTAAATCCATAAGATGAAAATAGAAGAAAAATTTCAGATTTTTCTTTCAAAGTTAAAGCAAAATACAGAATTAAGTTAGTGAATATGTTTTGTGGGACAGTGGTATCAAGAGCTATGCTGGTTTTATGGATATGTGAAAAAATTATACAGTACTGTAAAGAGGATGTGCAGTGATTGAGGGACACGGACCATGCTATGCAAGCAAAGTCATTTATTACAGTAATCATCAGTATTTGTAGTTCTCTAACGTCCGTACAAAATTTTCCGCTCGGGCCCCTTTGCCTCTGTTCCCTTAGCAACAGAATCTTTTCGGCTATCAAGTCCCTGTTACTCTCTTTTGCGCCAGCAGTGTCCTTGTTACATCTTCTCTCATCAGAGTGGTCAGAGTGACCAGACATGATGTCTTCACTTTTGTTCTTGCCTTGAGTTTCTCTCTCCCACAGCTTCCACTGTACCAGGGCCAGCAGGTCTGCGGCACCACCCAGCTCAGCTTCTCTAGCTGTCTGGTCTTCCACAAAGATGTATTCTTTTTCAAGCAATTGTCCAAGCAGGATAGGACATATAAAAACTGAGGTTAGTCAAGAAAAGCCAGTTGCTAAACATTCCTAATTACTATTTGATAGTAGTTTTTATTTGTGGATTTGTATCAAAAGACACAAGGAACAGGATGTGTCGCAGGACAGTAGCATAAGAACTTCTTTGTAAGAACAGTTGCAAAAATCTAAAAACCATCTATTGCTGAGTAACTGTTCTTCAAGTAGCCGGTTAATTGGAGGCCAGACTATCTCATTATTAAATTACAAGGTACAAATCTAATTAAAAATGATGATGGTGATAAGGATAGGGATGTATGTTTTCTTCATTGAGGTAGTGATTGCATACGTTTGAACAGCATACACCCCAACTGAGGAGACCAAAGGGCATTGTCATCTCGTTTTTTCAGCACTGAAATCCTATGGCAGAGTTTGGATTGTTTTTCAGAAATGTCTTTCTCTTCCACTGACTCTCAGATAAAAAGTTCGCGTCAATCTTTCCAGTCAACTACTTTGAATAAAAAGACTACATCAAAAGGTTTCATTGTTCAGTCATTTTGTCCAAGAAATTGCAGGAAAAGTTCTGATAATGTGAGACTAAACTTCTTAAAAAATATTTCTCTCTCATGGTAAATAGGTATCTGCCCAAAATTTTAGGCAAGCAATGGAAACACACTGTCACAAAGGACAATATATGATGCAATACTGGGATATAGTTTCAGTAATAGGATGAAGCACTCTTTCCATTTGAAATTCTCAAGCATTTCTACATCATGGTGATGTACTAATATCACAAAACACATATCATGACACTTCAAACAAAGTAAGACGTGCACATACATCATAATCTAAAACATTGTAATCTGTGGAAGTATGATGATTTATACGGTTTGAGAATAAAGTCACATAAAACTTGATTTGAAAAGGTCTGAACCTATTCTCCATCTAAGCAATTGCTCATTGTAGATTCAGAAATAATCTAGACACAGACAATGAACATAATTATCTTCCAAATCTAAATGTTATAGAAACTTCAGGACATTTCCAAATAAGACCAACTTTAATTTGTTAAAACCTCCTAAATCTCCTTGATTTTTATCTCTAGATTTTAAATATTATATTTTCATTTTAGAGATATATTCAGATATAAGTACTTGATAAAGCATTAGCAAATGAGAATAGAGAATAGACACAAATGAATGTAAATACTACTGCCAAAGACAAGTGCTTAGATTCTGCACTGCATGGTGTAAAGCCTGGCACATTCTCCTGGTAATGATTACTGACTACATGGGGAGAAGTTATATGTGTTAGTAGTTAGGGAGATTTAAGGGAAATCCTATGAAAAGAATAGAAGAGAAAATTCATACAGTTCATAGCTCTGTTCACAGATGCTTTCTTGAAAGGGAATACACCAATTTTTGATTTACCCTTAGTTCAGACTTTTGCACCTTTTAATCAAAACCACTTGCTTAGAGATGTGAAAGAACAGGACCAGACTTTAGAGACTAGCAGAGATATATTCTGAACATTCAACCAATTATTCTGAAAACAACCAAGTAGTAATTTACAGATTTTTATGATTCTCCATATAATTGCATTATGCATGGAGCTCTGAGACATATGTAACCTTTGCAGACTACACATTATCTAGTATTTTTTCAGCAATAAACAATAAACATAAAGTATCACTCCTCATTCAAGTAGTTCATAATGTACCAGTGCTTCAAGCTGATGAAATAATCGTGTTATCAAGTCAGCTATCAAAAAATCATGGTAATGTCTCCTTCATTAATGGATTAAAGTAAAGGCAACTAACAGATATATGAACCAATCTAAGTCACTGGCTTTATTTGTTTTTCCAGAACATCTGTAATCTGAAATTCCCTTAAAATAAAAGCAGATATAGCCAAGTCTCTGTGGACTTCTAACTTGGGCTTTTTTTGGTTTTTTTTGTTTGTTTTTTTTAATGAGATTGCTGGGGTTTTTTTAATACAATGCATGCTTCAGCCTCCAGCCTCTCTCCAGGTTCTTATGTGTAACATCTAAAAACAAAAATTCAGATATGTCATGATTTTCCAGTAGAATACCTCAATTAAATATTTTTCCAAGGGCAAAAGCAATAAAAGAAAATAAAAATCAATTAATGCTGCTAAAGGAGAGCCATATAAACTGTTCTTCAGTCCTCAGTTTATACAAAATAGAAATCCCCAGTCTCTTTTGAAGCTTATTGAAAAAAAAAACAAACCAAGAAATATTTTTATTCCATGCAGAAGGACAATGATATATCTGGGCTCTTTTTGATTCACAGAATCTTTGTAAGTCCTTACTTCTGGAAATCATCCTACAAGTAATCCTTTAGCATCTGATTTTAATGATTACAACCAGATATATTGTCATAGATGTTTTAGGTCTTTTTACCATATCAAATACCTGAAATTCTTGCCAGACACTCTCTCTGAGATAAGCACATGCTATGTCTGCTAGTTACTTTCCTTAAATCACAACATTATTTAATTTTCAGCTGATTTAAGCCATATGCAACTATACTATATAGGATGAATGGGATAACACAGAGGACTGCTGAATTTTAATAAATTCTATAAGCAATGGTAAAATAGAATAATTGGTAATGTAGCATTCCGTAACTGCCACCATTAAACTTTGTAAAAACCTGCAATTGTACAAGTCAGAAATTACTTGCATTCACAAAAATGAAAATTTGCTTTGTTTTCATGGTTTTGCTGAACTTAAGTAATGTCTTCAGTTGTCATTGTTCACTACTGAAGTATGAGAAACTGATGATCACAAAAGTTTTAGATACTGCAACATCTATGAAAGATATTTAAAGTATTCTAGATTTAGGCTCATCAAAATAACAAGATTTAAAAACACCTGTTAGGAGACTGACCACAGAATACTTTGCTTGTGTTCTTCAGTTTGTGACTGTTTCTTATACAGAAGGAAATTTAATTAATGAACATGCTTAAGATAAAATGAACAATTGTCTCAAAGATCACTACAGTCTTCAATCACTATTCAATCATTTAATTTGTATGTTAAAAAGTTTAGTTTGAATTGAAAAGCAGTTTCAAAACAAGTCTAATCAACAGTTCTCATGTAATAAACAAAGTGTAACCTCAGAGATTTCTTAAGTACCTAATTAGAATTGAAATCTAAAACATAAATTGAATTATAATAAATAATGGGAATAAAGAGGTGATTAAAATGCAAGAAAATGGAAACAGCCTTGTTGATGAAGATTTAGAAAAGACTGAGGGAGGATAGAAAATTCTGTGACAGGTGAACTGTTCTGGTGAGCA
This sequence comes from Polioptila caerulea, assembly GCA_013397295.1. Classification (NCBI taxonomy): domain Eukaryota; kingdom Metazoa; phylum Chordata; class Aves; order Passeriformes; family Certhiidae; genus Polioptila; species Polioptila caerulea. The sequence goes on along the minus strand of VYXF01005518.1, from coordinate 225,648 downwards.
GAAAAGTGTTATTACGTGGGAACTTAAACTATAGCTTCTGCAACCCTGTGGAGTATTCTGAACTACCTTATAGAACACAAAATGTTTCAGAATTGGCTTCTAAAAAAGTTAAATCATTACTAGAAACATTTCAAAATAATAATAAGAGCTATGCTCTGAAAAGCTAATATAGCAAGGTCTTCTGTACTGAAAAGTGAAACTCCTTTCTGTGCCTCATATTCCCTATCTATAACATAAACAGTGTTTATCATAATGAGTTGTCTGTATATCAATTTAAAATCTATATTAAAAAGCCCAGATATTTCTAGTAAAAACTGAGTGGACATCTTTCAAAAAATGAGAACTGAATGTTTTAAAAATATTTACAGAGAAAGACTTGCAGAGAAAGGAACTCCGGAAAAAACAGATTTTTTTCTCTCTGCAGTAGACTATAAAACAGGAATGAATTAAAGAAATTCTCCTTCTCATTGACCCTGACACCCTTCAGAGTGAGACTCGAGGTTCAAGTAACTTTAAAAAAAAACCAAAAAAACAAGGCAGCAAATTGTAAATCCAAAGAGAGTAACAGAAGCTGAGGATATCAATAGCCTGTAGGTGAAAATATCACTAAATATATTAAGAAGGGATTATTAAAATTGTTTAGCCATAAAAAATAACTCTTTGGTGTGATAGTAGTAATTCCTTTGTCTCAACTCTCAGATTAACAATTCTCTATAACTGGATCAAAGATGAAGTAAATAGGTGCGGTGTAAATTTCAAGGAAATATCTGCATGTTTTTAGAATAATCATCAATAAAACTACAGTAGATGGAGATCACAAGACAGGATGAATTGAAGGACAGTAGGCCTAATGTTGAGGGTAAACAGCATGAGACAACTGCACCCAGGAAGCAGGCAGCACAAGTTTAATGGTGGTAAACACTGAATGCTGTATTAACAATTATTCTATGCTTCCACTGATTACACTATTTATTAAAATTCACCAATCCACTGTGTTATGCCATTTGTCTTACGTAGTACATTTGACTTATATCAGCTTACTCCTAACTGCCTGCTGAGTTTGTGAGTTCTAATACCTGTTTTTTATATTACCTAATGAACATGTTATATGCAGCAAATTAAGGACAATTATTGACTCAGGTTGGACACAACAACCTGGAAGGTTCTTTGTTCCTTAAATTTAAAGAAGAACTTGCCAGATGCGTAATAGTCAATGAAAACTTTTGTTAAGGGACTGTGAGACAGTTTTAATATCCGGGGAAGTTAGACAAGAGACTTAAGCACAGAAGACTTTGGTACTGATAGGCAGGAAGCAATGGGATGCTGATGGGCCAGAGAAGGGGGTCCAAAAACAATTGGTTCATTTTCTAGGACAACCTTCAAGAAGCACTCTTTAATGGTCTGTTCCAGTGTGCAAGAAGCTGAAAGGCATGGCAGGTGGCCAAACTGGTTAAATAAGGAATTGCTGACTGAACTAAAAAATAAAAATATCCTATATGGAAGGTAGAAAAGGGGATGGTCTACCGATGTGAAACGAAGAAACATCACCTAGATTTGCAGCAGTGGAGTTGACAATGGCAAGGATGTGAAAGACAACAGCAAAATTTTCCTATATATTTAATGAATTTATATAAACTTCAGATGCGGTCCCCAAATTTTTACTCTAAATGTCATGAATCATTGCTAAAATTTGCACTGAGACCACTCTATCATATGAAGAACATTTGGGAAGGTAAATGTGCAGAGGGACTCAGAAGTTGTAGCAGCATAATCAAAGTCTTGTGTCTAACTCCAAGTGAATTGTGTTGGTTACATTTTCTGCAAAGCATAATGGGGGAAAAAATACTTTGATCAAATGAAGACGAGTTACTGAATCACATCATAGGATTTAGAAAGATTAAGTGATTTTTTGATACAACAAAGCATATATATTTTTTATATAGGCAACAATTGAATAGCAATTCAGATAAATTTGAATCTTAGAAAACTGAAGCTGAATCCATGAGGGAGGAAGGGAAATTATTAACTTGAAAATCTGTGGTAGGTTTATCTTCTGAAAGTGCTTTAATACAGTTCTGTCCTAACCTATCTGGACTCATCTCTCTGCCAAAGGTTGCCCTGTAGAGACAGCACAGAACAGACTGTGTGTTCTTACAGTTGCTTTGGTTCACAGTCTGGCTGTGACACTCCAGCTCCTAATAAAAGGAACTATTTAATAATATGTCAAAGTGCAGCAGCTGACATGCAATCTGTCCTGCTGTAGCTACTGAGGTGGTGGTGATCTCTGGCAGAAGGGCAAGGAAACATCTTCAGCTATATCTGCACTAGTGGATCTGACAGAACTTTAAATTAGTATTTCCCATTTCAAACTGGACAAAAATTGAATTTTCCTCTCTTCCAATTGTGTTCTAGACTTTTTTTCACATTTGTCTGCAGGAAATTTTAAAGGAAAAGTAAAAAATAATTGAGGGAATAATTTTTAACTGCTACCTAATTGTTTGTGCCCGTCTTACACTTACATAATGTTAAACTTGCTGTCTTTTTTAATGTTTCATCTCCAAAGTTGTTGCTACAGGCTTTGAAATAGTAGTTAACTGCATTTTGGAATTTAGATGAGCTGTGACCTATTTTATTTCTTTTCGTCCCAATGCCAAAAGCACTGTCTTTCAAAACAAGCTGTATCAAATCAAAGACTTGATGAAATTTATTAGGAAAAAGTGTTCACTCCTAATCCATCAACACAAGCACAGTACTGTAGTGCATAATAATGAACATGAGGAGGTCATGTGAGACTGATTTGTGAATTTGACGGACATTTTCCACACATATGTGATCAACTTTATGGTACATAAGCTTATCACTCTCACGTTCATGCTAGAAGACTTCTTAACTGCTGCAGAGAAGCCCTCTTCTTGGCCAACAAATGTAGATTTTGTGGGTACTATGCAGCAATAATGATGATGCTTTTGTTTGTTCATTTAAAACAACAAAAATCCATAGGTGATGCTTTCATTTGTAAGAAATCATTCCTAATTGGGCACTGCCTTTCAAGCAGAATAATCTGGTGGATTTACATAGTCACGCAGATCAGCAGGTATTATTGCATATTTTGAAACAGTTCTATGGCTGCATTGTCTCACAGGCTGAATTAATGCACCAGTTGAAAGGAAGGCAGTAAGCACAACGGTATCCAGGAGATCAAGCTCTCCTCCAGGATTCCTACTGGCAATTTCTTGTAGCAAGTTTTTTTCTGCATCACTTTGGTAACTACAAATATGAGATAACAACTGTTCTTTTATTCTCCCATCCCATCTCCTCTATTGTAAGCCCTTCAGGAAAGCAATATGCTCAGATTGATTTATGCTCACCGTGAATTATCTTTATCACCTATACTTATACCTATATCTATATCTCTCTTCATCCATCTTTGTCTTTCTACATCTGTATCACTTATAGATAGATAGATACAGACAGACAGACAGACAGACAGACACTGTGTCCAAGAACTGTGCTACTTTCAGAGTAGGTCCTTACATTTGAACTTCAAGAAAAAGATGAAGAAATAAATGATTTTAAATTCTGGATAAGTATAGGGACTTAATGTGTTAAGTGCAACTGTAGAACATTAAGAAATTTGAAATACAGTTATAAACAGTTCCCATACAAAATAATGATTTTAAACTAGAATTTCTAGTACTTTTGGTGAATATTTTTCCCCAAAATAGTGATTAAGAGTAAAGCAACCAGAAGAAATAGACAAACTAACAAGCTGGATAACAAAATGGCACCTCAGTAAATTAAGTAAAAACACTCAAGAAAAAAGATTTTGCAGACAAATTCCTTCAAATACATTTAAAATGTCCAGTATAGTTTTATGTATTTTTTTAATTGAGATTTGTGTGAAAGGGTCTTAGAAAAAAATAAAGAAAATAAGAGGCCATGATATTTTTATTGAATAAAAAATAGACCTTGTAATAGATTTTTAAAGTGGATTTGTAAATATTTAAAAGATCAATATAATGTTCAGATACTGAGCTGAAGGGCTTTGTATTTCATTAAACAATTTCTTCTGCTCTTTCCCTCTTTTTGAAGAATTTATATTTAAGACATACATTTGATTTACTTTTCTTTTCAGGCTGTTAACTGTGTCTAATTTCTAACTCTAGTCAGTAAACTTTTAAGTACTCGTAAGCATACACACAAAAATCTTGCTGTATGTCAACGAAAAAATTACTTTTAATTAATAGTAATGAAAATTATTTTATTATTATCAAGCTTTCTGATTTTCTGATTCCTGAGAATTTTGCTCTGTACTACATCAAATATGTACACGAGGAGTATATTTGAGTATTTTTGAACACAACCAGTTGCATAGCCACATGGAGCTTGTTACAAACATGTAGGTCCTCTACTTACACTTGAACTTAAAGAAAAAGAGGAAGAAATAAGTTTAAATTACATTTGTAGTCATCCCCCAACAACAGCAGATAAAATCTGCCCAGATGTTCAACCAATTAAAAATGTTATATTAAAGGTACTCTGTGGTAGTCTATGGGAACTTTAATATCTTGTACTAAGGAAAGTTCACACTGCCACAAAAAGATACAAAGTAAATACCATAGAAATTTGTATTATTACCTGTTCATGAAAGGGCACTAAACTCACAAAAGCAGCACATGAAAGAAGGCAGACATCTAGGTAGTCCAGGAATAGTAAAACCCTTATACACAGATTATGATCAAAATAGAAAAGTATTTAAAAGAGACATTCATGACCCTTTTTATGACAAGCAAGGGAAGCATTAAAGCAAAACACATGAGCTCCACACTTGGAACTACATCTTTTTTGATAATTACTTTTGTCATTATTCTATCTACATTGATCAGAAAAATGCATGAATTAAATTGTTATATTGATAATTAAATACTGTTATAAAAGCATAGGAAAATTACATTAATTTTGGTGAATCAGATGGATCTGTCTTTAGTAAATCAAGGACAAATTTTCCTGTTAAGTTTTTAGGGAAAGGACTCAGGTTATTAGGCAAATTTTTGAATAAGAGTAGATAATTGTATAAATTCGATATACATTTTCTGAATGTACATTTTGTTTGACAGGAAACTGTGATCAACTGCTGAGAAAGTTAGGATTTAGTCTGTGTAATATAGCTTCTTAATATCTGCAATAGTTACTTCTGTAAAGAACTAATATGCATCCCTCCAATGAATATTATGTCAGAATTATGTCAAAGACTTCATTATTTTTCAGGATCAAGTGGCTACCAGTCTATTTTTCAATATCTTAAAGAAAACTTAGGAGATATATAAACTCTAGGGGGAAGAAAATGAAAAATATCTTCTTCAGTCTTTTTTTGTTGTAACGTCTACGAAACTTTCCAACTAAAATAAATACAAGTTTAAGGAGGTTCACGTTATTTTTACTGATCATCAGTATCACTATGCAACTTTCAAGTCTGCTTTTATAAGTTCTTGGCACACTTGAGCTTTGTACCTGTTTGGCAAGGAAATTCACAAACGGGTGAATTCTCCTGTGTATGCCATTATGAAGTAGAGAGGGAAAGGAACTAGAAGAATTATTTTCCTAAAGGATTTTTCACTTCCTGGTACTGTTTTCAATTACATCAGTTTCTACCATGAGAACAAAATGTAGCTGCAGAAATGCACATATCAGGAGAGAGGCAAAAACAATCTTCATTCACAAGTTGATAAATCTACTTGTAATGTATAAAACACATCTATGTTTTCTCTCAAGGGAAAAGAAGGAAAAAATATGAAGATGTGTCTTTTTCTCCTCCTCTATACTGCCTCTGTATTATCTGCATTTGGACATACTCCTTTACATTGCCACAAAAGCTAAAGAGGAGCAGCAGCAAGGCCAAATGCTTCTCACAAAGACCCTCACTTTATCACTAGAGCTGATTTGATCTCTGCACTCAAGCATACAACAATCACAGTGTAGTTGAAAAAGCCTAGTAAGACATTTTACATGATTACTGCATCTCTCTGATTTCAGTCATTACAGCTTAGCTACTCTCTTTCCAGAGATTTTACAAGTATAAGGGTTTTACAGTTGTCAAAAGATTGTATCTTATAAGATCTTTGAAAGTCTTTAACCCCCACATGTGGCCTCCCTGTGCCATGTAAGCTTATTTTTGAACAATAAATGTTGAGCTTCAAGAGCAATCACACATCTGAATTTGGCCAGCAAGGAAATAGTACCAAAATCCCTGGGGAAAATTTTGATGCACTCTTTTGTCCTCCAAGGCTGCTGAATTCCAGCACAACCTTTCTGAGTATGTTTTGCTGTATTCCAGTGATCTTACTGAGGCCAAACCTCCAGGGTTGGATCGATTTTTGGCACACAAAGGGCGAGCAAAAATCTCTGGAAAATGCTGAGGACAAACTGGATCCCAGCACTTCATGACATATTTGGGTAATGGCTGCACCTGAATTTAAATACAAACCACTTGGAAGAAAGAAACACACAAAATAGCAACAGCCAGGCACATGTTCATATATTGCAGTGATCTATTTTTTGATTTTCAGCTGTGTTTACCTTGGAGAGTTAGACCAACCTTCAGTAATGAGATACAAGAAGAAATATTCAGAGAAAATATATCTGTAATAAATAGCAATCTTCCTGCTAGAAAACACTACCACTCATTAAGAGTAAAAAGAAAATTACAAAGGCTTTCTCTTTTATTGCTAGCAATCAGTGTAATTTACTAAAATTAGTTGGGTTGCCTCATTTGTTACACATTTATATTTTCATAATTTCCAATATATATTAGATGAGCTGTAGAATTTTTATATTGCTTAGGCAAAAGCAGTAATCCTAGTCAAAATGCACTTGTCCAGAACTGATGGGTAGCTGGAATTCCCCAGCCCTTAGTTATATTTTAAATCAGCATTTCATAGTAAAAATACAGCTAAGCTCATCCAAGAATAAGACAGATTCATCAGAGCAGTTAATTTTTAATTCAGAGAATAATGATAAATAACAGTTAAATCTGTCTCAAGTCCATATGTATTCCGTAAGACCTGCAGCAATAATCAAAAGAGATGAAAAATATCCATTCAAAATGGTTTTCATAAATAATTTGTGTTTTTGCAGTTTCTATTCAAGATCCAAGTAACTCAGAACAGGCCCTCAAATATGAGAATTTCAAAAAGAGAAATGTTAATGATATTTTAGTCAATATATCTTCTTTCTTCCTGTCCATGCTCCCTCCTCCTTCTGAAAACTTCCTAACCTTCCACACTAGATTTTTATCTGCTTACTGGACCTATAAACTTCAGATAAATCTTGTATTGGGAGACTAGAATGTACTGCATATGCATCTGCTTTGCACATTAAACCATGACTTATTTATTTACATTTTCAGAAGTTTGAACTAAAATATATCTTCTGTTTCTCTTTCATAAAGAAATTAAATAACTCATTATTTTCAAAAACTTAATTATATGACCTAATAAGTTTTCTATCATTCAAATCCTCCAAGTTCCTCTTCTGCTTTTTTCCATCCCTTTCTCCTCACTTAAGAAAAGTGTGAAGGAAGAGAAACAATATGATTGTTTTAGGGGATTATTATTTTTTATAGGTTTTATAAATTTTTGAATTTTTTCCAGTATTTTAGTACAAGTAAAGTATACAATTAAGGGCAAAAACATTTTCTATTTAACTCAAATTTTACAGTCTGAAAGGTCTGAAAGCTTCAATCTCATGTCTTCCCCCACTAGATAATAAAGCCTCTTTTTAGGGCAAAAATAAAGTCCAGTCTCAAAACACAGGAAAAATAAAGTCCAGTCTCAGAAAGGATATATGTTCTAGGGACAATATCTATTCCCATGTAAGCACGGACGAACTAAAACTGTCCTAGGAGCTTTTTGTCCTATACAGACTTATAAATGTGAATCGGTCCAAGACTGGGAAACAAAATAAATTCCGCCTGCCTAACACTAGTTGGCCTTTGTTGTAAATGGGATTGAGGGGTTCACCAAAGCAAGAGATATTATTAGTAATCATACTACTTCAAACACCCTTAGGCATACTTATATATAATATTAAAAAAAAAAAATTTAAAAAAGCTTAATGAATTATTTATAACAAGAGATTTAATTAACTAACTTCTTTGCTCCTTTCTGCCTTAGATTTGTCTAGGAACAGATTGCCATTTTCACACATTTGTTTCTTATCCAGAATAATTTTTCTTAATTAATCTTTGGGTGAGTAGCTGTTCGTTAAAAATTCATCATAAATATCCACTGTTTCTCATGAATTCAAATTAGCTTAGCTCGTTTTTTTTTGTGGCAAGAGCATTTGGTTTCCCTTCTGGAGAGTAATTTTAGAGTATTTGTATCAATGTATTTGTCAGGTGAGGTTTTCTATTTGGCACCAGCCTTAAGAGTATCTGTATTAAACATACTCCTATAAATAATACAGTAACTGCCCAGAAATAGGTGCCTAAATATCTAAACACCAATGACGAAAAATGAGCAAAGAAAGTCAGAGGAAGCTGCTTTGCCCACAATTGCACCTCGAAGAAAGACTGACCACAACTGCCCTTTTGGACATTGTTTGCCTGCAATGTATTGCCCAGGGTTCAGAGGCAGCCCCCACTGATGACCGCAGTGCCTGTGTGCCAGTGCCATTCCCTGGGAGCCACTGGAGAGGAGATGTGACAGAGAGGCACCTGCCGGGCTCAAAGCACAGAAGGTGGCTTAGCAGGAGTAGCCCTGCTCTCGCCAGACGTGTTGGCACTGTCAAACAATCTGGCTGTGATTTTCTAACTCAAACCAAATCACACTGCCTGGCTTACGTAACTATGTGAGATGACAAGGCCAGCCTCCTGTGGGCACATAGATACAGGTTTGCTCAATAGTCCCTGAGTGGCACTCAGTGTATATAACCGCATTTTGTAGCTGAATACCCAGGCTTTTCTCTGCTGGGAACTCAAACTCCATGCTAAGCTGGGATGTACCCTTGTCACAGATCAAGAGAACAGAATAAAATATTAATTATGTTGCAATAGACATGACTCCAGCATCCTCAGTCTGCCCTGCCCTGCCCTGAGGCCCTGCAATTACATGTAAGTTAACTTGATTAAGTTGTCAAGTATATGACTGTAAGCACTGTGAGATCTATATAAACATATATGTATGATCCAACACATATCCTGGAAAACTGGGTTAGTTCAAACAAAAGTTCTAGAAATCATATAAGTATAAAATAGGCCATTTGCATTTCCATCTTACACAGTGATCTTACACTGAGCTCACTAAAGGTTCTACCTTTGTATGTGAATTTGACATAGGATTACTTAACCTGTTTTTTAAATAGAAAACATATTTTCCTGAAATACAGTCTCAAAATAATCAAAATGATTCCATGATGCAAGAGAGTGGATGAATGCTACTATACTTATTTACCAGTCATAACACTTTAAAAGTAGCCTTTCTCTTCCAGTTTGTCCTTCCATTCCTTTTTCTTTCAAAATTGTTACTTACAGAGGTGTTCAGTGTCCTGCCAGCTATGAGAAGAAGACAGCTTGGGGGATCATTATGGTCTTGAAAGCTGAAGGAACTTAACTTGTCCTCCTAAGTCTAGAAAATCAATTTATAAATTATATAGTAAAAAATAAAAGCATGAGATTTGGTGTAGGCAATAGATACTACATTTTACTGCTGTGCTGTGTTGTTCTCTTTCTTACAGAGCAGAGGAGACATCAAAAATACATGTTGGGCAGATTTAAACCCTAAATGATAGACAACAAAAAGAAGGATGACAGAGAAAAATGTTTTTACAGAAAAATTATTTTTTCTGTAAAATAATATTCCTTAAAACTTAGTGCAACATAAATCAACAAGAATGCTTCTACAATGGAAAAGTACCATGTGCCACTAACTCTTCTCAAAAAAACAGAGGCATATTTAAATTACAATGTAGAACTAAATTGTCTTGGATGTTGCTTCCAGCTGGAAGACAAAGTAGACAATCTCTATTTTCTGAAGTTTCAGAAAGTAATGTCTCACATTTCACTCTGGCAATGCCCTCCCTTGTTCAGCATCTAATATTCAATAAGAGCTACATCAAATGGTTCCTGGGTCAGCAAGTCTCTGGCTGATCTCAGTGTGGACTCTGACAGACAGAGCATCAAATGTGGCAGAGCGAAAAAAAAAGAAAAGAAGAAATAACTGCTAAAACAGAGCTAAACAATGACAGTCCTGAGACCACAGGTCCAATTAAGACTGCTGCCAAAATATTCCTCAGGAGGTTGGATAATTTCCTAGAATCGTTGGCGCTCTTGTTAGCAAGATCAGTTCAATCTTCTTTTACAATCCAAAACAAAGCATAACCACACACAGTATAACTCTGTATTATGTGTGCAATTCCCATCAATAAAAAAATTAAGTGAACTGACTTGTGAGAAAAAATTACCTTTAGGACAGGCTTCTCTTTACTTCTGGTTTGCCTAGTTTAGGCCTCACACACTCTTCAGTGATCAAAGGCCCCCTTTTAAATGCCTCTTTTACTTCTCTGAAAGAGAATCTTCTTGTTCTCTTCTAATACCAGCTGCTAGCATAGGCATTGCTTAGCAGAACAATATTTAAAGCAATCAAAAAACTAAACAAACACTTCAAATATCCTAAAGAATGCATCATTCATTTTAACCCCTCCAACAACACTTTGTCTACGTACCATAAGTATAAAATAATCTACATAACCCATGTAATTTAAGGACCATGACAACATTTTGTTAGTACTGTTACCCTCTTTCCTTTTTTTAATAGCTGCACCACTTAATTAACTCCATCCTGATTGGCTCTGACCTTCTTTAACTCTTCAGTTCAATAGTCTTTGAACTTCTTTTCTTCACAACCTTCTGCCTAGTTGAAGATTCTATGTGCATGGTTAATAGCTTCCTCCATTGCTAGAAAGACAACTTTACTAGCCTCTTTTTGTGACAGAAATTTTAAAATAGTCTCCATAAGCAAGTACTTATACCTCCAGAAATTTCAGGATTACACAGTCCCAAATCTAGTAGCAAGACATAGTCATGAAGGCTGTGATTAAATATGTCTTTGTAAATGCAAGGAACACACCAGATACTGAGGTTGCAAAATAGTTCAACATTTTACAAATTAAATGCTTTACAGGAAAAGTTTCTGTTTCAGTGTGAATTTCAGAACTGTGAAAACAATATTATTTAACAAGTGGCTTAGTGACAGGTTCAAAAAAATTATCCTACTGAGTCTGGCATTGTTTGTATTACTCTTGTTTCAATACTCCCCTATGTAGACTTTTACATATAAGGCTCTGGCAAATTTGGCCTAAATTTGCATAATTATAAGGACATCATAGAATCATAGATTATACAGAGTTGGAAGAGACCCACAAGAATCAAGTCCAACTCCTCGTCTTGCACAGGACAGCCCCAAGAGTCACACCATGTGCTGAGAGCATTGTCCAAACACTTCCTGAGCTCTGTCAGGCTGGTGCTGTGACCACAGCCCTGGGGAGCCTGTTCTAACGCTCAACCACTCTCTGGGTGAAAAACCTTTTCCTGAACCTTCCCTTTTTTAAACCTCCCTTTACTCAGCTTTGTGTCATTTCCTCGAGGCACTGGTCACAAGGGTGTAAAGATTGCTACCTGCCCCTCTGCTTCCCCTTGTGAGGATGTTGAAGCAATGACTGCAATGAGGTCTCCCCTCAGTCTTCTCTAGGCTGGATATCACAAATGGAGAACAACTCCATATCTACCAAGTCAACACATTGTGGATAGGACAGCTGAAACCTTTGTTTCTTTTACAAGATGTTTGCACATATTTCTCTAGACATCACACTCTGAGACTCAACACACTACTTTTAGCTTGTTTGCCAGTTGTTTGCAACCTCCTGAAAGCCTCAGAGAGCAAACCGTATCCTTGTGATTGCAGAAGTAGTGTGGAATTTTTTCCACCTCTCAAGTCTGTGCAAAATCTCAGCCTGTCCCATTTTCTTTCTGGCAGCAGGAATATGCAGGGCAGACTACAGCCTACACTTTTCTCATGGCACCAAATCTGCCCTCCTGAAAGCCAGATCTGTGTGTAAAGAGCATCTCTTTGTATCTGCTTTCTGTACAGGGAATCTTATATATGGAGAAAATCTGTTTAGTTCATTCCTTTAGTTGACATTTCCATCTTAATACTATTCATTCTCTTTGCTTCAAAGGTCTAATTGCAGGCCTGTAATCCAGACAGGAACCTGTTCCTCTCTGACTGAGGCTGGTCCTGACATTAGCAACAAAGTAACCTCCAGAAGTCCCTATCAATCTCAACCATTCCGTGATTCTCTCATAAGGACTATATTTTGCAGTGCTGATTAAGAATATTCTGAATTATCATGTTAAAGTACCACCACACAGAAAAATAGGATACTGTGCCTGATGTCAGGGTATTCAGCAAGCACAGTGTATTAACATCCCCCTGGTGTCTGTCACAGCCATGCTGATACAAAAGTGCTTTTGCCATTTTAGGTTATGTTATGCAGGATAGGTAGTGTTGCTATGACAGCTGAAAAGGTTCTCCTGTCAGCCTATGCTGCATCTCTAGCAGGAGCTATGCCAGCGTGGCTGTGCTAGAATTGGCCTTGTAATGTAGATGTGTTCTGAAATATCAATGGAGCATGATGCCTGGAAACAGAAAAGCTCTGAAAGTTGGAACTATTGTTAGCAGAAAAGGAATGTTTTGTGTTGTACATAGAATTATTTTTTCTCTCAGAAAACGTGTAGCTATGAAAATGTGGTTGCATGATAAACAGATGAAGCCCTATGAGAAACTCAGGGCATTGTATAATTCTATCCATATCATGCCTTGCTGCAGGACAAGCTCATTTTAGAGGGAGCTTATATGCATTTCAGCACCTACTGCTTTGAACTCCAAGGCAGAGGTATTTGCACAAGAGGCTGTCCTTCCAAAGACCTTGAGAAGAATGAAATTTTACATTTTTTACAGTTGTCAAATGTGATTTGAAATTTCTATCTATTTTTTATCTTCAGATTTCTTTAGGAACGGAAAAGGAAATTCAAAATATATTTTTAAGTTGTGACAAATAAACCAAAAACAGAGTTTGGAAGGAACTGCACTTCATTATATTATGCCGTAAACATGAGGAAACCATGACTGAAATGCTGTTCACTAAAAGGTTCAAAATACAATTAGTAAATTCCATATGCACTGATGTCGAAAATACCAATAAAAATCAAACAAAAATTTGGTACCAGTAAAAGCAAATGACATAAAACCATTACAGCTGAAATATTAAACACAAAAAAATTGGATAAATAGATTTGAAATTACAGTATTTGTGAAGTTGCCTAGTCAGTCATACAAGAAAAAGTCCTGAAATTTAGGAGATGCGTAAGTACATTCCAAAGTCTTTGATTCTTTTACAAAGGAGGGAATCTGAAAGTTTACATGAAGCTCAAATAATGACAAGTAAACATTAAAATTTCTGATACAAGATGAGGAATGCAAAGAATCAGTAACTCTACATCCTCTGTTACTAGGGTCCCCTCTCCATTTAGCAATGGGCCCACATTATCCATAGTTTTCCTTTTGTTATTTAAAGTATTCAAAGAAGCCCTTCTCATCGTCCCTAACGTCCTTGGCCAGATACATTTCTAGATGGACCTTTGCCTTCCTGATCTCATTTCTACTTACTCTGACAGTGTCTCTGTATTCTTTCCAAGTGGTCAGACCCTACTTCCACCTCCTGTGTATTTCTTGCTTACACTTGAGCAATGACAGAAGTTCTTTGTTCATCTATGCAGATCTCACGCTCTCTTTGCCTGATTACTTGCTTACTAGGATGCATTGTTCTTGGAAAAAGTGATCCTTTTTTATCAACCAGCTACCTTTGATCCTTCTTACCTGCAGGCCCCATTCCCACAGGAGTCCTCCAGGAAGATCCCTGAGGAGGTTTACTTAGGTCTCCTTAAGTCCATGGTTGCAGTCTTACTTCCTGCTCTGCTTCCTCCTCATCTGGTACTGAGCTACATAATTTCATGGTGACTAAAGCCAAGGCTGCCCTCATCCTTTGCATCTTCAACATCTTCCCTGTTTATTATAAAGAGGTCAAGCAGCACACCATTCCTCGTGACACTGTTCACCGTCTGTCACAGGAAGTTGTCATCAACACTTTCCAGGAACATCCTGGGCTGTTTGTGATTTGCTGTGTTGCTCCTCCAGCAGATGCCAGGGAAGTTAAAGTCCCGCATAAGAACCAGGGTCTGTGGCTGTGAGGCTGCTTCAAGCTGCCTGTAGAAGTTCTCATCCACTTCCTCATCTCGTTCAGGCAGCCTGCCTGACCCCCACAACAGTGTCACCTTTACTAGTCTGACCTGTTATACTGACTCATAAGCTCTTGATATGCTCATCATTCACCTCAAGACAGAGCTCAATACATTCCAAGTGTCGCCTCATGCAGTGCCTTTCTGGTCTGTCTTCCCTGAACAGTGTGTAGTCTTTCTCAATAATATTCCATTCATGTGAGCTGTCTCACCACCTTTCTGTGATTTCACACAGATCTACAGTTCCTCCTGTTTGTTTCCCATAATGCATGTATTGGTATACAGGCCCTTTGCAGAAGTATCTGACTGTGTCAATATCCTGGGAAGGGTGCGAAGGGATGCCCCATAGTCCTGTCTTGCAGTTATATTTTTGGTTGCTTGCATGTTCTGGAAGTATCTCCTCTTAAGCCTCCTGTTGCTATTTGGGTTGTCATTAAGCTCTCCCCTTCCCCCATCTTTCCTGGTGTAAAGCTCACTTTACCAAATTGGCCATTTTATTGACAAAAACACATGATCAACTTAGTGAGGTGGATCCCACCTCTTCCAAACAGCTGTCAATCTCAGCAAACAGGGTCTCAAACTTAAAAAAATCAAACACTATTGACAACACCAATGATATACCCAGTGGTTTACTTGGTAAGTCCATTGAATTCTTCTCTTGCCATTTACCCTAGCTGACAATATTAAGGAGAAAACTACCTGGGCAACCAGACCCTTGACTGAGTTGCCCAGAGACCTGGAAATAGTTTCATTGTTTTCAATTAACCTTTGGTATCATTGGTACTCACAAGAAAGACCAGCAGAGAGGAACAGCCAGATGTGTTGATGAGCCTTGGCAGCCTTTCCATGGCATCTCTGATTCAAGCCCCTGGCAGGCAACAAACATCTCTGGACAATTGATGAGGTCAGCAGATGGGTGTCTCTGTCTGCTGCATAGGGAGTCACCCATCTCAATCCCTTACTGCTTCTTCTGGTCTGATGACTCAATTGCCTTAATTGAAGCCTTAATAACTTTATCTGTGCTTTCGAGGGCACTAAACTTGTTTGCTTATGTCAAGTCTTCCTCCCGGTATGGAGAGTGAGCAGTTTCTAGTCTTCCTCTTTTATTGACATCTGACTCCTTGTGAGATCAGCTGCAGAGGCCACCTGCATCTCTGGTGCAGATGGGGGTTTAGACTCCTGTGTCCGTAATATCACTTTGAAAATCCAATCTATTTCTTTCCCATACTCAGGAATGCTGCTCAACCTACTTACTTCCTTGTGTACCTGCCTGACCTTGTGACATTGCTCCTTGACAGGGACACACTTTCTGCAGAGGAGATAATTGTCAGCCCTGACTTCCTATACTGGCACGAGGCATTCTTCACAACCAGAGGCCTGCAGAGCTGCACCTACAGTCAGGAGGTCTGTTTGGGTGAACAGACATTGCTGGTGCAGCAACTCCGACCCTGCTGGGTAGTGAACTCCATGGCGCATAACAATCATAGCCCTGGAAGTTCAGGCTAAGGCTTGAGAGAAGAAGCTGGAGAGAAGAAGCCCACTCTTTTCCCTCCCTCAGCATTAACTGCTGCTCCTATCTGCTGCTCTCTGGCTCTGCTACTCTGTTGGCCTTCCTAAGGAGGGGAGCCCTTCCTGCACCCTCCCTGCACCCTCTCTGCACATCCTTCCTTGCAAACTGCTGCACAAATTGCAACACTCATTCTGGTTGAAATCCCCACTCATCCCCACAGAGTTTACCGTAGGCACTGCTGCTGTCACCAGCTCACCGAAGCTTTCAGCTTCACCAAACTGACTGAGGATTGCAGTTTCAGCTCCCTGAAATCTGCCACAGCAACACCTATTGCTAGGTCAGTCCCGCTCACAAGGACTGCCTGTTTCTGGTGGTTTCCTGGCAGGTTTCTGGTCAGTCTCTCAACTCTTGCTCAGCCTTCCTTGGCTCTGGAAACCCCCTGCAGTGCTCTTTCTACTGCTCAGCCCCACAGAAGTTATCATACTCATCTCATATACAAAAAATGATTCAATACAGCAAAGTACCTCGAGTCATAGCAAAGTTGTTGCAACCTACATGCCTTACTTTGTAAAGAATATACAGACTGCAACAGCAAATGAATTCTTTTTTAAGCTTGTGCTTTAATTGGCTCTTCCATTATGTTTCTGACTATTTTTTCTATAGTATATTGTACGTTCCTAAAGTGCATGTGATGCAATTTGATGTAGTTGGGAACAGGGGGTGGAAGACAGGTGACATAATATCAGAGTGGAGACAATCAAGAGTACCAAGATATCAGGAGTCCATAGAAAAACAATTGACCCTAAGGAGCCATTGGGTTCCCTGTCTGGTAAAATACCCATTTCTTTTTCAATCAATCAATCAATCAATCAATCACATAATGCATTTAAATGAAAGAATTATTAAAATTTAAATTTAAAAAAATGCTCCCTATGCAACATAAGATGGAAAGCAAAAATAAATTATTTCACTCATTTCTCTATAACCAGCTAATACACCACATTTCTAATGAGCATATGAAATTTGTATCCCATACACTGCTGCTAAGTTCATTTAACTGGAGCCTGCTTCTGAAGCTGCAGAAGTCCGAGAGAAAGACCACACCACAGAATATACCTGTAAGGAGATGATAAGCTTTTCTAAAACTATTTATAATATTCTATTGGGTAAATTTTTGTTGTATGTATTCCTAATATTTAGCACTTTATAGCAGTGGTAAATACACACACACAGTTCAAACCAGAAGACTTTTCTACTCACTGTCCTAACCCAGAATATTTATCACTGTCTTTTTGAGTCTGATTATAGTGCAGTTGACAGCATTTCACAACGTATGATCTTATAGGTAAGGGAGAAACTAAAAGGACAACTGATACCCTATTAGATCCTGTCTAGGCACAAGGATAACTTGTTTTTTTCTTCATTAATATCATGTTATGGCTAGCTACAAAGAAACATATGGTTAAAACTATCCTTGAACCATAAAAAATCCTTGGGTTTTTTTGATCCAGTACAAGAGCAATTTAGTTTTAGTAGTCACTGCCAAAATTCCTGAAATCCTGTGTATTCTAGCTGGTGCTCTTTGAGCCACTGTCCTCTAGGCCCTACTACCAGTCCAGGTCCCACTTTTATTAAGCAATGATTTTTTGCCTTAACCAGACTAAATAATAAACTGAAAAAGATTATCAGTTCAGTTAAGAAACAAAATTCAAAGATAGGTGAAAAGTACAATATACATCACTTAAAGGCACTGGAAATGCTAATGTGCTCTATGCGTTTATAGAGGATTTAATGCTAAATCTGTTTAAATACTGAAGTTTTTCATATAAGAAGAAGAACTACGGCAACCCAGGGGAAGGAGAGAAGAGCACTAATAATGTCATTATTTTCCGACATGCAAGACAAGTTGGAGAAACTATAAAGAAATCTTTTTTTTTTTTCTCTTTTAGGCCAAAGACCTGTGATCAAGGCAACAGAATACTTTGTTTCTCTTAAAAAGGGCTTTTATGCAGAGAGATACAGAAGTCATGTAATTTAAAACAATAATGCTGCATTTTACATGTAGGGAATATAAATTAGGCTAAACCTTTGTTATAAAAAGAAAAATCTCAGAAAAAAAAAAGGAATTCTCTAGGTAACATCTTAAAGCACTGAAGATGATGATGAATAAGTGCTGGTATTTCCACAGAGATGACACTGTCGTTCTAGTTGCCTAGTTTTTGTTGCTATTTCCCTGCTGGATCCATTAAAGTGGTATACTGTGAAGAAAATAAAATACCACCCTAATGAGAACAGGTGATCTTTATGTAGTACTAGCAATATGTCTAGTTTTTGTTCCTTAGTTCTTGTGCATAAGTTCTTTTTAATTTTTTTTTGAAAATGCTGAAAAAGTATTTTTAAATTGTGCTTAAAGATGCAATGCTAATTGTTCCAGATCTACTTGGCTTTTCTGGTTTCCTACGGAGCTCTTCTTTTTCCTCTTCCTCTAAATTTATGAAGGCACTGTATTTAGAAAGAGTAATTTAGTTGGAGGAATTAAATGTGAGGAATTAGTTTACCTACATTCCATGTCTGGTTATGCATCTGAATATTTGTTATGATGAAGAGTCCTTGATGAAATTTTTGGTGATATACAGGCCATATAATTTTTTGCTATTAGTGACAGCTTTGAGGAGTATGAGTATGACTAAGTGGTGCTCATTCATTTAAGCTGCATTATACATTTTTAAAGTAGAATAGAAAAGACTGCATTAATATAAAGTATTTCTATAGCATGTATTCACTGCACTTGTTTCCCTGCTCACTACATTGCAGGCATTTCCACCCCCCAGCATGAATAATGACAGGCAAGGATGGAAGCTGACAAACAAAATTAAATCGTGACAATTGTCAGGCTGCTGCTCTTATTGGTAGTGGAGGACACTGAACTCTTAGGGCTGGGACTGAGTCTTGGGATGGTGTGGTGGGGTAATATTTGATGGCAGTAAGTCACTCTAAGTATCATGATTCCAGCACAACATCTGTAAGGTGTCAGAACATTTTATACTATCTTTGATGAGAGTGCAACTGTCAGACAGTGTACCTGGTAATTCTCCCTCAGATGGATATACACACCCAGTCCCACCATCAGTGTCAGCACAGTCAAAGCTCACACAACAAGGGAATTGTATTGATAGCTCTGAGATCCTCAGCCACCAAGGACAGGCCTTTGAACCGCTTGTGACGGATAAAAATCTCAACTCAATCTATCTGGTTCTTTGTTCCTCGGTCACAGGCCAAACTTGTAAAGCAGGCTCTTTAGATAAGGTGCTAAAAACAAATGGCAGAGCAAACAGGGTGCTGCCAAGTTTCCACTGTGCTTATGGCACACTATACACCACAGTATACCCTTTGGGAATCACTGGCATTCAGGCTGCATTTACCTTTGGAGATTTTGCACTTGCTTCTGCAAAGCCACAGCTTTAACCAGGGGCAGTGGAAGCTACCAAATTCTAAATATAAAACTATAATAAATTATAGACTAAATCTAAGTAAACATATCAGCAGGCTTCTCACAAATGGAAACTGACATGATTTAATATCCACAGATCTATGAAATAAAGGGAAACAATGGCATATCTGAATCAACTTGTAGTATTGATTTTTTTTTTTTAAAACAAACACAGACCTATTTTCTTAGTATTACATCAGCTAAACCCTACACTTCCATTTAAAGTTAATAGAATACATCTTACAGAAAAAAAAATCAAAAAAATACTATGTGGCCTTCGAAATTATAATGATTTTTTCTGATTATCTTTGTTGGGTTTTTTTCTAAGAATAAATTATTTGAATTAAAGAGATGGCTTAGAAGTCCTTTCTTCAAGGCATGGTTGTTATAGACATTTTTTTTCCTATTTTAGCTATGGTAACAGTTTTGAAATCATAGGGAAGCTGATTAATAGGAGCCTTGGAAAACTGGCAATCTGTTCATGTGCATAAATCTAAACTGAGAAGGGCCAAGTCATTTGATCTGGCACATTTAGGACCTAGTGATAGGTCCCACTTGGTACTGGACATTGAGAGATCTAATGCAAAAAAAAAAAATGGACCTCACCAAATTAGGCAAAATGGATCTTTTGAACCCGACTTGTCAGCAGAGAAATCAGGTGGAACATACTTTAGGTCAGCAGATAATGACAGCATTTGTAAAACTGGAGAACTGACAAGGCTGATATCTCTGATGAACTAGTGTCCCCCTAGCGTCAGGTGAAAACTTTTCAAGACTGGAAAGAAATACAGCTTATCTGTTGGCACAAACCTTGATCTGGGCAGACCTGTCCTGCTGGCAGCTAAGGAGGATCAAATTTGGTGGCAGAAGCAGTCTAATTAAATTAATAAAGGAGTCCTGTGTGAGCGAACACTACATGTGAAGTAATCGAGCCAGCACAAACTGTACAGACTTGTCACCCATTTTTTCAAACCTTGCTAATTTCTGGGAACAGTTATTTATGTCCCATTCCTCAATGTGGTGTTCATCTTTCCAGGAACTACTAACTAGTTTGGAAAGAAAACATTTGAATTTTGGATTTAGAGTTGAAGTTCCAAGCACCTGAGAGTTTCTATCTTAGGATTAAAACTCAAATATTTCATTTCATTATAAAAAAACCCCAAACCCCAAAAAACCCCCAAAAAACAAACAAACAAAAAAAAATCAAACAAAAAAAGGAGCTGTTAGATATAATACTTGGACTGATTCTTGATTTTGCTAATGACACCTAATAAAAAGAAGAGTATACAATGTGGTTTGCTTGATTTCTTTTGACAAATGTTGTGGTTTAACCCAAATCTGCAACTAAGCAGCACACAGTCATTCACCCACTCCTCCACAGTGGGACTGAGGAGAGAATCCAAAGGCTAAAAGTCTGAATACTCATGGGTTGAGATAAACACACGTAAAGGTGAAGCAAAAGCCACACATGCAAGCAAAGCAGAACAATTCACTGGTTCCCAAGGGCAGGCAGGCATTCACCCTTCCCCAGGAGAGCAGGGCCCCATCACACGTAATGGTGCCTTGAGAAGTCAAACACAATCACTCTGAATGTCCCCTTTTTCCTCCTTCTTCCCCCAGCTTTGTATGCTGAGCCTGATGCCACATGGTCAGCTGGGGTCAGTTGTCCTGGCTGTGTTCCCTTAAGACTCACAGTGCACCCCCAGCCTCCTCACTGGAGGGGTGAGGTGAGGAACAGAAAAGGCCTTGACTTTGTGTGAGCACTGCTCAGTGAGAATAAAAACATCCCAGTGTTATCTACACTGTTTCCAGCATAAATCCAAAACATAGCCCATACTTTTACTGTGAAGAAATCCAACTCAATACCAGACAAAACCACCAGGAGGAGACTGCCGAGCCCACTTCCCACTTGTACAGGAAATAGTTTCACTGGCATGATTCTGGCAATTTGTTTCGGAATCTATCAGTCTGTCTGGCTTTATTGAACTGAATGCTTAGATAACATTTCAAGATCATTAATTTGATATGGAAAATTGACATCTTGCAAATAATTTTTCCATATATCTGTTAATTCACTTGAGAATAGACTCTTGCCTCATCTTATATATATTTTCATGCATTTTACATTTTCATACATCTAAAATGTGTGTTTCAAAGAGAGAGAGATAGAGAGAGCAGTTTTTATATAGCTCCTTCAGTCTTACTTAGATAAGACTGAAGAAAAAATTATTTGGGTAAAAAAAGGTTCAGGTTCTGGACATACATTCTTGTGTAGGTTATACCATTCATTACTTTAATGTAGTGATACAGAGATATGGAGCTTTCTTGTCATCTTAATTTTTTCCGTCTCTTACGTTCCATATCTACCATAATGGTCATGCTGGTGTATGGATGCTAAAGTATGATCACTCTGTAGTTTAACTGAAACGTTAATTCTGCTAAAAGTTTGTGTTACATTTAACACAACTGGTGGTCATCACAAACCATTCAACAGACAAAGAGCCCAAAAAATAAGTAGCAAGGTTGCCTCATGATCTAGCTAATGGGGCAACTGTTACTTCTTTTCTTCTAGACTGTTTTTGCAGCAGTCATTTGACATATGGAAACTGAACCTGAGTTGTGTTAATTGAGGTAAAATGCAGAACCCACATAAGAGCAAATCACCATTGATTTTGTAATATTTGGGAAGGCTTCTGGGAATTAGACCAGGCAAGCAGAGGTCAGATGTGTTAGTTCTTATCACACTGCAGGTGTAGAGAAGGTTAAAATCTAATAGGAAGAGGAAAGATGGGGGAAGTTGAAAACAACCTTCTAGAGTCTGAGTGAAAAGCTAGAAAGCACTTTTGAAGAGGGCAAGAATATGAAAATAAAATCCTGTTTTAGAGGATTCCTGCAAAGGAAATGGATGATCAATTAACACTTTGTATTTGTATTTGGTTTCTGCAACCTGGTTTGTAAATCATGTTTGCAGTGTGATTCTCCTCTTTTCGGTGAAGAAATCAAAGCCTCTTTCATAACTCTGGGAGAGAAACATAGTGTTTCACTTAAACCAGACTCACAGCTGGAAGCTGTCCAAAGAACCTGTCATAATACTCTGTAACAAAGACATGACTGAATCACTAAATATAATAAAGAGCAAGAGCAAACTTAGCATTCCTGGAAACTAATGATCTGTTTTCTATTAATTCTATTTCTCATTAACTCCTAGATAAACAACGTTTCCTTTTGCTTTAAGACAAGAAAGGCTAGTATAAGTAGCTTTTTATTTCTGAACTATGACAGACAGAAAACATCCTACTGGGTATTGATTTTATTGGATGGCACGACTAAAGCCTACTTTCAGATGGAAGTAAGGAATGTGAGCTTGGAGTCACATGCAGGGGCTGTTTGACAGAATGACGCGATGGATACGTCCTTTCGTTGCTATGGTGACGGCTCATCTGCTTATATGTCCAAGAAATAGGGCTTTTCATTTTTTCCTCTAAAAAGAAAAATTGCTAAATCATAATAACAAAGTGATTTGTTTTTGCACTAAAGCATAGCTAATGCAAATACCATTGCCCAGTTTTAATTTGGACATGAAATTAATATCCTAGAGCAAATGATATAAACAAATAACTTTCCCATCCTCTACCTACTTACTCCCATAGAATTTTTCACCACAGCAACTGTTTACCTCTTCCGTGAACCTCCAATATATCTGCAACAAATTGGATTTCTGGAATAACTGACACAAGCTCCCAGAATACTGTGGTAACTTTAATAAATTTATTTGAAATTGACATTTAATTTTATTTTTTTACTCAAGCCATCCAGATGTCAGAACTGAACAGATTTTACCAGCATTTTCTATCAATAGTTTCCTGAATATTTAAGTGAACTCTGCTCAGCTGTGGCCATATTCTATTTCTGTTTATTTTCTTCAAGTGCCCTCTGACCAGTCTCTACTAGTGGGAATGTTTACAAGAAGCTCATACAGAAATACACAGCTGAAGCTCCTGAAAATATGTTTGGTTTTTTTTTTAATGTACACAGGGAATATTTTCTTTAAAATTGCCTTCATTCACAATCCAGGATGAGCAACACCAAGATGTGACTAATCAGATCAATTTCATGTGTCAACCAGAAGTAGCTATTTGATAACACTTGATATCTTAACTATTTGATTTGAGATGCAGCACTATTTTTCCTAAGCAGTAGAAAAATCAGTAGAATATTAAACAAACAAACAAAAAAAAAAGCCAAAGAAAATCATGTTCTGTCTGCAAGAGCTCCAAATGAAAAATTAAATTCTCAGTTAAGATTATTTGCAGATATATCAGTCATGCCTTAAATGTAGCTGTCGTTTCATTGTAGTAATCCTCATGCTGTTTCAGAAACCCAAATAAAATAAATATCAAGAACAACCTGATATGGAAAGCATTACAGAAATTACAGATGTATCTGTGAGGCATTGAAGTCATCCTCTCATTCAGCTCATTCAGAATCAGAATGCATGACCATGTTATTTTATCAAATGCAGTGGGGGCTCTATGGCCTCCAGAAATTATTTGTGTAGGTTACAATAACAGTAATTGCAGTGTGACACTTATTTCCATGTGATACTTATTTCCAGATGTCCTCTTGATAAGTGTGCCAGATAGAAAAACCAAAAAATCTAAAAATACTTTTTAGTTGGCATGCAGCATCAAATCTGCAGGTACCTGTTGAAGAATAAGCTTGTTTGCTTTGAGTTGTGATATTTGTTTTAAATGTTTTTTCCCCAGATATATTGCATTACACTGCATATTATAAATATCCTTGTTAGAGTAATGTAGAGTTATACATTTTGAATAGCAATAGTCTTTCCTGATATAAAAGGATTACTTTTTTTAAAGGAAAATAGAATACATGAGTTTTCACAAATGCCTATGAACACAAACCTCCAAATTATCATCTTAAGTCCAGAGATGAATCCTTATGTGTCTTCAAAACACCATCCATTTTATTATAATGATGGTTTTGAGGTTGCTAAAAATACAACAGGTTTCTGCAAGTAGTAATGGTGATAACACAAGGAAGCAAGGACTAAAATTTGCAGAAGCAATCACTGATGTTCTACCAGAGCCATTCCCACTGCAAAATATTTGTACAAATTCTGTGACATTAGGCTCTCTGAGGTGTTATATAGGATCTCACACTCTCTTCCCACTTTACAAATTATCTTTATGTTATTTATAAATATGAATTTATAAATTTGGGGTTTGTTTTCATGCAAATTTTTTCACCTAGATTTTGAAATGTTAGTATAAGATTATTAATACAAGTAGGCTAATAATAAAAGTATGTTGAGTGCATGCCTTTTTTATCTTCTTTGTTTTAGAAATAGAGCAAATTAGCCACAGGTAAACTGACCATCTGTTTTATGCTTGAGCAACAATTTCCCATACTGCAGTTCCTATAAACTCACGCATTTTAACTCCACACTAGCAAATAGCTAAATTGAAATGAACAAATTTAAAGGCTTAAAGGCCCCTTGCCATCCAAACTGTCTGTCTCACACAGGTTTAGGACCTTACCATTTCTCCAGTCCACATCCAGTTACCTTTGCCTGCCATCACTGTCTGGCTAAATTTCAGCAGTTGGTCTGGAAGCCAAGCTCCTGATCTGGTGAGAGAGCTCTCCTAAGCACACTGCCACCCTCACCTTGGTGCTGGCACACACCGGGGACCCTCTCTGTGGGCTCACTTCCCACTGCTGAGAGATCTGAGCCTGGTTCCAGCGGTGCCATTTCCCTCTCTAGGCTCGCCTCAGATCCTGCGTGAGCCGAGCTGCCGTCGGTCACAGCTGGCTCGTCAGAGAGCCTCTGGCTGCAGCAGCAGGTGCTCCACTTGGCCCGCCACGTTTTGCCTGAAAGAATATGCTGAACTCTAATTGAAAATTACCTTCCTGTAACAGACAGAATTTGCCCATTTTTCTGCGACCCACATTCTCTTAGGCACACGCCCACACCCTGCACCCCACAGAAAATATCTATAATTAAGCTATGCCTGGCCTGTGGCTTTGATCAGTCTGAAACCCACTTCCCTGGGCTGCGTTCCTCACTTGCTGCTTCTTCTCAGCAAGTGCTTGTGAATGTGCACCATCCTTTGCCTTTTGGGTGACATGCACCTGCTTCAGCACTCTGCAAAAGAACCTTGGCCAATGATTTTAACATCCTGACAGTCTCCCTCTGCATGCAAGCAGTGGATGTACCAGGCACCACACATGAGTATTTTGCAGCCATCTTGATGAAGGAAAATGGCCAAGGCCTGGTGCAGAACCATGGCATTGACAGCTGAAGCCCAGGTGTTTGGCTGGATTGGATCCAGGCACCTGGGCAAGGGGTAGGGAGACGCTGTTTAAGGGCAGCTACCTGGCAGCTGGATGCCAAGGAAGCCCTGGGAAGACATTTTGCTGTTCTTCTAGTTACCACAGTGGCAGGAGATCCTGGCAGGCAGGACATTTCACCTGGTGGCGACCAGGTGCCCTTGGCTTGGCTTGTGGAGAGAGCTGGAGCCACACAGCCAAGGCACCAACTGCTGTCTGTAGAGGTGGTGTCACATAGTGATGGGAAAAATTACTTAAATAATGGCACAAATTTATATTCTGCTGGGGTAGGAAGTCCAGTTAATCACCAAAAAAGTGACTGAATTTGGCCTCTTCAGCTACTTCAGCATTGCTTTGATAAAAAAGCAAGGGATGTTTCAAGATAAAACAATTGCAGATNGCTACTTCAGCATTGCTTTGATAAGATAAAACAATTGCAGAGCATTCCTTCCTACTGTGTTTTATTACAGTGCTTCCTGCAGTTTCTATGTGTGTTTCACCTCATGACTGAAAGTACAGCTATAAATAAGCTTCTATGATATCTTTTCCAAGTTTGGTTCCTTGAGAGGGGAAAGCTCATCAAATCTCACTATTGTCATAAGTATCTCAAATCTGGAAGCAAATGTATGCAGTTACAGGCAGGCTGATGGTGGCAACATTTTCTGTGGCCTCCGAAAAGAGCTCTAGCAATTTAAATAGCTGGGATCTTTCCAGTGCTCTTTTGAAATTAGCTCCCTGGAATTAAAAATATTATACAATATAATTGCTATCCATTAGATAAAAGTGCATTCTGAAATCAAAATAACTCATCCCTGGATGGAAACAGAGAGAGTTGTATTATTAATTCTGAGGAGCACATTTCATTTTTAAAGTATCTTGTAGAAAACACAAACTGAACTATTTAAACTTTTAAAAGAGTTTTATTTTTGTTCAATATATCTTTAAGAAAGAGAAAAGAAGTAATTAGTATGTTTATTATTTGAATTTAGCCAGTTTTCTTAGGGAATTTAAACCAGAATATTTTTAATCTTGTGTTGAAAATTAACCAAGTAATTTATCACAAAACCTTTTTACTATAACTCAAGTAATCTTATATGACAACATTTCTTATGTTACATTAAAAACTAGAATTAAATACCAATCCAAATTGCACACACATTGTGTTCTAGTCTGTATGTCATACTGTGCTGGAAATATGGACTACAAGTTTTATAATTGCACACTGGCCTAATACATTGAAATAAAATAACAAAAATCACTTGAATTAAAATAGGGAAGAGAATTCAGCTTACATTACAAGTTTATTAGAATTGAGTTTCAAATGTAAATTTGAAATTTTCTCAAGTCTAGTATGTAAAATTTCTCTCAGAGACACGTCTCTACCCTTTTCTACTTTAGGAATACTCAACTCACGCAGGCTCTATAAAATCCAAGAAGCTTTTAAAAAATCATGTGCTTTCATGTTATCACAGTGGTGTTCCAGTAAGCCAAAATTTTTCATTACTCACTTGAGTAAAGCACTTGACAAACCTATTCCTCAGTTTTCATATAAACCAGCTTAGTCCTACATGTTATTCTAAGGACTCAGAAAATAAATAGAAAAATCATAGCTGATCTTGTGACCTGTTAGAGTGCGACAGGAAGATAGATGGTTAATTATATGCAAGGAAAAACTAATATTTCAAAAATTACAATTTTAGGCTACTAATGTTAAAGCATTAATTTTTCATTTATTTTGTAAAGTTTTGAGTGAATTTTTGATAACTCATATGACATCTTTTATGACATATTAACATTTTTTTATGACCCATTAAAATCTATTGGATACCTACAGTTAAATGGATATTTTCAGATTGATGCTTTAGCAAAAAAAAAGCAGGAGAATGCTATGAACCTATGTTTAAGTATGCAGCAGAATTCATTGGTATGTTAAGAAAAAGAAAGAACAAAAAAAAAAAGTTTTTAGTTTAATGCCAATAGGTCTAAGATCCATTCTATTTATGGGGTTGGCTTAGAAAAGTTTAAACTTCCAAATAGGCACCAGATTAGTGATTCCTTGTACCTTGGATGTCTCCAGCCTTGATTAAGTTAAGCTACAGAGCAAGAATCTTGATTAAGTTGATTTAGAGTGCAAGAATCTGAGTTTGATGCTTACTGCACTGTGTGAGTAGATTTGTCAGGTAAAAGAATGACTGCACATGAGTCACATCATAATTTCATGTGCAGTTCCATCCTGGAGAGGCTGCACTTGTGCGCCATATGCCAGAACAACTGACTCAGCACATGGTTTACTCCCCTGTTATTTCTGGAAAGGTCCTACGCAAGAGCTTGGAGGCTTCTCATCTGCAAGAGGCACAGGACACAATTATCCATGGGAATTTGAGTGGATAAAAGTAGTATGGAGTGCTTCCCATAAAGGGAAAAAAAAAGGCTAAGAAAATTATCTGAGCATTTGCTTAAGGCCAGGAAAAAATTATGCTGCCTCATGAATACAGATAGCTGCATTTTAGTTCTCAAGAATTAACCCAAAATTGTGTATATCTTAAGCAGGTTACACAGACCCCATAGCAGAATTAAGCTTTGTCAAAACCAGACTGAGCAAAATGATAATTTTTTATTCAGGAAGGTATCCTGACTTTGGTTTATTTTGTTTTGAATTCTTGCTTATGTTCCTCTATTTTTAAAGCTGTTTCTTTAAAATGTGGTGTTCTTTTAGGAATGCAAAAGTTTAGCCAATGATTTTTATGCCTATTTGAAATAACTGTGCATTGTTAGGTTAATTTGGTTTCAATTTTCAAAACAATAACACGAAGACTATTTAAAGGCAATCAAAATACTGAAACTTATAGAAATAATTCCTAATCCTGAAATGGTTATGTAAGAACAGATAGAATTTGTCAAGAGTTGTATGCTGCCGTAAAATCCTGAATGATGTTATTAAACCAAATCCACAAGATTCACTTATTCTACTGGCACATACATCTTCTCTGCTGGTTGCCACTGAGGACTGTTGCCATGTGGAGTCCTGAAGTACCCTCATGCTTCTGCTGTCAGACCTCTGGGTTTGACTTGCAATAAATCCTTCCTAAAAGGGAATTTAGCCAGCTGTCCCTAGCTGCTGCTCTAGATTTGTACAAAAGGTTGTACAGATATGCACAAAAGGAGTGCATGTATTCATCAGTATTTGCTCATCCAGATATGCACATGTGCTGGAAGTGATGTATAAGCTAGCTGACCTGAAGCCTTTCCTCCAGGTCTTCCTGTTGGTATGCACTGATGACTCCCTGAAAGCCTTATAGGATCTATAGGATCAACAATCAAAATGAGTGAATTTTGTTGTACAATTTTCTCTATTTTGTGGGAATAGGATTAGAAAATTTGCTAATGGGAAAAAAGCCCTGAATACTTGGGAGAATTAACTTTTATGTTTATGTTTTATGAGAATATATTTTTGGAATATGTGTAACGTACCTGATTATTAGGGCATCATTTCAGTAGTAGTATTAATTTTATTTTTTCAGTGTTTTTTAATACACAAATTTTCCTCAGTACTGAATAGCAATACAAATCTCAATAAAGATATTATACATGCAGTTCATTTACTGTGCTTTCTTCTCACTGCCTGATCCTACCTAGGATTTCTTGCAAATAATAGAGGAAAAGACTGACAGAGTGGAGGTGTTAAATAATAGTTGGGTGATTTATCCTCCCAACTATTCACAAGCTATTTTTGAATTCAAGTGATAAAGGAATACCGAAGCTTATTGAAGCTTCTGGTTCTGTTGAGCACGGCAGAAGTACATGGAGACTGCTTTTGCTGGTTTTCAAATATGCATCTTAATATTCACCTTCTAATTTCCTCTTGATTATGATATTTGGTGTTTTTCATTTACAGTTACAGGAGAATATCTCTCTTATCTGGAAAAGTCTGTCTTTTAAAGAAGGATCAAAAATATGAATATGGTTGCATTTTTAAGACATGAAAATGGAAGGCAAATTAAAGTACTTTATTATTATTATTATTATTTGAAGTGACATTTTTGTTTAATGCCATTCTCAGGTTTTTGTGTGCTTGATTCATGGTTTGTGAAGGATTAAGGCTGGCAATCCCAACTTTCAAAGTGATCCAGGGAAACAACCTCAGCCTATTTCTTTTAATTCCAAATAAGCCTTGCTCTTATTCAAGAAAGAAAATCAAATTCATGGTGTGGACTTGAGTGGGGAGAATTTATCCTATATTATTTGCAAGTAAACCATACACACATTTGATGGCTGGTTAAAGGAACGGTTTGTGCTGCCTCTGCCATTTATTACAGAAGTATAGCCACGCTGGGAGTGTAATTCCTGTTGCCATGGAGTAGCAATGCATATCAATGTTAGACAAATTTTAAGATATGAAAAGAAAAATATACTGGGCTAGCTCTAAAACAGAGAAGGGGCATTTAAGCAGAAAGAACATAATAACTCAGTCTTGAATTTGCACAAAACTTACCTTTCTTTCAGAGTGTGTTCTGATGATACATTTCACCTAAATGAGATCACGATGTCCTACAATTTTCCATAATAAAATTGAACTAGTATTGAGTACCACAACTGCATAAAATTCACCAGTAACTCTTGAAAAGTTCAGATGTCCTGTTCAAACACCAACCAATTCACACTGTCCTTACCTGCAAGACATGCTGACATAAATGTGAGAGGAAAAAGTGTTACAAAAAGAGTGGGTTTTTTTAGTACAAATTACTTACATTCTATTTCAGTTTATCACCAGAGTAAAAATATTTGCTTTTTTAAAAGCAGCAAATGCAGAAAGTTCTAGATTTCAATGTCTGAAAACTAAAAAAAAAAAAAAATTTAAATAAATACTGCCAATTAGATTCACTTTCTGTTGCTGCAAGCTTCAAAAATAAGAAAAAACTTCACAGAATCTACCGTCACGACTCAGTTGAAATCCATTAATACCTTGATCCCTGGTATTAGCAACTGTGCTCTCTGTTGCCTAGGGAGGAAAAATTAAGGACTAGTGGGCAGTAAAATGAAGCAGTAATGGCTTTTACTATTGTGGTCTGTGCCCACCAGAGCTTCATAAACGCCATCAAAACCTTAAGGAGATGTTTCTCTCTTGCAGTACTTGTGTGTGGTGGAGCTGCCAGCACCAAGCCCAGCATAGCAAAGCATCCCATCAGGGGTATGCCCTGGAGTGGGAAGTGTGCTCTGCCTGCAGAGGAGCCACTGTGGTGTCTCATCTAGAGCTGGCAGAGACAAACACATAGGAAACCAGGCTAAGAGAGAAGGAAGACCCACTGCAGAGTGCTTTAGAAGAGAGTAGCCATTCATTCCCACACACACAGAGACAAGTGTAGAGTGAACTCCAAACTTTTCTGTTGGCATCTCCACTACCTAGAAAACACGATGGTTAAATGAAATGAAATGGAAAGTAGGATAACAAGGGAAATGTGAATCCAATGGTTCAGTATAGCTCGCTTTGTTGACATTTGGTGTTGACAAAACAAATGTAATACAAATGATTTTCAAAGGATTTAGTCATTCCCTATGACTGTTACATTCCTTACTGAATGCAAACTTAATTTTCATAGCTGCCTACAATTATGTACGTGCAGCTGTGTCCAAACATATTTGGAATATATTATCAGGGTTCTCCTTGAATAGTTTGGGTTTTTTTTTTTTCAAAATAGTAGGAAGAACTGAAACCAGGAGTGTTATAGACAGATAATAAACAGCTTTTCTTAGAATCATGGAACACTGCCTGAAAGTTTTTTTGCTGAAGAATGAAAAAAAAAATAAACTGATGAGGCTGAAACTGAACCCCATTTTTAAGAATGCCTTCATCTGGCTACAGACACTATTCCTAATTTCCTTATTTGTGTATTTCTGCAATGAATGGAATGTTTTTCATTCCATCTGCCCACATTAGCATCATCCTGCCCTTAGCAATGATTAGATGGTGAGTTGGCACTACCTAATATTCATCTTTAGATGTGACCCTGCACTGCAGTTTTTTAGGAGAACATTCAAAAGTCTCTTGACTTGTCTTCCAAAATAGACACACTTTATCTATGAAAAATAGTGAGTTTGTTTTGTTGTGTTTTTAAAATTAGGGTATTAGTTTTTACCTGACAGCAATATTCTAAATAAGAAGAGTAAGAAAAATTATTTTTGAAAGCTATACTGGAGCTATACTCTCTCTACTGGAGATACTTTGATTATATTTTATTTCAAATTTCAATAGAAATGTTATACAAGATTGATTGTGTCTTTTGTTAACTACTTTCCTGGGCATCAGTGTTCTAGGAATATGTGAATCAAACACAAGTTCTGCCTAGAAGGAGTAGAACCAGAAACAATTTAAGAAAGAAGTAGGAGAGTCCTGTTTAGGACCAGTCTGATTACCTGGCCCAACTAAGTGCAGACATCTGGGTAACAGATCATTAAGTGTGTTTGGGATGACAAAACAACTATCCTCTGTGTCCGTGTTTCATAGACCTTCCATGACAAAAAAAATCTCCCAATGAACATAAGACTTTCCACTATGGGCTGCTGTGTTTCCCATGCTGATTCCCATAGGATGAGGGAGTGAAAATTCCACTACTCCTGTCAGATACGCTGTAAAGAATCAAAAGAGAAGAATGTTACAAACAAATTTACACAAACAGAAACTACACCCATGCTGGTCCTTTCCCTCAGGCTTGGAGGTTTCGGTGGCTTTATAGCTTTACAGTTTCTTTATGGCTTCATCATCTCAACAAATAGGAGCATGACAATAATTCAGAAGTACTGAGAAAGGGTGAATGTTAAAAGAGGAAGGGCTAGAGGTTAGATTTTATGTATAAAACTATATTCACATGTAGCATATAGATGAATTGAATCTTGTAATAAATAAATATTTTCTACAATACTTAAATGGTTTGTACTTCAACCATTAATTTAATTGTAAATGAACTAGGAATAACTTGCTCTTTTTAAATAGACCAATAAAACATTAGTTAGACTAGCAGTAAAATCTTGGTTCATTTATATGACAGGCTCCAGTTTTCCCCTAACAGTCTTTTGATGGTAACATCAGGGATGGTTTCTTACTAACTATTCCTTATTGCAGAGCTCCTCTTGAAGTAAGGTCTGTTTTCTTCCTTTAAAATCTTTGGGAACAGACAGTTATTGTCAAATGCTTCAACACTTAGTGTTACCTGTTCTGAATTTGACTTCCCTTTCTGACACAGCTCATAGGAGACTTCAAGTGCAACCCTTATTCTAGCAGTTATTTAATTCCTCCCTCAGAACAGAAGTTGGGTTCTTGACATGTAGAGAAAAAGATAAGGGATAAATGGGGTTAATGAGCACTTAAAAGAAAAATAAATACTATAAAGGTTATAAATAAATAAGGTTTATATTTAAAGAATAGAACCCCCTGGGGTTATTCATGCTGTAAATTTTTATGCTTTTATTAAATCAGAGATTTTTCAGAGTGACTAGTACTGAAATGATTGTATTTAATTTGTCTGTAAAATGGTATTTAGTTGATATCAAACTCCTGTTTAAAACACAAGTGGTCATAACAGATCACATCAGGACAGGGACATTCCAGAGTCAAGAGCACTATGGCATATGTTCATTGGCATGAACAGGTGGAAAAGGGACAGCAAAGATGATAGTACAGTCAGAGCCGAGGAAGGAAAACATGTTACCTGGGATTGAGATGAGAAGGGATTATTTTTGGAAGGAGATGTATTTCTAGCAGTTGTTCTTAAAAGATTGCATCAACATCAAAATTGGTTTGGAGAGATGACTGGTATGAACATAAATATTAATGAACAGTTAATATTTCTGCTTTCAAGCTAGGTGAAGTTTATGGTAAGAGAAAAAGTGCATGTTAATAAACTATCAGGAAAGACTAGAACAGACTGAGGAAATTATTGGCATATTAGCTATTCAGGCAGTCTGAAACAGAAGTTTGAGGATCTAAAGGATTTAATTGGTTTAATACTCCTGTAGTAGCTGTGTTTCTTTATGCTGGATGTAAGCATCTACTTGAATGTAATTTTTGAGGGGCATGTATTTTTACATGACTTGAGGTTTGTAAAGCATGTATATGTAGTCCATAGATCTACACAATATTTTTATGTAACTTTAAAAACCATCACAGAGGGCTTAAGGAAGTTTTTCCATGTTAATTTTAAGCATCTGGTGTTGTACCATTAAAAAGTAAGCAGACATCTTCTTTCTGTAAATCAGTGCAATTGTTTCTTTGTACCTGTTTAGGGTTTGTATAGACAGTGCCCTGTGGCAGAACAAATCACAGCCTAAGCTGTGTGGAAAAATACGCTGGTCTGAGACAAACACCTGCTAATATCACTGTATTTCTCTGACTTTTACAAACTAGCTGGATATTTTTACATATTGAAGAAGAGTATGTACTTAAGTATAAAAACTTTTAGAATCTGGAAACAAATATGCAAAGTAAAATTCTTGGTGTGATTAAATGAAACCTGTGTGCACACATGCAATATAAGCAGAAAGAATGATGGCAAGTAGATGTCATCTCTCTAAATCTCTTAAGTTTGGTATAATTTTCTGCTAAATAGTTGCTACTTATAGAATTAAGATTGAAGCTATATAAAATACTGATGACTTTTTAAAATATTTATTTATAAAAATGATGAATCACAGAAAGGTCCCCTGGATGAGGTTATTTTGCAGATCATTACGAGGCAGATTCGCATTCTCCTACAACCTGGACATCTGACAGTTGGGAAATTTCATAGAAATAAAGTATATATTGCTTGTGTAAGAGTATAAAATAGCTAATTTTTAGACATATGAACTCTAATACACCAAAATCCTCAGCTGACATGAATTAGTGAAGCTGTACTGGTTTATGTGACATGAAACTCAGACACCATTTCTCAAAGGCTATTTGGGTATAACTTTTGGAATAATGTATATACTTCTATGAATAACATGGTTCTCAAAATGTGCATACTTTGATCAGTGTAGCTAGGATTCTTTGAGTGATGAGTATTTTATTCAATTGGGAAAATATTTTCTGTGACCATTATTAATATAGGTACTTCTTTGCTGGATTTACTTTTGTTTCTATTAAAAACTGTAAAGGCTATTGATTTATACTGTGAGTCTTTTCCATCATATACACATTGCAATCTCTCAGACACATATTTGAGGTAGGAATAATATTTTTAATAAGTAAATTCATAAAACCACATAATGGAATTCTTATTACAGGCAAAAAATTGAGATACAGTACATGGGCTATAAGCCAGGCCACTACTTGAATATTTTTCTGCTAAGAAAGTTGGCTTTAGCATGTATGATTTCCCAAGCCTTAGTGACAAAATGACAGACATTTGTAGTTCTCAATTATTCATAACCACATTAATGACATTTAGAAAATAATTAAAGAATAGCATTACTACAGTTTATGAACAAGTTGTTCAAACAAAAGGAGGTTTTGAAATGATATTTTAAATTGGATAACCACATATATTTATGTACTTGTGTATTACATTTTAAGGATTTTTTAATGATTTTTTTTTTAGTGTCATGTCAGGGAAATAACAGTTCCCTTGAGTATATCATAATTAATCAGATCTAACATGATAACATTTCAAAAGTGGTCAAAAAAAAATAAAAAGATGTGACGATTATAGAAGGATGCACTATACACTGATACAATTGTTCATGATAGTCTCTTTATTACGGATAATTCATATATCTGCCTTCTAAAACAAATTAGAAGAAAAAGAAGTAAAATCATTGCTACATATTATGTCTACTGAAATAACATATGCTTGTTTCATATCTATGCTCTTGCACTAGCCCAGTGGTAGAAGAAAATGTGCAAAGAGGAAATGTGCAAAGCTACTCCAAATGAAACTACATTGTTGCATACAGTTACAGTTTAAATACAATAACTACCCTGTTTGATATTAATATATTCATTAAGATTCTCTTTGCTGGTAAATATTTAATAATGCCAAGCTTCTTTGTAAACGTGAAGTTTGCAATGTAGATGACCACCAATAAAACTATCTATCAGTAAGGGTTTGAGGCGTGTCGATAAGATCATATTCAGATTGTCAATGTAATCAAGACCGTGATATAGGAAAGGAATTCTTGCAGGATAAGGTAGCACTTAATAAGGCTGTAAATTTTCAGTGTGTTGCATACAGGGAGGGGGACAGGGGTGTTTCACTGCTCCTTCACAGAGGTCCTTTGGCTTCGCTGGGGCTCAGATCAGAAATGGAAAGGAAGTAGGAAAGGGATGGGCCTCTGCAGATGCCGCAGACTCCTAAGACTCTCATGTTAGGAATAAATCTACCCAGGGCTGATGACTGCTATAGGACTAGTACACTAGCTAAACCACCCAGATAGAACTCTTAATAATGCAGTTGTGCTATGCTAACCTCTCATACAGGGGAAAATTTAATGACTAGGAATATAAAAAAGTGTACCATGGCTCATCCACTTTCACAGAAGCAAGTAATCGCAGATGTTTCAAACTGCATCTCCTTAGAATGGACACATCATTATTTTCACCAGCCATCTATACATTGACCATAAAGAGTCAGATCTTGTGAGGTGCTGGCTTACATTGTCATGCTCATTGCCAGTGAGCAGTTGGCAAAGCTGCCGATTGTCTTGCATGAATCACTTTGACTCTTTTGAAGCAATAGACTTGAATTAAAAGTGACCATTTCTCTAGAGTTACGAATCATTCACTATTCTTCTACTTTTGCAATGAGTAGTTTTGCAATCCTTACTTAAAATATAATTCAGAATGGCAGTAAAAGTAAAAGTAATATCAAGAGGGCAGCAAATATTATCCAGTTTTCATCCATAGTAATTTAAACAAAATTATAAACTCTCCCCCCAAAGAAGAACAAGAGATAAATTTCTTAAAATTATTGCTATATTTAGCAGCTCATAACATCACCAACATGCACATTTCTGTGATTTAGATTTAATACAAATATTTCAAAATACAGATCTGAAAAATGCTTTCCATTTTTATTACAGGCCTATTCAATAAAATATATACCTTTGGTATAATATGTTCTGTTGTATATAGCAAACCATTTTCATTGTCATCAAAAATATATTTTAGCACTTGCGAATTACAGGGGACTTGGATTCCTCAGATAACCCACATATTGGATACAGTATCTTGAACCAGCTCCTAAATATGTAGACATGATATAGATGTACATTTTCTGTAGGAAATGGAAAGGGAAAGGTCTTTGAAAATTCTAAACTTACTAATGATAAAGCTACTTTACTGTATTTATGCTACTTTCATAGATATATAATAAGACATTATTTTCATTGAAAATATGCTTTAAATAAGGCAATTTTTGTAAGAATTTAAATAGTATTTTTTCTTGCATGAAAAACTCATTTACTTGTAAGGTGGTCATGCCTCCCTTGTTATTCTAAAATCACTACACACAAAGCAATAAAATTACAGAGCTAAGCATCCTCCAAGGATGAAATCACAGTGAAGAAAGCTGTGATATACTTTATGCTGTAAATCATGTTGTATCATATCATATGATGATACCACAATAGAAGAGAGCTGGTTATTTACACAGTGGTTCTGACTGGAGAATGTAAACAAAGATGAGTCAAGCACCTCAGCAATGCATTGACTTGCTAGTTCATATCCAAGGTTTTACATCGTTGTTCATTATGTTCCACTGATAACTTGACATGAGGCACCTGTTTTTAAGGTAAGAAACTGGTCAGGGGATGAAGTGTCAGTAGGGCTTTCAAGTAAATATGAATCCATTCCCTTTAGCTCATTAGTAAACCAAGGGTATTCTAATCTATGATCCAAGAAAGATGGGATGCTGTTAGGTTTATATGCAGTTTAAGGAGTTCTATGACAGAATGACAGTTGTTTTCTAAGACATATAAGCTCAAGAAAATCTCCAGTACAGTAAATTATATTTTAAAATAACTTTTTAAGTAAAATTCACATTTTAACATAGATTAACAAAAGTCTGATGGCTATTCAGAAGCTCTTTGTCCCACTGACATTGTTGGAATTGGCTTGGAAAAGCTCAAGTGTACTTCAACATCACCGTAGGTATAAACAATTGAGCATTAAAAGGTATGACAGTTGGAGCTTCTTTCCAGAACTAAATGCTCCTTCTTTTTAAGGTCAATTTGAAGGTGAATACTATTGTTGTGAATTACTTTTCTCTGCCAGAGGACTTCATTATAAAGAGAGATTCATTGTTGCAGGAGACAGCCTGTCTTGCTATTCTTCCTCACTTCACACTGTACTTCCCCTTACTGAAGAGGTCCCTGCTGTCTGTGGAAAGTCCTGAGAATCACATGTTCCTCTTTGTACCACTGTTATAATAGGATCTTCCCTTTTCTGTTATTTAAAGGTATCTAATTTTTCTAGGTTATTACACTATGTTCATGATAGTGTTAAACCCCTAATTATTAATTTTAAAAGTTTAACTGTGGCAGATTAAAAAATATCTGCCTCAAGTTATGCTCAGATCAGTTTCAGAAAGATGTTAGATACTCATCCTGTATATATGTCTTATTTCCCAGTGTTTTACGGGTTTAAGATTCCATTAACCAGACAAAGCTGCTATACACAACTATTACTCCTATTAAATGCATTAATCTTCTTCTCACAGAGATTTAGAACTTCTGTCTTGTACACAAGTGAGATATAAAAGTTCTTCCTCACTTATGTTTCTAGAAGGTGTTTCCCCAGAAACTCCTCTGGGGCACTTCCTGATTTCATGAGTTACTGTCTCTTCAGAAATAATGGTCATTTAAATTTCTCTTCCCAACCCTCCTACACTTCTTTTTCATGCTGAAACGGCTTGAGCTGATGAATCATGGCTCTTTTCCTTCCTTGCTGTTTATCCTCCTGCCCTTGGAGCTTTGAAGATAATCATTCAGGCATGTTTCTCCTCCTAAAAGCTATTTTAAAATTGAGAAGTCAATTGAGAATGTCATTCCTGGGAGGGCTGGTGAAGTTTAATATCCAAAAAAATTATATTTGTGTCCAAATTATATTTGTTAGTAGCAAAGAAATATAGATAGAGGTACTTATCAAAAATCCTAATGAATTTTCAATTACCTTGATTTTTCACTTCACATCTTGTAATATATTACATAAAGGTCTGCTTTCATTTTTTAAAAGAAGTTTTCAGAGATTTTAGAATCAGGACGGTAACATGGACAGAAAAAGCGAAAAGTGGCAGGAATATTTTTATGATTTGTTTTACTGAATCAGGCAATATGGATACTTCTGATTCAATCTCTTTCTAGGTGCTTATCTCCATCTAAGAAAAAAAAGTAGCTACTCATAACTTTTTATTCCCTCAAGGATATCATTATGTCATTGTACAATGGATATACCTTTATGTAATAGGATCTGTATGTCAAGGCTCTGTAGCAAGCTTCCAAACACCATGCAAGAAATTTGATCAAAGTGCTTTCAGTGTAGAAGATATATTTCACTATAATATTTAACAGGAGGTCTAATAAAGCAGACACTTTTTTGGATGCTGTTGAGTGATAATAGCAAGATTCCCATCTTCAGACAGAGTCCACCTTCACTTGATTGTTGTTTGTAATCAGCGGAGAAGGTTTGCTTCTCATTCTGTCTCCTGCATCATTAGAACTATCCTGGAAAAAAACTTTCGCTGTACAAAAAGTGACAATAATTCTCTTGTATTCTCTTCTGAAATTCTGGTTCAGGAGTCCATACACTATAGCATTAAGGCAGCTGTTGAAATATGCCATGTAATAACTAGACACAAACAACCACTCTGGAATCCTAGGGATTACAGTTTTGGGGTTGACAGCCACTGCAAGGCCTATAAAGTTCAAAGGAGCCCAGCAGACTGCAAAGAGTACAAATACCACAAACATGGTCACAAAGTTTCTGAAGTCATGTGGTTTCAGCCTAGGGTTGTTATCCGGTTTAACCCTTCGCCTTACCTGAATAACGAGGATCCATATTCGCAAGTAACAGAAAGTAACTACGGCTATGGGAAGCAGGAAGTGGAAAAACACAACTGCTATAGTATATGCTGAGCTCACAGACTGTGCAAATGTACATGAGTAAATCCTGGGGTCGTACTGCAGTGATCCCACAAACAGGTTGGGCACGATAGCAACAAATGTTAGGACCCATATAAGAACAATATAGCACAATGAATTCTTGTCGCTGTACAGCTTGTCATATTTGAGACTGTGGCAGATATAGCAGTAGCGATTGATAGCGATGCCTGTAATATTGAAGATTGATCCAATGACACTTAGGCCCATCAAGAAGCCACTAATCTGGCAGTGTAGGTATCCCAGTTTCCATCCGTTGTGAAACACAGATGTGAGGACCAGTGGATAAGGGTAGATAGCTACTATCAAGTCTGCAACTGCCAGGCTTACAACAAACACATTTCCTGTAAAATAAATATAAAAAGGCAAGTATTAGTTTTTCTTTTGCTCTTTTCTGTCATTTCTGCTCTCATTATATTAATGAGCAGCCCCAGTGGAACACTTTAAATGTAATTCGTTTCTACTTTCTAGCTCAAAATTCATTGTCATATATCAGAAACAAGACACTCATTTTTATTTTAAAAAGATAGTTTAACTTACAGATGCACCTTTTGAAAGAAAACTGTCTTTAAGCTTATTTACCATGATGTATTATTTTTATACGTATCATTTATTTGGATTATTTCAATCACACAGACTTAAAATTCACATAAAATCAAAATATTCATAACTTTAAGGCTTGCTTTGGTTTTAAATAGTCTCTCTTGAAAAATCAGCAAAAATATTACTAATACATTTCTAAACTCACATTTACCTTCTTTATTTAACTTCCTTTCTTTACGTTAACTGGCTCTTAACTTTTCCAGTCCTGAAATGAAAATCTTTTTTCTCCCATTTGTATTTCAAGCTTCCATGACTAGTATGACTTTTACATTTTTCTTTTTGAACCTGCTGGCAAGTACTTAAATAATGTTAACTTCTAAGAGTCTAGTTGAAAACAGTTGTCTTTCCTAAAGACATGCTTTTCAGTAAAAAAAGAGGTGCTGGGCAGTGGCCTAGATGGTTTCCAGACAGTACTGATGCCCCATTTTTTTCTGCCTCCAAACTGGAAAATTAAGCAATGAAACATTCTGCTGATTCATTTTTTAAACAAAGGGAGATGATAATCTTCAAAGACAATAGAATCCATCATGTTTTGAATTCATTTTTTGAGGATAGATTATATTTTCTTTCTTTAGTTGCTTAAATGATAAGCGTGTAAGGTCTGAATGCCTCCCATCCATTCTAATTTCTAAGAAGTTCACAAGAGACATTGATGCCACTTTTATTCATTTCTTTAAAATAACTATTACATGTAAAGCTCTAGTTATTCATGTCCATAGTACAGAAAGCTATCAATGTTACCTATACATGCATGTCTGTAGGTATATAAATACCTATCTACATAGGCATTTGATATTTGCAGTTCTGAGATTATTCATGCAAGATTAAATATGAAATTCTATTTCAACCTGTAATAAAATATATTATTAGTTTCAGATGATGTACAATTTCAGTGCAAATCCAAGGTCGCCTTGGTGAATTGTTTTATTAATTTATTTTTAGCATAAAAAATATAAACACATAATAGCAGTTAGTAGCAAAGGCAAAAGTATCCACAGACCAATAGGGCATTTTAGCTGCTAAAGTTCTCAAAACTACTTTTTAATATATTATTTCAAATAACTTCAAATGTATAATCCCTTACCAATCTCAGGGTTTAAATATCCAGTTAAAAATGTTCAATCTGCAAATACTGTCAGAGAAAAACACAGATATAATCTTTCTCTGGACTGCTGTGTTTCAATTTTGATACATGCACAAAAAACCACATTTTATATTTATACTAATGGCACGTGGAACAAATGGCCTCAATTAAAAGACTGCTGCACTAGTTTTCCTTGATTTAGTATCTGGATTTATAAATAACTTTCTTGTGATAATGTCTGTAGCTGTTTTGTCTTTGACTGGGGATTCACTGCCAGACTGAAATATACTTATCCTGAAGCCTTTGGCAGAATTCCAGATCATTTCAGCACAAACATCAGAGCTTCTTTGAGCAGAAGATGACACAGGAAAAAAAGCACTGCTTTCAGAATTCATCCTTGACATAGTGGCAATTGATACAAGAACAAGACACTGCATGGAACTTAGAGCTCTTTGTTTATCTGATGAACCAAGAAGTGGAAAGTAAATGAAAACCTGCTGTTGGCAGGTTTTTTTCCCCCTGTCCAGAATATTGCAGGATTGATGAAATGGTAACATATAAACTCCAGACACTTATTAAAATGTAATACTTGAAAGAATTCTATTTGTATTTGCTCATTAACTTTCTGCTGAGCTGGAGACTGCCTATCTTAAACTTCTTTCTCTGCCATCCACTAAAACTTCTGATGCTGTTGACCATTATTATTGCTAATATTGTCATTATTCACCCACTTTAGTCAAATGGTAAAGACAAAGTTAAAAGGGTTTTTTTTTCCCGTTAAAAGGCGTTTTATTGAAAGGTGATAGATGGTATACATTTCTCTGAATAGTTTTAGCTTTGGAAACAAATGAGTCTAGGAAGAGTAGACACTCTGTCTCTGAATCAACCAAATTTCAGGCTTCCATAAACTCATGCACCATGGTCGTTCCAGCTTTTTTCAGCTGGCTGCAGTTGAATGACAAACTGGAAATCTTGGCAACACAAGCTGTTTCATGTGAAAATTGGAGGCTAGCAGGAGACTAGCAGGATATCCTAGTAGCCTGTCATAAAAAAAAGAAAAAAACCACCAAAAAACGTAAATCATGAGTTTGGAAATCGAGTTGCAAGCTGCCAGCTCATGGTGAGCATGACAGCTGAATAAATAAAGCATTGGGGGTGGAAACTTCTTGGAAACCAGCTACCTGTTTGCAGGCAGGAATTTTAATTTGCCTTTCAGGAAGAGTTA
Source organism: Polioptila caerulea (assembly GCA_013397295.1). Lineage (NCBI taxonomy): Eukaryota > Metazoa > Chordata > Aves > Passeriformes > Certhiidae > Polioptila > Polioptila caerulea. The sequence continues at coordinate 182,911 of VYXF01005518.1, read as the reverse complement.
TTTTAAAACTTGAGTTTAGATACATTTTCCTTATGAGCACAGAATTTTTTTTTTTATAAGACAGAAAATTAAAACAAAAAAGAATTTGGCATTAGTATGATGGTTGTATATTTTGAGGTTCATTGTTTCAGACCCTGAAGTTGGGTCTGAAATGAAATTTAGCTTTCATATGTTATATAATAAACAATTTAAAAACCTGATCCTAACTTTAGGTTGAAAGATATTGCTAATTTATGAAATTCCCATTTTATAATGGCATATTGTGAAATTAAACTCTTATGTTTGTAGAATACTTGGTATTTTAGAGGGAGTATCACAAAAATGTATACAGGAAAGGATTAATTTTTTATCTTCAGATTTAGGTTTGAACAGAATACTATAAATGAAGCCTGAAATTCCATATTGAACCCTCCAGAAAGGCCACAAAATCAAAATCTTAAATAACTCTTCCTTGAAGAAAAAATATTCATTCTCTTTAGAGAGTAGGATCACGTTACTGTGAAAAAATATGATTTGTGTACCTAAAGAATAAATTATTATGCATTAACATCAGTTGGCTGAACTGAGAAGGCAGAGGTTGAATTTCTTGACTTTGGCATAAGCCAAATAAGCTTTCATGAATTTAAGCAAATGTTGTGCAGTGGATGTATGTAGGAAGAAAGATAATCTACTGGTAACCAGCTTGAGCAGGTTGTGATTTTAGATGCTGTCTAAAGTAATGTTCCACTAAATAATTTCACCATCCTTACTGAAAAAGAAGCCTTTCTGCTCAGCAAACACATAGAAACTTCAGATCTACCTGCTGAATATAAAGCTGCATTAATGCAACAGAAGACAAGCAAGAGTTTTCCTAGATAATTTGAGTTTTCCAAGAGCACAATACAACATTAATTGAGTGTAAAAATCATTACTCTGACAGATTATAAGAAAAAATGCATATGGGATTGCCAAGATGTCAAAATGAGTATAAGAGCCCCAATGAAAACTACATGATGTAGTTGTATCATAAGCAACTTGTATTTGCAGAACATATAAAAATTACTGTGTGGGTTGTTATTCCCTAGATTTAGTGCTAAGTATGTCCTGAATGATAAATAGAAAGTTTCTAGAAATTTCTAGCAACTTAAATATGTGCAGAATATTAATGGAAAAAGATTAAGGTTACATATACTAGGTGGTGCTGAATGCTGGCCATAGACAGAGTGGAGGGCTGAACATTTTGCCAGCAAGTCAAAAATGACTAATTCTTCTGGAAATTTTAGGAGAAGTGAGGGTGATGTGGTCTACAGAGCTCTTTCCTCAAGTGCTAGGACTGGGAAGTACTTTTACTCTCCTGAAATATTTATTCTGGGGAAAAGAACCTACCATAAAAAAGAGCAACAGCTTATGTATGGAAAAAAAATAGTGTTTTAAAGCATTAGGGAGATCCCAGCTAGAATATTTAGTACTCAGAAAATCTGAGTAAATTTTAGAAAAGATTGCAAATTGCTGGCAACATGAGTGAAGCTACTTTTTCTCCTTTTTTTCACAAGTTATTTCTATATCCTTTTAATATTAGTTGCCAAGTCACTATTCTAGTCACATTTTTCAAAGTTTTTCCTGGATAAATAATGGTTTGGCTTCTTACAACAAATGTTTTCCACAAGTCAACATATTTTCATCACGTAGTTACATTTTGAAACACATGCCAGCATGTTTCCATTAGTGCTTCAGGTTGGACCAATTTTCCATGAGGGTTTTAGTCTTTATGCCAACTGGAGTTGCTTTATCTTTAAAGTAAGACTAAACAGTACATGCAGCAGTCATTGAAATCACATACAAGGAGTTTTTTTCAGTGGCCAGTGTCTCAGACCTCTAATGTTTACTTGCTAAGTACATTTTTAAGGAAAGAGTGTAATTGGTCCAACAGTGCTAAATTTTAGAAGATCAAACTTAGTTTCTAATGATCAGATTAATGCAATTCTTATCTATTGCCTTTCCATCACTTTTAAGATATTGATAGATACATTAACAGTAATTTCCAATTTTTTCATAATTAGCCTTAATTAACAGGATGCTTTCCTATAAACTTTGATCATGTTTTGCAGACACTGAACTGTATTTAAATATCATAATGCAAAGTTTGTTATGCACACAGTTTTTACATATCTAATGGCATTAAAAAAAAAATTAAATTTCTAAGCACTGGTTTCTGATCATTCTAATACTTCTACCAATTTTCCTCAAGGACAGCTTACAGATTTTTTTGGCATTTTGAAATCTTTCTGATTAATCTAGCCCTTGTTCAGGATGTTAATTTGAAAGTTTATGCTCCTAGCTGGAAACAAGACTCTGATAGGTGCTCACCACTGAACGCCTGCAGCATCAGAAACTTTAAATTTGATACCTCATAACCGGGTACAGCACCAGAGAGATTAACTTCTTCCTTAGAGAGGCATTTTGTCAGACCTCTGCTTATTTAATGACATTTCCATGTACAAAATGGTGTCCCAATGACAAATATTAAAGCTAGATTTGTTTCATATCCCATGAACACTTTTTTCCCTGAATGTTTTTTCATTAGCAGCAATATTTCACTTGTAAAACATCATAAACAACTACAAAATCAAGGAGTGAAAGCTCTTTTTGTCAGTACCTAATACAAATTTAATAATTTTTTCTTGTACATGTATCCAGAATCAAATCTTAGCTCTACTCAGTGTTTCTTCTACCTGGGAGATGAACCAGTCAGAATGTTTCAAGAAAAAGATCAGTTCATAATTTTTCTAGCATTAAATTAATACTGAAAAGTTGTACCTGGCAGCACAGTTTGGGTTTTCACAGAAACCATGCACAACAAAAATTGCTAAATTAAAATAATCATAAGTGGGGACAATGACCATAGTTTCTTAGGAAAAATCCCAAAGTCAAGTAAGGTTACCTAGACAAGCAAGTGTGCAGTCCTGGCTTCACTGAAGAAAGATTTGAAATGTCTAAGAAACTAACAGTCCTTGCAGCTCAGCATCAAAATGGCACAAAACAGCTGAGCAAAAATGTAGGAATAAATATTACATAAGCTCTAGTTACTCCTGGGAGCTTCATTCACTTTACAGATCATAATATCAACTCCCCTAGATCTGAAAAGCCTATTTTTAAACTAAAGGCACTATTTATAAATCTGTCCTGAATCAAGAAGTCCACGTGCATGTTAAATTTGAATAGCGTGATGGGCCTGTGGGTTTTGCTTCTCATTAGCAAGTTAACCCTGATGCTGCAGGTGGTGATGCAGGGAAATGTGAAAGGTTTAAAGTCCATAGTCAACCTTGTAGCTTTAAACATATGTAAGAAAACCTCTGTCTTTCCTTTTAAGCTTGGAAAAGACCTTGTATTACTTCGTCATTTTCATAAAACCTCATTCAAATGTACACTTCTGTCACACTATAGAAGGGACTTTTAGACCCTCTATCATCTAGTTGGGATGCTAATGAAACCAACAGGGCAATTAAAGACATTGCCACTGCCTATAGCAGTAATGATGATAGGCTGGTAACTTGTTAGCACTGAGGAGAGTATTAAATATTTGAGATTTAAACTCATTTACAATCTTACTAAAGTAGAAATACTTAGTGTCAGGTAAGTTCACATACTGAAATGACTAATGGCATTACAACATTTAATTCCAGTTAATAGAAATTCAGGGTCTTGAGTCTTACAGGTCTGGACAGCTGGAGAACTACATAACAGTATATTAGAGAGATATTGAAGAATAGATTTGCTAAAGAGCTATCAGAATAATCCATATTGTAATGCTTTGTTTCACTGTGCTGAAACTTGAAGAAAAATTTACGAAATCAACACAGCATAAATGAAAGATTACTGATGCATTCAGAAAAGAAAATGCTATACTCTATTTAGATTAATTATCACACAGAATCTTCCAGTGAAGCTGCAGCAACAATTAAATTTGAAATGCCTATGCCATCTTCTGGCCAAGAAAATCAGACGCATGAAAGAGTAATTGGCAGAAAATGGTAGTAACAAATTATGTAGTATTCAGACCAAAGGAATGGCTGTGTATCAGGTCCAAGTTCACTGTATCCAAGGAGTATGCAGATGAGATTAATTGTTTTTACAGCTATGCCAAATAACATACAGTTTTCTATTGTTTTATCACCCACCATCATTTTCTGCAGTCCCATGGTACACATGTGAGTGAGAAAGATCCTGCTCTCCTTTTCACAGTCTAAAAATATTTGTTGCTGCTATTTTTGGTGGTTCAGTCATGAGAGGAAAGTGATGTGAGTTTACTGTCAGGCACAGAAGGGAATTGAATCCATATGTGGATGAGTGCTACCGACTTGGGGATGTTCCCTGCCTCTGGCAGTTTTGTATGACATGCCAGGGCTGCTTTGAAAGTAACTCTTATATTGGACCTCTCACATGAGAGACATACTTAGTCTGTACTATGTGGAAGATTTAGGAGATGCATGGGAGATTGCATACCTCACTACTATAAATCTGAGGTACTTCTGGGTATGCCAAGAAGGGCAGCACTACCTACTGGATGAATTTACCTGACATGTAATATAAAGCACCATAGGAAAGCAGCACCAAAGAAAAGGCCTAGACGACAATTGCCTATTTAGGCACCTAGGTCAGGACTAAACAGGAGTTGACACTGACTGAAAATCTCTTGTGAAATTGAACTTAAAAAAATCTAAAAGTGGTCAGGGCCTGGGTCTTTTTCAACAGCTTTTAAGAAATGCCACTTTAAAAAGCACTTTAAATAGCTCTCAGAGCTACAGTGCACCTCAGGATACGCTCATTTTTCTGTTACATTATGCAGTGGCACGAAATATTTTGCTTTGAGATTCTACATAGTGGGTTCATGTCCAAGATATTTTGCCTTAGAAGCAGCAGCAAATTTAACAAGACTTCTGTTATTTTACAGGAATGTCTAAAATTTTATCACAGCTAATACCTATTTACCTTTGTAACAAGACTGTATTCAACTGGCACTGTCACAGGGTTTTATACTTTTAAAACATTGAAATAAAAGATAAAAGTGACTCTTGTCACCCAGCCAAGAGTGAACTAAGACATAACATAAAATATCAAGAAGTTTTGTAATGACACTGACGTGAATCAACAAATCCTGCTGTCTTACACATTAGAGACCAGGGCAGGCAGATGTACTGGTGAATGTCTCAAGTTCTGTGACCCTGGTTTTGGCTCTGGTATCTGCCTGGCCTGTTCTTTCTCCAGTTCACTGGGTGGGTATGTTTTCAAGGTCGGAACATCTATCCCCTTTGAACATCAGCTTCTTCTATCATGATGACAATATTTCAGAGATCAAATAGATTTGCCTGAATAACTTATCCACTTATACAGAAGGGAATTAGATTACCACTTCTGACTTGATCTTTTCTATCTCTAATTTCTATGATTCATTCAGGAGGAAAAAAGTCCTGTGGACAGCCTGTTCTCCAACAAGGTATTGCCTAGATGTTACAGAACACTGAGGTTCAGCAAGATGTATGAAACCGATTAGAATAACAATACTGCTGATGTCAGAGGGTCACGCTGCTGAACTGCATCACAGGAGAATCAATGCGAGAGTACTTTTCACCCCTTCAACTGTATTTGCACTAGAGACTGGAACTATATGGAAAGACAAAAATTATACTGTTCACAGTAATATCAGAGCTCAGATAAATAAAACTAATAATAGAGTTCAAACGTAGGAACAGGCAGAGATGGATACTTATGAAATATAATTACATTTTGTGTCTGTGCAAAATCTCATAGATCTGTCAGGACTGATGCTAGATAATGTGAAGATGCAGTCTATTCCCTTCCAAATTCTAATATGTATTTTGAGAAAACAAGTTGGAGAAAACAGGAGAGTGAAGTTGCAACCACATAACTGACAGGAGAGCGTGACAGGAAAGGTTTCTATACTATACAAAACATTGCAAACACAAAATAACTTTCCTGAATTTCTTTGAAAGTCACACTTTTATGTAACAGGATTTTGTGCCTGAATTTGTCCAGAATTATTCATGGGATGAAAAAGAAGTTTAAAAATTCTCAAGAGAACAAAATAATCCATTTTCTTTTGGTTATGACTAACAACTGTATAGCTGGTCTTTCAGCCAATGTAGTCAGTAGACAGCAAAGCTAGTAAAATAAGTTCATAAAATAGTCTTCCCAGTTCTTTCTCTTAAAATCAGCAGTGGTAAGACACCTGCCAAGAAAGTGGATAATAGCATAATAGAAAAAAATCACTTATATAAAATTGCACACGTGTTTACTCTCCCCTCCTCTATCCATTCTCTCTTTGCCTATTCTTCCTTTTCCTCCTTTTCATATTTATTCCATCATCATGCCTATTCTCTCCTCACTGGCTTAAGACCCAGAATCTTTTGTTTCTGACAGAAGCCTTTTTTCCCCATGTTCTCCCCTCTTTTTCTCTCTTCTTTGCTGCCCCAAATTTCTTAGAAAAGAAGACACAGATGATTATCATACTCATTTCCACCTTATCAGTTTGATGATTTTTAGAGTGTATTCCACTGTGGCCATCCATGTGACTTCAATCCTCCCTTCCTCTCAGTTCTTAATTTTCTCTATTGTGATACAGCAAAAGCCAAGTTGAATGGCCCCACACCAGAGTGGAGCAAGTGAAATGGTATCAAGTATCATGGGGAATTCACCAGAATAAGTGCTATTTTAATATTAGTGGGGTTTCTTTAGGAAAGTAACTGATAGTATCAAGAATTCTTGCTGCTCTATACCATCAGAAATGCATTATCACTGCAAACTGGAAGATGGGCAAATAAGTGGAATGTCCATATGCATGGCAACAAGGTGAAGGGTCGTAATATCCATCTTCTCTACTGTTTGTCTTTTTATGATAGTCAATCATATCAAGGAAACAGTATGGGAAAACAATTCTGGATTAAAAGAGAACGAAGACCCCAAGATGTGTAGACCCCTTCTTCTGTGAAAAGATTTTAAAACCTTGTGAAATGTGCTCCAGACCAAAACACACTCTTCTAACCCAACACTAGACACCTATACTATACTCCGTTGTTTGTACATTTCTTTCGTAATTTGATGGGAACCCACACCAACAGCAGGGTTTGGCATCATCCCCAACGAGGTAAAAAATTGGTAAGAAATACAAATTAGATCTTAAACAGATTACACTGAGTATCAGGCAAATTCAAAATATGGCAAAACAGCAAAGCAGACAACTTTCTTAGAGCAGATATTCTGGATTGTTGCAGAATATCTTATTTTATGTTGCAGAATATCTTATTGCAGCAAGCAATTAAAATGACAGCCCTGGCAAATTAAATCTGTCAAAAGCTTGGAGGAGTATATTTTTGCCCCTTGTATTATTAAAAAAAAGTGGATTTAGATATAGGATAGATATTTAAGAAATTAATTTATAAGAAATTAGGGAATAATAACTATAAAAAATTAATATAAGAAACATATAAGAAATTAAGGCAGAAGGTAGTTTAGTCATTATGGCCCTGATTCCTTAATCATAATTTTTTAGCTCCTGCACAGTATAATTGACTCGGAAACAAAGTTTGTTTGCTTATATACGATTTGTACTTTAAAATGCGTTGCTGATTAAACCTACAGTTGAAATTTTGTATTAGAGGAGGAAAAAATTGAAGATATTGCACTACCTTTAGTAAAATCGGTATTTTAATTCATATAAAAACAGTATCAGGAAACATACACTTTATCTGCACTTAAACCCCCTTGTTTTAGTTTTGGGATTTTTTTTTACCTAAGGATCTAACTTCTAGCCCTCTCATAGAACTACAATAGATGTGAATGAATAAAATTCTCAGTTTTCTAATGTTATCCTCATTGCTAGTAGCAACAGTCTATAAAGAATTTAAAATAAAGTTTAACACTTGAGACATTTAAATGACCATAAATTATTTTTATTTATTCTAAGGCCCCCCCAGGATCCTTATCTTTGTACAATTTAGTTTTTTCATCACAAAAGCAACTATCAGAATAGACAAAACAACAGGAACAAGCTGACTATAGGTTTTACAGAACTTTAAAAACAGTCTTAAGTCATTTTTCCTGTAATTCTTCAGACAAATAAAGATATGATTTTTTTTTCAGTATTTCTTCTAGACAGCCTAAATTAGACACTGTGACTTCTCTGCAGACAAAAAGACAAAGCTATCCTAAATTCATGCCAATACCCTTACAGCACACAATGATATGAGAAGTACAGATGCTCCTGTACATCACCTAGTTATTCTGCAACTGGATGCACTATTATATTTGTAGGTAATTAACATATCTCCAATTTTAACTGAATGATCTAGTTTTTGCTATCAGTTTGAATGATGAAACTTTCACAGAAGTTGGCTCTGGGTTGTCCAGATCTCTGGATATCATGAAAAGAAGACCTCATTTATTGCTTGTTTCTTTGGAGTTTTTTCCCTTTTTCCCTGCATGATGGGATTTTTTATAAAGAACAGAATAAAATTTTAAAGCAGTAATTATTTTAGAAAAAACTAGTTAGACAAATAGTGAGGTATGATAACCTTTGACATCACAGAAGATTTCAGGTACTTCCACACTGTACCCTAAATAAGTGAGGTCAACTTGAAGGATTTTTCTTCTCTTTAACAACTACTGATATAGAAGATCATAATTTTTCAACATCCTCTTGATTATTTAATTAGAAAATACATGAATTTTACATTTAATGCTTATTAGAAATAAAATGGGGTTTGGATTTGCACCTTTTATCTTAACAGTGTTAAATGAAGTTCTTTATTGAGAGTTCCCTTACACAGAGACATATAATTCAGCATACAGATGAATTTGTCAAATCATTGAATCATTAGAAGTAGGCTTTTGAAAAAAAAAATAGCTAAAATAGTGATTCAGCTAACTCCACTGACAAGTTGAAGTAGTGTAAGTGAGCAAATATGTGGGTCATTGCATTATTGAATTGTTATTCCTCTCCATCTTGTTTTAGTCATTTGTCTTTTCTCTGGGTTTTACTTTCATGAAGAGTGGTGTAGAATTTCTCAGAAAGCATTATTTTTTTATATTGTTTAAGACTAAACTGCTTGTTTATCAGTGAATGTAGTCAAAAAACTGTAAGTCTATGGCACTAGCTAATATGAAAGAAATATATAAATGGCATTGACTTTCAGTACCTACATATGTCTTCAAAACTTATCACTCAGTGTTCTTACTTAATAAGTTGCACAAGACTGTCCAGCACTATAATACAAAACTGCTGAAACCTACAATTGTTGTCAAAAGTATTGGATTTTGTATTATAGTAATTTCAGTGTGGGTGCATTTAAAAGCTGTGTTATGATATCTCATCTGAATTATTTGCACCCATTGATTTTTGTTATGACTCAGACGTACCCTAACTGAGCACTTGAAGAAACCAAACACAATTTGTAAAATTACGTTCAATACCTCCAGTGTAAAAATGTGAACCCTGTCACTGTGTGAAAATAAAACAAATCTGGAAAACTATACCACCATTATAACCTTAATCTCATAATGTTATGTATATAATAGATGTGGAGCTCCTTTCCTTTTTTAATGTCTATTTTTTTCTCTTATACTCCTTTCTATCTTTGTTTAAATGTTAGCAAAAATCTTACAGAAAAAAAAAAGCTTTTAAGCAAGCTGAAATATATAGACAGCTAAAGATAGTATCCTTTTAAATATTCAGTAAAAACGTTTCCAGATCTCCCTCTGAACCTTACTGCTCAGTTCTTCATCTTTTTTTAGGCACAAGCTTTCTGTGTGCCAACATAATTCATTATTTAACAAAATTTAGCAAACCAGAAGTCAACACTACTACTTATGAAACTAAAAATAAGAAACCCAAAGAAATGTGGGATAATGATCTCAATGAATATTAATAAAAAGTATTTCTATGTTGAAAGAATGCCAAAAAGTAGTTCTGTACAATTAGTGTATATAAAAGATGTCATGTACTTACTGTGTTACAAAACCTGACTGAAAGTTTATTGTGAAGAAGAATGAGTGGTAAGGAAGCCTTAGCTTCAAACAGCACTGATCAGTAACTTTGCATTTTGTACTTTGTTCTCTTAGGGAATAATCATCTAATTTTTAAAACAATACCTTTATAAAATGTCCTAAAAAATGCAAAAAGGTGTGGCGGGGGGGGGAATGTGTCTTTCACATATCACCTAAAACTGCCTGGATTTACTTTAGTTTCAGAGAGATTGGTATTTAGATTTGTAGATTTCTTCAAAATTTTTAAAAGACAGCTTGAGCTCCTCAGAGAACCACTTTAGCTGTTTCTCTGTATGAGCACAAAACTGTCTGCTTTAGCACATTAATGTATATTTTAAATTAATAGCAGAAGGGCTTCCCCTAAAGATCTGACTGAGCATTTCATGGTCAGTTCATGAATCAGAAGTTGTTTATTTTGGTAACAGGTAAAAAAATCTCCTTCTAAATATTTTATTGAAGTTGTGTGTGTCAGTTGAAACCATTGATAGGCAATAGTAGAATTTCTTGGCATTATAGTCACTTCTTGACAGACTTGAATTCATGTTTTAGGAAAGTTCAAGTGGAATTTTTGTTTATAAATTCCAGTATCTGGAATAGGACTGTGTCAGTTCTTTACAGTATTTTTTGATATATTTTATTAACAAGCTTGCTTCCTGTAAGTTTGGTGTGGAAGGATGTTAATCTGGTCAGAGCTTTAAAACATCTATCAACATTCTTACAGCAAGTTCAGTGAAAAAAACCGCATAAGACAGAGAACAAAAAAAACCCCAGCAGTTTCTCCCTGCATTTTTTGTATTTCTAAGGCACCTCCTTTCTTCCAGAATTGATTTCTGTCAGTTCCATACTTTGATGGTCTCCTGTAGTCCGATTCCCATTTCTTAGGCCTGATGTGTTTTTTGTTTTTCTCAGCCATCCCATTTTCTGCTGTAGCTGCAAGCTCTCTTCTTGATGCCTCCCTGTGCCTGATCTTCCTATTGGCTGGTGTTTGCTTGCTTTTATTGACCCTGCCCAGCTGCTTCTGAGGGAGAGTAATTTCCCCTTTCTACTGGGAGATAAACCTCACCCACATATGCCTTTACTAACAACGTGTGGCAAGTAGAGTGAGGAAAAAGGTAACAAATACCCTTCTTCAGACTTAAGAGAGAGAACAGTAATTAAACTTTTAATTCTAAAGACAGTCTCTGAAAATGTCTCTTGCAAGTCTGCAAGGAATTAAAAATCTATGCCAAACCACTAAGTCAAACAAATGAACAGACACATCCAACCTTATTCTTCCAGCATAAGAAAGTACTTAGTTATATGAGATTTTCAGTAGAGGTATCAAAGTGAGAAGATGTAAAAAGCAGGACCAGTATCAAAGGAACAAACCAAGTATTGTTTAGCTTATCCATCAATGATTTGTATGAAGGGGAAGATGCATCCTCAGCAAGTTCTGTGAACACAAAGCTGGGAGGAGTGGCTTATAACTCAGAGTGCTGTGCAGCCCCTCAGAAAGGGCCTTGACAGCCTAGAGAGATGGGCAGAGAAATGGAGGTACTTTTGATAGGATGATGGGGAGAGAATTGATCCACTTCCCTTCTGCCCCAGGGAACCGCATTTTGGAAAATCTCTCCACAGGTGAAGCATGAGAGCAGCCAGGTTCACTGTGAAATGCAGCCTCTCATGCTTTGATTCTACCATAACTCAATGGTAAAACGGTTGTTGAACAAATTGGAATTTGTGATTTTTACCATGGAAGTATAATAATAGCAAAAATAAATTTACTATTTTGGGATAATTAATATCATGTGAATTTTAGCCTATTTTTGCACACCTAGATCACAGAATCATCAAAGCTGGAAGAGACCTTCAAATCCAACTAGTCCAATCATCAACCCAGCACCACCATAATAAACCCTAAATTGCATCCCTATGTGCCACATCCAGATGCTCTTGAATATCTCCAGAGATGGCGAACCCATTACCTCCCCGAGCAACTTATTCCAGTGCCCAACCTCTCTATCAGTGGTTCATTTGGGATTTTTTTCTAATATGTAATCTGAACCTCCTATGCCCAGCTCAAGGCCAGTTGCTCTCATCCTTTCACTTGAGACATGGCAGAAGAAATCGACCCCCACTTCACTACAGACTCCTTTCGGGTGGTTGTAGAGAGCAGTGGAGTTGTCCCTGAGCCTCCCTTTCTCCAGACTAAACAATCCCAGTTCCTTCAGCCTCTCTGTAAGACTTGTACCTCAGCCCTTCTCCAGCTCTGTTGCCCTTCTCTGGACTGGCTACAGCACCTCAAGGTGTTTCTTGCAGTGTGTGGCCAAAACTAAACACAGGATTCAAGGTGCGTCCTCACCAGCGCTGAGTGCGGCAGGACAATCCCTTTCCTAGTCCTTCTGGCCACGCTGACACAGGCCAGGATACCACTGGCCATGGCCCCCTGGACACACATCTAGCTCCTGTTCTGCTGGCTCATATCCAGCACCCAATAGTTGGGCACCTCCACTGGTTGGGCCACTTATCAGCTGTGTCAGGCAGTTCTATACTCTCCAGGAACCTTCTAGATTGCCTCTTCTCTGCTCTATTTCTGGCAGACATCTAGCAAGCTGAAGTCCCCCAAAAGATATAGCAGAACAAATACAGGCTATACAAGGCTAGAAACAATCTTAGCTATATGGTGGGGAAAAAAGTAGGGACTGCCATGGATTTGTGTCTCTACAAATAGGGAAAATTATTTGAAATCACTGTTGCTCCTAGTTCAGTATAAAAATTTAGATGTTGATGTAAATTTGATTACAGTCCATTCAAGATTTAAGGTTTAAAAATCATGCTATACATGGCTTTAAATTACAAATCAACCTCACATCTATTTCAGTTAATTGCACAAATATAGAGTACTGGGACTAGGGCTTATAGTATTAAATGCCTTCATTAGTATTTTATAATTTATAAGCACATTGTTCCTACATAAAATGATTCACTGAGAACACGTTATTACATAGCGACCTTTCAGTGCTCCCTACAGAACGTTGCTCACTGAGATTATTGGACTTCATAGAAATGAGAAGAAATCCGAGTCCCCAAAAGAGCCAATGACAGAAATCTAGCAGAATTATCAAACCACCATGAACACATTCTGTATTGTATGTTACTCATGCTTATTATTATTGCACACAATCAAGTCCCACAAAGAACACATGTGGAAATTTCCAGTAGCAGCTATTACTGCATTTTATTGTTTTATTTATTTCATTCACCCTCAAAAATCCCCTTAGAGTATAATGATATCAAAGCAATGGTTTTCTAGAAGAAAATTCCAAGAAGCAATAAATTTATTTTTTTTAAAATCAAATCCAGAAAAAGTAACATAATTGTTAAAAAGTGTAATGGGGGCTTAGTAGACTGGATTTTTATTTTAACATAGTATCTTTTTATATTTCTATTTACTAATTCATTATGATTCCATTTCCAAAATTAAGAGATCAGGAAAAACCTATTTCCTTTAAAGGTAGCTATTCTGAAGACTGAATTAATTTCTTTACATTCGAGCGTCTTTAAGAATGAATAAAAGTACTCATAGATTCATTCTTATAAGGTTCTCAATAATCCTTTGAAGTAAATTCAAGGGTAAAAAAACAGATGCTTTGGTTTTCATGGCAAAGATTAAAGAAAAGAAAATAATGTTTTTTACAGAAAGCAGAAATATTTCACTATCTGGGCTGAACTTTGTGTACAGAAATAAATTGAAATTCTGTGTGGAAAACTCTTGCACAAAATACCAGGGAAATTAATTATGGAGACACATCACTTGGTCTGCAAGATGTTTCAGAGAAATAATTGTTAATTAAGTTTTATTTAATGGTCTTTTAGGCTGATGGGTGACGCTTTGCCTTGCTATACTATAAGATCACTGTTTGCTGTAGAGCCTTACTTTCATTTTCTGAGCAAAGGGATTATCTTTTTTTTAAAATCTCATGGTTATGAGGCTTGATCAAGAGTTTAATCTAAAAAACCCTAGCACCTAGTAGAGAGAACTTTGTGTGTCATAGATTTTGCTAAAAGGTCAGAAAAGCAAAATTTCTATTTTCAAAACAATGGCTGCATTCATTAGGACAGGGCTGTTACTAATTCTGGGCTTCCAGTAATCTTAAGAGGGTTGCAGTGTGGTCATGCCCAGCCTGACCTGAGCCAGCAGAAGATATTGAAGATATGTCACTTCCATAGACAGTAAATTGATGGATCACTTCCAAAATACTGGCTATTAATATTATTATCATTCTGCTTCCTTCTCTGCTGTTTGATATTTTTCTCCCCTTCTTCTACACGCAGATTGAGGCACAAATAGTGGAGGACATGTTAGCTCTAAATGACAAGCTCTGCTTTCAGCACACGGATGCTCTAAAACCAAAAAGGATGAGGCATTTGAAGATAATTCAATCCCATTAGAACCAATCCTTTTGCTTTTTTTTCTCATAAAGATATATTGATGTTGGATTGCATATGGGGAAAGATAGCCTCTGAAGAAAAATGTTACATATTCCTTAGTCTAGTAGATACATGAAAGGATATCATAGTGCCCATCACTAAGTGATGGATAGCTTTTTGTCCTGAAGTTTTTATGCCATGAAGTTAATAAAAAATTGGTGCCTTTGCCAGGGGCAAGTGTAAATTAAGTGAATTTGAATATGTTTCTTATCTAGCTGCTGGAAATCTTCAGAAATTATAATATAAATATCCTCCCCTGGTGATCTTGACATTACAAGCACATGGAAATGTCTCACGGAGGTTGTACTAGAATTTCCATAAAAAACTATCAGAACCATTAAATATTTAAAAGAATTGGAAAAAAATGCTCATGTCCTTCATCAAAACTTTACCATTAAACCTACCTTCAATCTTTCAGGTAATTTTTTATTCTAACTGGCAAATACTTTTTGTATTAAATGTTGGTGCAGTCACTGAAGTTAACAAATCTATCAAGTCTGACATTTTCTCCTGCAAAGTTAACTGCTCTGGGAATAGAATTGTCTTATTTGCTCTCAGTTGTGTTATGTTTAAGAAAGAATGCAAGTTACACATTAGATTTAGTAGCTTGAATGAATCTTCCAGTTATAGCCCTGTATCCCTTTGGCAAAGGCCAGCTAAAAAAGAACATAAAAAGTGAAAGGGCCAGAGTTTGTCCTAACATGCATTCATCTTGCCATCTCTAAAAAGGGTTCTGTGTTTGAGGAAAATTGTAGCTGCCACGATCATTGTAGGAAAAGTACTGCCACTGGATTTGTGTTCACCCTTTAGTAAACAGAAGACAAAGTGTGATGACTGTTATGCACCATTTCTCTGTACTTTCTTGTGATTGTATTGGAGGATAACTTTCAGGTCCAAATATGTTTGCTTAAGGTAATCAACAAAAGTACAGCAACTTTGAGGAAACCATACATGGTTGCAGGCACTGAGAACAAACCCATTTAATGGCTTCTCAAGTTTAAGGTCATGTACATTTGACAATGTGTCCTTATCAAGGCCTAAAACCAATCATGACTATTCCATAGGATTCCAAATAACCCCAATTTTATTATATTGAAATCAATCCAATAATTTCAGCATAACACCTTGGTAAAAATAGAAACTCTTACTGAAAATTATGATCATAACCGTAACAAGTTTAGTTCTTAACTTTTTTTTTAATTAAAAAATATCAGTTTTAACATCAAATAGCAGGAGCATTTTAAGATCTGTGCTTATCGCATTTTCAGAGAGCTGACAGAATATAAATAATACGCTGGTTCTATGGTCTGTTACTCATCCATACTGCTCTTAGCATGTGAAGACTGGGTGAGAATGTTCTTTAAATCACCTCATCCATCATGATGCAAGATACCCACATTTCTGGCTTTTAGATCATTTGGGAATAATATGCACAAACAAAAAAAAGACTTAAAAATTAAGCATGTGCAATTCTCAATTCATAATGACATATGCTATATACTATAATATGTATAACTTCAGAAGTTACAATGTTTACCACAGGAACAAATTTCTGTTCTCTTACTTGAACAGATATACTTTCTATGAGACTTTGAGAGGTCTATTTATTTCTTTTATTCACAAATCCCATGCTATTGGGAGAGATAGCAGTTCAGCTTATATGAAATTTCTGGCCGGTTGTTTGAGCTACAGGTCTGTAAAATAATAATTTTTAGTTATTTCCCAGACATATAAAAATACCACAGTATTTCAGGCAATATTGTAACTGTCACCAGCTGGAATTCTGTTTATTAGTAACATTTTATTTTGTTTCAGATCTTACTCTGTACATTTGAATAAAAGTAATTATAATTTAGGAAAAATCTTTATTTTCTTAGTTATTATTGCTAATCGTCAATATTTTTCTTGGTAGATGACTGTGAACTTGAACAGAGTTAAACACTGAAAATAACAGACAGCTCTTGTAGTCAGCTAAATCAGAAACAGAGAGTGTAAGAAGATCTACATAGAAGGAAAAGGTAAGTTCTTCAGAGTCCTGAAAGCATGTCTATGAGCCAATATGCCCAAATATTTGATATAGACAGGGATCAGATTTGGAGGAAATTTACTTAAGCTTCTAAATACTTTCCTTCTCCATTAAGCTAGAAAGTGTAGAGATAAAAGCTTTGGCTCAGGTCCAGATCATATCTGTATGCAAAAGATGGCTCTGGAATCAGTCACATCTAAGGAGAGTAACTTCTCAAGATCCGCAGCCACTTCTAAGATTTTCTGAGACAAAAAAAAATTATCAAGTCAATCTGAATTTGCATATTGGACACCATAATCCTGCCCTCTGACTTTTTGAGAGAGATGATCATACTACTTGTGAAAAACTCTGCAAAGAGCCAGCCAAAGCTATCATTAGGAATATGCTTGTTTAATTAAAGGATGCCATTAATCCAGTGAATAATGTTGCCATAGAGAAGATTTTTGTTGCTTTACAAAGCTTAAACTTACATTTGAAATATGTTTTAAAAATATTTTAGATAGCTTTCCAGTGTGGATTAAAATATAATGAGAGAACCATATCCTAGGTACTTTTGTCATGCAATAAACTACACATAGTATTTACATGCCTGTCAAGCTCCCCTCATTTCAAATTATATTAAAAACCAGTCTGCTCTCAAAATTCAATACTCGAAGAAAAGTCAAGTATAAAGTTGCAATGACATCTTTAATTTTTATTTTTTTTTTTAACAGATGGGTGTCCAAGTTGAAGTCAAGAATCTTTTCTGAGCCAATAATCTGTAAATTTAGCATTTCATATGTGCATCCATGAATTAGCCCACAAAAAAGTATTTTAGTAAGTTAATGACTCGAACACAGTGCGGCTCTCATAATGCTTGCATCTGTAGACTAAATGCAGTCCATCTTCAAAAGTTAATCAGCATTGGATTGATAATTACAATGGTTTCTTCTCTTTTGTTGAATTGAAGTCTGGTGGACAACAAGCTCAACATGAGTGAACAGTTTGCTGCTGCAGCAGAGAAAGGATGCTGGGTAACACCAATGAGGGCATCACCAGCCGGCAGAGAGAAATCACTGTGCCACTCTGCTCAGTGCATGTCAGGCCACACCTGGAATACCCAGTTCTTTTCAGTTTTGGTCCCCACTATATAAAAAGAGGTGTATGGGCTGGGGAGAGTCCACAGAACGGCCACAAAGGTGACCAAACTACTGGAAGTCTGTGAGGAACCCTGAGAGGATTGTTCACCTTCCGGGAAGAAGGCTTGGAAAGACCTTATCATCATGTTCCTGAATTTAAAGACTAAGGTCTTTACCTTCTTTACCTTTTTACAAGGAGTCACCTGGAAATGTGAGGGGTGATGGGTAAAAGTTACTCCTGGGAAGATTCCAATTGGACCCAAGAATTTTCACAATGAGAACAATCTGGTCCACAATATTCTGTCCAGGTAAGTGCAGGATTCCCCAGTGTTGGACATTTTTAAGATGCTGCACATGGTGCTGAGACATCTTGCCTAGCCTGTGGTTTTACTGTGCTCTTACCAATGAGGATTAAACCCCTTGAGGTCCTTTCCACCATACTGTCCTATGTTTCTGTGAAAATATCTCAGTTAAGAGAGATAACTTGGGAATATGCGGAAGTAAGTAACTGGATATTTTTGGTTTTTTATAAGAGAAATTATTACTGGATTTGTAATCAGCTGACCAAGTAGTCACCGGTCTTCCCTTTCAAAAAAAAAATAAAAAAACTTATGTAAAAAGTTCTTTTTTTTTAAAAAAAATAAAATTACTAAGGATAACTCTTTTGTAAAATTCCAAAACTGACCAAGTAAGTGCACAAGCTAGCAACCCAGTGTATAACAGTACCAAATCTTTACTGTCATTTTTTAAACTAAGATATTATGAAAGCTGTCTGTAATATTTGACAGGGGTCTGTTCTAAGGAGTAAGCAAACATGTTTCCTGCACTGTGAGTTGCAGCAGTGGAAAGTTGGCTGCATGTATATAAAAAAAGTGCTTTCCAATCTACTTGCTAGTCAAGACACAGAGATGACTTTGATTCTTACTACTCTGTGGGGAACTGGCTAGAACAGAGTCTGCAGTCAATTTAGCTGCATCTGAAATGGCCCTAACGTACAACACAGACCTCAAAAAGGACCATCCAGCTGTGCTAGGAATATGCATAATGTAGACTTTGATTTTGTTCATACAGAACTGGTTGTGTAAGCTGGTTACACAGCCAACACATACCATTTAAAGAGTGGGTTTAGTAATGATTTGACAGTAGAGACAAGAGGGATAAGAAGCTGCAGCAGATTCAATCATAGCCTTTTTAAATAACTTTAGTTCAGGTTTTCAAAGCTGCGTTGAATATTTAGACTCACATTTTGTACCAATTTTAACTGGAATTTGCCATCTAGCAGCTTGAGGTGGCTTTACATATATTACCTACCATTTACTATTTTATTCTATCAGCAGCTGTCCCAGTGTTATACTAGGCACTATCCTGGGGTCGTTGGGTTAGAACTAAAATGACAGTATAGGAGAGAATAGACGAAAAAAAAAAACTTTTCCATCTACATGAAGAAAGCAAAATCGAACATTTCTGGATTTTTTTTTCATATTTTATATATCTCGATAATCTTTTGCTGTACATACTATGATGAAAAAACAGGATGAGGTAAAATTAATTGACAAATAAATATCCTAGCAGAAGGATGAATCTTGGATTATAAATATTAAGAAATCCTTTTGTAGGTAAAATCTTTTAATATTATAAAACTTAGAAAAAAAAAAAGCTTTAAATCACAGATGTCTGGATGTTCTTTTTTCTCATGTTTGAAACTTTTCAATCAAATTTTAAAGAGGGTCTCTAAGACAGTGGTGCAAAGTTTCTACAAGACCCTAGTTCTCAAGGAAATCTTCAGCCACCCTGATTTCTGCAAGAAGCATAACACAGAAGGACTCAAGCAACCTAGGTTTATGGAGAGCACTGAAGAAAACTTCCAGGCACAGGCAATTGAGGAGCCATAAGTCAAGGTGCTACACTGGACCTGGTACTTATGAACAAGGAAGAACTTGTGAGGAACTTGAATGTCAGAGGCAGCCTTGGCTGCAGTGAAGAGAAAATGGTGGAGTTCAGAATCCTAAGAGCAGAAGTCAGGCACAAAAGCAGGATCACAGACTCTCATTTCAGCCTTTCCAGAGGAGATGGCCCTGGACAGCAGAATGGTCCAGGAGAGTTGGCTGATATTAGAGGACCATGTATATATGTCACACTGCTGCAACAGGAAAGAAAAGAACACTGTAGAAGCAACATGAAGAAAGTAAGACTATGCCAGATTTTTCATTTTGGTTTTTTGTACTAGTTCTTAGCTACTGTACTGCTAATTCTCTCCATAACATTTTGTGCCATTAAGTGTTACCTGTGAAATAGGATTGACACTGAGTACAGCATTAATCCAGCTTGAATTGCACTTCATCATTATTAGTAGTTTAACAAAATATATTTTCCTGTTTCTTCTACATTACACATAAATGTTTCTAGAGATTAAAAACTGGCATAGCTTAGAGTTCAATACCAAAAGCTTTATTGGTTAAGATTTCAATGCTGGAAAAATATCGCATTTGCAATTGACAGAATATCTATGAAATAGATGGAGACAAAAAAATTAGAAGTCACAGAACACAACTGAGTTTTTTCTGAATATATATAGTCTCTTCCATTAGGACCTCTCTTTATTCCCTTCTAGGATAATTATTTAAAAATTCTATGCATAGTTATGCAACTACAGGAGAAAAATCTTGTCTTTATATACATACAAAAAATAATGCTTCCAAAAACATTTATTTCATACAGGTACGTGATGCCAAATTGTCTCTGGTACAAATATAGAACAAGAAATAAAATGGACTTAGCTGTGATAAAGGCCCCTAGGAGTACAAGAGAAGTTTAAGTTTATATCAAGTTAGTTTATGGCAGAAGTCTGACTTTGCTACAAAGTTGATTATTTTAGGTGCATTTTCTTGATAACTCATAGTATAGACAAACTTGTTGACTAACAATTTTAGAAAGCAGTGTGATAGAATAGTAGAAGATGAAACTATTTAACATAATCAGAAATCTCAGTGACAACTCATTCATTAAGCATTTATTTTCCCCTTGTTGAACACACATCCGCTCCATTGACATCAGCAGGAGTGATTTAAGCTTCTTCAAAACTGAAGATGGCATTTAATAACAGCATCAGCAATGGATATTGCTATTGGATAGTGTTCAGATAATCCAATTGCTTGTTTTTGGAAGTCATTGTCTGGAAATTTTATCAGCCTTTCTAAGTAGTCACATTTGCTATACATTGTGAATGATGCTGCCCAAAACACATTAGGTGCTCCCTTCTATACATCATTCCATTATAGATGTATTACTTTGTATGTGTTACTTTGGTTTATCTAATTAATTGCACATTTTGATTAAAAATAAAGCCCTTAATCTGAGAGAAGCACAGGAATTTTGAAGAATTGCTCAGAGAATTTTCAGAAAAATTTCTACAAATTTACATTTGTAGAAGAATAAATAAAAGAATTAAATCTTCCCAGTTATTCAATTTAGCTGTATGGAATCCTGTCTAAACTCTCTATTTGGCTGTCTCTCTATAAAATTATTTACTTCCAGATGACTACACCAACCAATATGGTTTTAGAGCTCTTTTCCTTCATGCTCAGATACATTTACACTTTAGAATATAATCTCACCAAAAATTTGAGGACTCCTGATAAACAACAAACCAATCAATTAATTTTGGAGAAAGGTGTCAATTTTTTGCTTGTTATGATCACCTTTTTCTACCTTCATGGCTCCCAAGTATACTTGCAGCCTTGTCTTCTCACCTACCAAATGAGTATCAAATAGAACTTCATATTATTCTTTAGTTGTCGATTCATCTTTTGTCACCTAGTAGAACTAGCACAGCATCATTTCTCACTGTACTGTAGCACTCAGACAAGGGGTAACCAATTATATTCAGTAATTCTCCTGGCTGACACTTCTATTTATCTTTCCTCCCTTCTACTCTGTTTCTCGCATCTGTCAGTATGAAAACAGAACAACACACTTCTCTGCCCTACATGGAGTATTCCTACACCTTCTGCCAAAACTAACCAGCTGAGGAGAGTCAGCAAAGGAGGTAAGAGATGTCTTCACAGGATAAACCTGGTCTGAGCTTCTAAAATGGACCTCAGGTTCAGGGGCAACCAGAAATCTAGTTTCTCTGGGCTTTGACGATCTCAATCACAATTGTCAGCAGTACAAACAGAGGGTTCTATTAAGGAGTTGTAACAGGAACACAGAGGAAGAAAGCAGGAAACAACCCACTAATACTGGTTCTAATACTGTCCTACAATGCTTTATGTCCCATAGTACTAAAGATATTCCAGCACCTGGGTTAGAACATTTTTTAGCTTAGTTTGAGACGCACACTTGCACACATCTTATTCATGTTATTCTCCCTGTTACCCATCACTATTTAACACTTCTGCTTTCTGTGCCTGTCTAGGATAAAACACCACTGAATTTTCTAAAAATCTCCTGATTACTTCTACTAAAATGTACTGCGACATATATTTGGATATGATTATTTAAAGTATTTGGATTTTGCAAAGCTCTAAGTATCCCAATTTTGGGGGTTTTTTTGTGGTAAAGCAGAACACAGTGTGAAGTTCAAGGAAAAAAAACTTGTCAGACTTGTTTTGAGAAACACAATCACAAACATAGAAGAATTCTTTGTGCTCATGAAAATTAGGATATATTTCATAGAAAAGAAAAAATCCAGTTACTGTGAATGAACATGTTCACAAGAACTTATCTGTACATAGAAATTAAATGAACCAGCTACCATCACCTGAACAAAGTTATGATGTTTAATTAAAATACATTGTATTTTAATGAATTTTCATACTCTGTAAGGATTAATCAGACTGTACCACATCTTGATGCCACCTGAATATTTAGTAATGAATACTGGTATGAACCCCGTGTCTGAGTGCTAATTCAGTGAATCAATAACAATATGAATACAGTATAATTAATCATTTCCTGCTACAATTAGAAAATCTATAACAAATGTATTATACTCTACATTCTTATTCTGAGAAGTGATGCATAAAATGGAATACATTACAGCTTAGTTTGAATCTTAATGGTCTAAAAACATGGAACATTTTTCCCCTCTAGTGTCTGGTAGTGGAAATGACAACGAGTTGAATGCATTTTTTTAGTTTAGAAAACTGGTTTTTTTTAACCTATACCTTTTTTTTTTATATGAACACGTTGAAGTCTAACCTAATGCATTATTTTGAAATTATTTTATAATAAAGAATTAATATCCCACCCAACTCATACTGAAAATTTAACTAAAGTTTTATTGTTGATGTCAATGTTCTTTGAGTTTCTTTTTAAAATAAGGAAGTGGGAAAAAGATGTATCTTCAGAAATTTCAGATAAATTAAAGTCACATCATAGTACTGAGTTAAAAGCAGTTATAGCAAATGTAGATTAAAACTTGTATTGATAATGTGGGTCTTTAACTTTTGGAAAAGCTCTAAAACTTCCGACGTATCAATATAATCTTCACTACAAAGTAAGAGTTTCTGGGAATAGCCAGTATCTGTTAGCTTCCAGTCAGAGCCTGATCTGCCCCATCCAAGCTTTATATATTTAATATAGTGAGAAGCCATAAATTGATCCTGGCACTTTCTTGAGCAGCCAAATTCAAGAAATCGAGAAGAGAATTTAAGGTGACTGCTATCTGTAACCATCCCAGGCCAAGTCCTGTGGAGTCACCAGAGAGAAGCAGGCACCTGGTCTAGGGACTGAGAGTAGATGTTCTGCACGTGGCCTTTTCCTGGGTGGGAGTTCTTCTTTGGGGAACAGACAGAACCACTAATAGCTACTGCCAGTGTCACTACAGTCACCAGATTTTCTCACAGGCCTGAGAGTCCATTCTCTGAACTCATCCAGCAAGTGGTAAGTATTATAAAATCAGGCTAAACAATCTAATGTTCCAAATTTTCTGCACTGAACGTACGTTCCTACAGAGTCTACAATCTATTGTACAATTATATTAAAATAAAAGCCTTTTTGTGTACTTGGGACTTAGCAGGATTTTGCTAGTTTTTCTCAGCTCTCATTAGAGGAGTCTACATTAGGAAGCCTGTCTGTTTTCTTCAGGTATTATCTTAGTGAAAGTTATCCCTTTTGACAAAATTTAACTCAGATCGCTAAATTTCTGTATTAGTTAGAAATGGCAGATTTTGAACATTGTTCCCCTTGGAGTTTGGGTTTTTGGAGTTGGGTTTGAGGATTTTTTGTTCCTTTGTTTATTTGTGTTGGTTTATTGGTTTTTTTTCCCTAAAGATTTGCTAAGTGTGAAAGAGACCAAGCTAACTCCTGCATACCCAGATTCCAGAGGCAAAATAAGAATGACAGCTTCAATTATTTTATTTTCTAATCAAGTAAAAAAAAAAAAAAAA
>VYXF01005518.1:134243-158809 GCA_013397295.1 Polioptila caerulea | reverse complement strand
AAAAAAAAAAAAAAGGGGTAAAGAGAAGTAAAAAGTTGTGTCTTCTTATTCCCTCTGTACCTCTGTTCCAACTTGCATAGACATACATTCATCGCTCTGGCTTCTGGTGTCTTCATAATGATTTTTCATACTGTTGTGATAAAAATGAAACTTCATACCTTTCAATAAAACCTCTCACATTGTTCCTTCTCTGCTATAATTAATAGGCCTCTCTCTTCCTCTCAGTGATTCAGATACACTGTATGTTGTTAAGAATGAGTATTTATCCCAGTAACCAAATTGAAACTCAGAAATAGTTACTAGGGGAATGGAGCAAACAGCTACCAGATGTTTTATTAATGAGAAAATGACAGCTCTCAGAAAATTCATAACAGTGCTCATTATTATCAACCTTCTGTATGGCACTCTTGTGAAGATTTGAGACTTTGTGAAAAAACTAGAATTTTAGAAAACTAGGGGAATTCTGATCAGATTTCTTGAGGCATTTCCATGGGTTTTATTGATGCCTATGATACTGTATTCCTAATTGAGGTACTTTGTTTGCTACTTTACAGCAAATTTAGTTGGTACTTTAATCTGTAGACATTTTGGTGTCTAGTTCTTTGACACAATACAGTATATCTCCTGTTCAGGAAATTGCCTAGGAATTTTTGGCCTACAAAATACTCATGGAAGAGAAAGAACTCCTGTCTATTACAGACTGCTTTATTTTCACACTCCTATGAAGGCAAAAAGAAAAGAGGAAAAAATTTTATAGGAAATTTTATTTATAAACTTAAATACAATACTAAAGTCCATTATTGTTTAAAGTATTCAGCACCGCAAATAAGAATGAAATCAAGTAGCTCGTTTCAGTTAAAAAAGATGCTGATGCTAGTCATCCTCATGGAAACATTCTTACAAAAGTGTGTCAGGCTTAACAAAAATGAATAAATTGCATTCCAAAAGAAAAAAGTTTCAATGCCCTGTAGCAATCTCAGAAAGACATGCTTTAGGTACATCAAGTAATTAACGTTTCTTATGGAACTTCCAAATTGAAAGATACTGCAACTTATTATTTTTAGTGTTTTTAATTGAAGATAAATTCCCTACAGGGAAAAAAAGTTCAAAACAGCTTGATGCAACAATATTGCATGATTTTTACTGTAGTATCTACCCACTGCCAGAAACACTGCTATCAAAATAGTTTACTTTCAAAATCTCAAGAAGAAAAAAGTCTTACCAAGTGTGAGTGAGCTGTAAAAATCTGACGTTTGTTGGACCTTTGGCTAAATAGTGCCAAAGGAAGTATAAGTCAAATATTTTGCCTAAAATGGCTCTTTAACAAAATTCCTCAGAGTTTGCTGTAGATGAATTAACAAATGGTTGCAGAGGGAGTTCTCTGTAGATGGCATGCTAATGAATTCTGACAGGCTGAATGGTGCAAAGATAATGGGCTGAGCTGTCCACTGACTGTAAAGCAGAAGATGGTTAAAGTTAAGACTTCAGGAAAATACCCCCCAAAAATGTAACAAAAGGAACAATTTGACTTAGGGTTGAACTCCGATTTCTCTACTAATGATTGAAGTGTTAGTCAAATTCAAGCATCTGAAGTTTTACGCCAGTCTTGCTATACTTGCTGCATATTACTATACTTGCTGCATAATTCATTACTGTTCTGATATTGCCATTCACTCATCTTTTCCAAAGATGAAGGGTCAACCAGCATTTACTTCATCATCTTAATATTGTCTTTGAAATAAATTCAGATTTAATTAGGTATGAAGAGTTATTATTTTATAATTTGATGGAAAACTTTTTCAAAAGAGCATACCTGAAATTAGATTTCAGAAGATGAAAAAAGGTTAAATAATATTAGAAATGTCTACCGAGGAATTGTTACTCAGTTTTTCTTCCAGAAGAACTGTCATTAAAATCATGGCTGATAAAATGAGGACTTTATGTAAGAAATGTGGCAAGACATGCGAAAAGGTTGGAAGAATTTTTTCAAGCCTATAATCAGTAAAAAAAATATGTAATACTTCTAACATAGAAAAGGAAGTTTTATTTTAGAGATGTTAAGTTGCTTACCTTATGTGCAAAACAGATTAAATCTCTCAGAAACTGCAACAGAAGAAACAGCGTTTACCCTATCCTCAGCAGAATGAAAATCAATCAAAAATATATTTTTTCCCCTTTTCTTCTGTAACTTTTTAAGTTTGCCTGCAAAAAGCACACTGAACTGTTCTAGACAGTGACTTGTGTATCATCCAGGACTGGGTCCTCTTATCAGTACTCAAATATCAACAGAACAAGGTGCTTTTCTTGGACATGATTACAAAGCATAAATAAATTCTACAAGACCAAAGCAGGAAAAAGGAAGTAGAATCTGAATTTGGCCACACATCAATCTTACCAAGCTTTCATAATTAGACACTGATAATTCTGAAAGAGTAATGGATCATTAACATCAGTAGGGTGCTGGAAACAACTTTCAGGGAAAAAAAAAAACAAACTAAACTTCAGCAAGAAGATAAAGATTGTTTTCAACACACAAGTATGGAAACATTGTTAAGTTGTTCAGCTTGCTGCTTTCAAACTATAGAAAAAAATCCTTATTTTTTTAATTTAAAAAATCATAACATTTAAAGTATTTTTTCTTTTTCACAAAATTATAATCTATCTTGAAGCAAAAACGTCTAATATAATTTAAAATTAAAGATTTTGCCTTTAAAAACTTTAAACATTTCAACATAAGATGATTTACAGGACCCAAAGTAGATTTCTAATGGGTCAAAACCTTTTGAGAAGTTTCTTCATAAAGTCTTGGGTGAAGGATAAAGGGCAATTGAATATTTCTGATATTATGTTATTGGAAAAATGTTTATGTATTTTTAGTCTTTGTATACCTCACAGATATGTGACAAAGATAGGCTCCTCACAAATTTAGGGTGATACTTTTGAGTTCTCTTCATCAGTTTCACATGTCATTAGGAGCAGGAAGAGAAACAACTCTGAAGAGAATGGGAAAGTAGTTCCTGTATGCATAGATGCCAACTCAGTTTTTACTCCGTAACCTTACAGCACAGAATTAAGTAGATTCTGAAATCCAGTAATGAACTGATCAAGGAGATCCTTTTCCAGGGTCTTGTTAGTGGAGCTGATCCTGTGTTAGGTACAATAAGAAGCAGATTGACTCCCTGATATTTTTACAACAGCTATTTTCTCTCATCCCTATAGAATTAGACATATCCAGTATTTTGGGAGCATTAATGCTGCTCCTAAATTCCCCAAAGACTAAATGGTTAATGAAGAGACACAGAGTGGAACAAATCAAAATTTCCAACTACGAACAAAAGTGTAAATATATATGTATTTTAGGTACCCAAACATTTTTCATTTTCTTTTTAAAGTCATGCTTATACATTGCATCCAGTATTCAAAAGCCAGTGTAATGTCATAGATCATTTTTCAGCCACTGCTGTCGGCCAGGCAGAAATCAAACAGCCATCACCGTGGCTATATAATTTCTAAACTCTTGAAAATGCTGTTGTGAGACATTTTTCCATTCTGGATGACTACAATGCAGAGGGAGTCTAAAGAGACTTTCTCCTTCATGCAGTTGTTAATGATATTATTCACAAAGCACATACATCAGGCAGATTTGGCTTGACAGTCCATGAGGTTGCAATCTCACCTCCTTTCTAAAGAGAAATGATGTTCCCTTATGACAGTCACACTCTTTGAAATTTTGGGAATAAAAAAAAAAACTGCAAAAAGTGCCATTTAGCTTAAAAGATGTGATTAGGAGAAGGAATTACTGACACAAAACAGTCAACTTTTTTTCTTGCTGAAAATGGTCAAATTTGTCATTTTCAAACCATTCATTTGCCTTTACAAACCAGAAAAAAAGCTGGCTGCTTCATAACATTCATAAGAGCTTTTATATGAAAAATATAGAAAGATGGGGTAAAATGTAGAACCACCTGGGAATTAACTTGAAAACAACAAAAACATATATGCCCCAGAAAATTTAGCTGAAATTTCTTTCTGAACTTTGGACTGCAATTGATGTGAACAACTTTGGCCTGTCAGTTCTCAAAAAACAGCATCGCAAACTTTATTTTGATGAAAAGCAGTTGCCTTTATTAATATGACTTTTGTGACAATTCAAGCAGCTAAGGATAAGCCAAAGGGGAATGCAGTGTGTTGGAATAAATTTTGATTTTAGATAAATCCATGTATTTGAGTGAC
The DNA here is from genome assembly GCA_013397295.1 of Polioptila caerulea. NCBI lineage: Eukaryota > Metazoa > Chordata > Aves > Passeriformes > Certhiidae > Polioptila > Polioptila caerulea. Next base: position 154,576 of record VYXF01005518.1, on the reverse strand, counting down.
TGGAGCATGGGCATAGGAGGCACATAGATACAGTGACATAAGAAATCTTTCAGCTACTATTGCTAGAAAACATGTCTTAGGAACTTCATTTTGAATACTTGCTTTACCAGAAGAGTCAAGTCATTTGAGCAGAAAGTGCCTTGAGTATCTGGATAGAAAACAAAATTCTTTTGCCTCTTCCTAAGTATAACTGGCACTGAAGCTATTTTTCCCCCTAGATGTTTAATACATCAATCATGATTTGCTTTTGTGGAGGTGTTGCAATAAGATGAAGACAGAACTATCTGAAGTAACTGAAGTATTCCTGGGACAAATTTAGTGTCAGCCTCTGTTTGTTTACATTTTAATCTTCAGCTCATTATAGACAAGAAAGAAAAAAAACAAAACAAAAAAATTGCTTTCAGTTCCAGACACTTCAGTAGCGACATACATAGCTATGTGCCACAAAAGCATTTTAATGTATGTTAGCTTCAGGGAAAAGCATTGTTTGACTGGGGCATTCAATATCCTTAAGATGTTTACATGTTTAAATGGAACTGCCCTTAAAAAGAATGCTGTCTGAAAAAACCAAAACCACATCAACCCACCAGTGACCACCTTTCGTCCTCTCCACTTGTACAAAAAGAGTCATGTGAAAAAAAAAAAGAGACTTAATGCGAGTTCTCTGTGAGGTGACTATGTTTGAAAGACAGCAGGAACTGAATTTCTAAAAAAATCCTTACAGCAAACTGTAAAGCCTTGCCTACCTATCCAGGCTTTTCTGAAGAGGACAGAATGAACTATTACCCAGTCAGTATCTCCCAAAACCCAAAAAATCTTTTATCTCAAGGAGAGAAAATTGCTAATACTTACAGATCTTAACAACTCTATGCTTGCCCATAACAGTACAGGGGTGATGCACACAGTACACTCTTCAGCTGGAAAATTCTAACTCAAGAACGCTCCTGTGAGTCCAATTTTCCTGCTGTTTTCTCTTCTCCAAAGTTGGGGTAGAGAAGCTGGTACTTGCTTTCAAGAACTCAGTTTTCCTGAACTGCAGTTTTGGTGTGTCAGTACCTTTGGCTCGGGGAGAATTACTTGGGGGTGTTGGTAGACACAAAGCTCAACACTACCCAGCAATGAGCACTTGCAACCCAAAAAGCCAATCGTGTCCTGGGCTTATGCATCCACAGCAGTGTGGACAGCAGGGACAGGGAGGGGATTCTGTCCCTCTGCTCTGGTGAGACCCCACCCGAAATACTGCATCCAGCTCTGGGGTCCCCAACACAAGGACAACGTGCACCTGCTGGAGCAGGTCCAGAAGGAGGGCCACAAAACTGATCAGAGGACTGGAGCATGTCTCCTAGGCAATCAGGCTGAAAGAGAGTTGTTCAGCCTGGAGAAGAGAAGGGTCTGATGAGACCTTAGAGCAGCCTTCCAGAACCTAAAGCTGAGGGAACTAACAGGAGTTAAGGATGTGGTTTTTTGTTTTAAAGCAGATTAAGGAGAAAACCACCAAACTCTGTAGTGGCACAGACACCCTACTTTTACACAACAAAATGTGGGCAATACTACTGCTATTAATATCCACTGTGAGAATCTCAGTTCAAGGTAAAAAATCCACACAGCTGAATTCATGGGAGCAGATGGCTCTGGATCTTCATACAATAGGTGAAATATGACACTGAATTAAAAAGAACAGTTTGAGGTACTCAGTCCATCTGAAATTAGGTTTGAAGATAAATAAATCTGTAGGTGTATTCTCACATATAGACAGGGCAGAAAATGTGCAGTCAAAGCTATGCAGATGTTAATTAGAAATTAAATTATTATTATAAGAGGTGCTGCTCTGAGCAATATAAAAGATATCATATAATAGAGATATATTTCCCTTAGTGTGATATCCACAGTACATAAACACCAAACAGTCTTTCAGTCTGCCACGTCTTGCCCAATAGTAATACAAATTATAGCTCTGACACATATCTGGAATGACTGATTACCAGAGAATTCTGGAATACTGCTTTGATCAGACTTCAAATAATAAACAGTTGCACAAACTGAGTTCATAATGGCTTAATTGAAACCCTTTTAAAAGAGAGAACTCTCTTTTTGGTGCTTTTGCAATGTTTACTATATAGAAGCTCAATCCGTGATGAGCAGGATAGATAAAAGCATGAAATTGATATTATTCCTATTGCTATGTAATTTAATTTCTGTTGCCCATAAACAAAAGTCTCTTTCATCTTCTTCCTCTGGTTTAAAAAACACCTTTTCAAGCTGGTAGATAAGGCTTGTGGAAATGACTCTATCCATAGTTGTGCTTTCCCCTTAAACTGGTCATGAGAGTTTCAATTTTTAATCACTGCACTATAAACAGAGGGACCACTGCAATGCTTTTTAGAAAATTTCTGTTTATAGTTTACAGCTGTGCTAACAAATCTGAGCCATGCTGGTGGCTTGATTTGTGGTTTACTCTGTGACCTCAGCTCTGCTACTTATTTTCTTCAGGGACAAGATTTTTCAGGAGTCTTCTCTGATTAACTTAGCTTTTATGAGAGAGAATATTTGGTTACTTGTGCCAGACTAATTTTTTAATGTAAAAACTTGTTAATTCACTGATGATAATGCTTTTAAGTCAAAGTCACTCTTTAGCCCTTAAAATTAACATCAACATATAAACATCAGTGTCAGCAGAACAGAAACTTTCCAGAAAGTTCTGATGTCTGTAATTTAAGTGGCAAAGACCATAGCTATAGGAGCAAAGAGTATTAGCTTTTCTTGTAGTGATTTTAAAGCTATGCCAAGCCTATATTTTATGACTACTTTATGGCTGTCAGTAGAATTTTCACACATGCATAGTCACCACTGACTGGTATTTCACCTTGTTTACAAGGACATAAACAATTTTATTAGAAGTTTAAAAATTCACAAGCTAAAGACCTGTAAAATTTACTGTAAATCTATTCACAGATATCCTGCAGTCTTCTGAATGGGATCATCAGACATGGTGGTCTTAAGAGAAAACAGACAGAACTGCCTGTAAATAAGCAGCACTTCCCAGCAAGTACAGAAGAGTGTTTTTTTGGAATAAACACTTAAAAAAAACTTTCTTTGATGGGAGCAATTGAGCAAGGAGAGGTAGGCACCTCAAGCCCATCTACTTCTTACAGCAGAGTATCTTCTGTGAAGTTTCTGATTTCAACAGTATGGAAAGCTATGGAAGTGTGGTAGAAGAGGTGACACTCCACCTAGTAAGATGAAGATTTCAGGGCCAGCTCTGCGAAGAATACCACAAGCTTTAGGTACTGATGCAAAAAGTAACAGAAGATATATTCTGGGACATGTTAGAAATTATTTGAATGGTCATTTGAGTGAAAATGTCTAAAAGCCCTTTTTTCATCGAAGACAGGCAATATGGAGTGGAAAAGTCAATTAAACAGCATGGCTAAAAGGGCTGACATAAAGCTGAAAGAATTTGCATGACCTATGGAACTTGTATCATTAGTGAATAATCTTCACGACATATCAGATCAAAGAGGCCAATGGACATAGGAGTTTTAAAGGGTATTTTATGAAAATGCTAGATATTAAGATGTTTTAGAGGGGGGTCACAATCCAGCAATCCAGTAACAAATGTTTAGTTGCAGCTGTACTGAAAAGACTATGCTGTAGTTGAAGCAAGGATCAGCTGAATCAGTCTCACAAAATCCCCTAGATTTACTAACTGATGTCTCTCAAAATGATACATTTTGGAATGATCAAAGAAAAACAATAAAGCAAACATCCCCTAATGTTTATCTTCATTCTATCACCTCACCTTCACCCAAAAACAGCTGTGCAACTTCACTTGTATCAGTACATGATCATGAAAATAAATCTAATTACATGAAAAATTTCATTTTTTGAAGGTGTATTGGACATATTCATTGAGTAAAACACTTTTGTAATCAAAAGGAATTTATAATAAAGGATGTTTGGAGAAAAATTCAAGTGTTTAAAAGTTATTCATGCATCATGTGAGGTATATTTACAGAATTTCACAAGCTGCACAAAAATTGTTTAAAAATATATGGGAATATCAAGACTGATTTGCATAATTACAGACTCACGGAACACTAACAAAAGAGCAGGGAGAGTATAAAACTTGAAGATCAGAAATTCATATGTGCAATGATATATCACAGAATCACAGAATATACTGAGTTGAAAGGATCATTGGAAGGATCATCCAGAAGGATCATTGAGTCCAACTCCTGGCCCTGCACAGAACAACAGTCTGCATTCTATATAAAGACACAAATTTTGAAGTAACGGGTCCCAAACATGGGAAATAAAATCCCAATTTGCCATATTCAGAACAGGTGACTTACCCCAGACACAAATTCACAAATCTCTGCCTTATCTCTAAAGTACTACAGAATAAATAGCATACAAAGTTTGGGATTCTGAGAAACTTAGTTTCCCTCACAGTATTTAGAGGTTCTCTCAAGCTTTTTAAAGTGACTGAAGTCAACATATCGCATTACTATGGACACTCACTTTACAGACATAATAGGTCTCACTCAGGTAAGAGTGTCTTACCTGACACATTAAGGATGTAAAAGGATCCAAAAAGCCCAAGGTGAGATAACTTTAGTGGAAGCAACAGTCCAGAATAAGGATGGTTCTTAATACTTTCTCTCAAAAAGTTTTGTAGTGCCACTGAAGTTGAAAAGCTTTCTTTTTGCTATACCTAAATATGCTAAACTAGGCATGGTCAGAACATGCATACATCACACACAGAAATCTCATAATGCAGCACGTGAAATTCTTTGAGAGGCTGTGGGCATTCCTGAGTATTGTATATTTGACATGATTCATATGCTTTTTTAAAATATAGAGAAATTTTAGGAAAATGGACTTTGGCCAATAGATTCACAAATACACCTAGAAATGGAAGAATCATATAATCAGTGTGAATTTGTCATGAAAAAGGTTAAAAGCACAGCCCTAAGGCATCCTCCCAACTAAAATTTGTATTGATCTTGAAGATCCTAATGCAACTATTAAGAAATAAGAAGAGTCTATACACTAAAGCAATGTTTAAGATCAGATGATCAAATAGGTGATGCAAACAAATTAAATGTTCTGAAAAAAGAAAATGGATATTTAAAAAAAAATACTCAACTAAATAGTGCATGCTAGATACACAGAATAAATATTTTTTTTATTCTTTTTGGAGATGAAAATCAACAGTGGATTAGTGCAATACTGACAAAAGAACCAAGAGACTAATTTAGGGACACTACAGGCATCCATGCAATAGCTAAAGACAGGATACAAATTCAAAGAGAATATGAGGAGACACTGAAGAAAGAAAGTGACAGAAAGCAGAAAGATGGATCAGATAAAAGTGGGGATGTAGTAAAAGAAATTAAATGCATTAACTGTATGTTCACGCTATGAAAAACCAAGTCAGAAGAAAAGCTGTAGTTATAGTCTGGCACAAGGCTTCTTCATGGCACAGAGGTGCTGTGGAAGAAGATATTTTCTGCAGTTATTAAGGATAAAGAAACTTTGGCACTCATACTGGGACAAAAGACTGTTCCAGAATGAAGCTGAGAAATGTTCATGAGAACATAAAATATTGGAACGAGTAGATTGAGTATAATGCTACAAACAAGCCACTATCACCCAAACAGTGAAGTCCAAAAATAGCTTAGAAACTGAGCTCTTACAATATTACAACAGTAGATGTAACAGGAGACAGACAGTTGCAAATAAGAAGGAAATTAATTGTCAGCTGATAAGAAATTACTTAGCATTGCATATGCCTCAAAAAAAGGTCAACAAACATATAAAAAGTATGGGTCCAAATACGACAAATGTCGTTTCCAGATTTAATTTTCCTGGAAAATGCTTCCCAAGCTATGCTGAGCACTACTTCAGTTGAGAAAAAAATTGATCATAAAGTCATATGCCTATTTCAGTTTGTATAGAAAGGAATTAGGAGGTCATCCTAGCCCTCTTTTTTTTCCAAATACATGACTAACTCTGCCTACGACTTTCCTGTACATAACTGCCTGTTTATCTTAAATCAGCATATGATCTAATATCTTTCTAATTTTTTACACTGCTCAAGTCTAATTGAAAAAGCATAACAGACTCTGACAGAACTTAGAGGATCTGAAAACTAAGGATCTGTAAGAACCTTTGGCATTGGTGGCATCTTCAGTTCCAGAGCCAAAGGCATAAAGTCCAATTGGGCTAGGACAGAGTAGACTCTAGGGAATATACAGGACCTTAAATGAGTCACTACTTTCAACTTTCAAGATTTTCTAATACTAGGATTCTGAAAAAAAATCACGTGGTTGGAATATTTTGTTCCGTATTTAGAAAGGCCTTACTCTTATTATTTCATTACATACTTCTGTCACCTTTTTTATGGTTTGCACAATGCATACACTATTACTGCTTGAAGGGCTTTATAGTGTTATCAGGGAAATCAGTTTAGACCAAAGCAACAGTTAACTGTATATATTTATAATAGTTAACTGTATCAGTATCACTAGTGACAGATAAAAACATGCAGTGATTATTTTCCTGGATTCCCAAAACTAGAAAATGGGAATTTCAGGTTCAAAATTATTCTACCATTTGCTTCACTTCACTGAGATTAATTTCAAAATTCCCATTGACTCCTTTCCCCACAGCCCCTCCTCTATGAACAGTGCCAGCTCACCATGAAATTTTGAAGGCAATGCTGATTCACTAAAATAAGCCATCTGTCTGGACAATTAACAAAGTACTAGGTACTGGTTTAAACAGCATAACTCTGAGCAGACTGTACTGTCCAGGGGCCACAATCCAAACAAAAAGCTGAACAGCAAGAATCAACAAACACTTGTCAGTAAATCCTAAATGCTACATTTCAGATTGTTCAATTCTTTTTCCCCAAATACTAAAAAATTCCTATATTTTGAAATTGTTTTCACTGAAGTTGCATTGTTGCTGCACTTTCTTCCAGACACTGTTAGTAGCAGTCATTAATGGAATGCTATCAAGCCTATCTATACATGTAGAAAAGACTTCATAGCTGAACATTCCTGGTGTTTCACAATGATTTGTAAACTGAAGGCATTTGATATAGATGCAGAACATATGAAGTGATAAAGTGTAATTTTTAAGGTCATTGTTTCCTAAACGTAGTCATACTTTAAAATGAAACGGTTTGATATAGAAAACATATATGGAAAAAATTGTCTAAATTGCAAAAAGCAAATAGGAGCCAATAGATTTATATTTTCTATACGGATAGCCTGAAAATCATGCCATAGAGCAAGATCTATGAGAGGATCAAATGAAATGTAATGAATTAGAAGCTTTAGCTGGGAACAGATATGGAAGAATGTTCATGACAGATAGGACAAAAAGGACAGTCCTAAAAGCAAAAATCTCAGGTAGAACAAGGCAGAGGTCACACACATGCAAGTGCTCAGAAATTTAGTATTCAACATGTGGACAGCGATTGAAAGATAAATGTCACATCTGAAATCTGAGTATGGATATGGAGTCAATGAAGTCTACAGAGGACTGGGAAGATAGTTCTGGAAGACAGTAAGGAAAAGGGAAACTGATGCCCTTTCATTAGAATTTCAATACATTTTTAAATTCTGCTCCTCTGAAGGAGCAAAAATAACAGCACTGGAGAGACTGCTGTCATTTGTTGTTGAAGAGCTGGAAGAACAACCTAAAGCTTCTTAACACTCCAGAGGATAAAAGGGCAAGAAAAAGAAGACAAAATTAACTATTCCTACTCGTCTGTATTATATAGATCTTTAGGGCATGCTGGATAATATGCTGTTTGTTTTACTTATGAGTAACAAAGTGTTTCATTATCCCTGTCAGATAATGATCAGGTACAAGAACTGAATCAAATGCATTCCCTTAACAGTGCAATCTAAGATGATCAGAAACTTGGTGGAAGCAAGATGTCGTGAACAAAAGAGAAGACCCTTCTGGAAAGCCTCTTTGTAACAAGGTTTATGATGGCATCTAGTTCCATGCACATCCATTTCACAGATGGTGCAGAGGTATCTTTGCGCAGATGAACTGTTCTGCATGGTGGCTGAGAAGAATTCCAAGTTGGAGCCAAAAACTAAGTTGAATAATTAAGGGCAAATAAGTCAAGGTACTTATCACCTATACTTAGCAAATGACACTAACAGCAAAAAACTCATCCTGAAATATTCTGGACTCTGAAGGGTCCAATTCCTTTTCCAGAAGCAAGAGAAACTAAAGAAAGCAAGAAAAAACAGCACAATTTTGAGGCTGGTAGCTGAGTGACACCCTGACCGAAATCATGTCGAATGAATAAAAGTTTGCAGTGAGGCCCTTTCTGTTCACCACCAGCCCTGTAATTACTGCAGCTGTAATCACTGGCTGTGGGGTGGGGCTTTTAATCCTGAGATCAATCTCTGTTAAGCCAGAGAGACTCCAGCCCCATACAAGGAGACTCCAGCAGTCATACAGGTACATGTACAGACAGTAGTACCTTACTTCTAATAACCAACTCAATAATTACACCTGTGAGAGGAATGTTGGGTTTAGGATTACAGACTAATGAGTGCCCTACTATAGCTGACATAGTAATCTAATTTCTCCTGTTACACTGCATTCCTAATTTGTCAGCTCATATGACTCTTTTCTTACCTCAGTATAGGTTTAGTTTCTGAATATAGAAGACACAAAATAATTTTATTTTACAGATTATCATTAGACAGCCACTTATTTCCAGTGTACTAAAAAGTCAACGTTTTGTTTCTATAAAAAAGTATTTGATCACATACTGCATTTGCACTTATCAAATGAATATGCGGAAATGTTCCAATGAAATAAATCCTTAAAGTAATGCTGGTAATATCTTCAGAATAGATATTAGCTTAAATGAAACATAGTGGAGCTGTCTTGCAATGTTACTATTGAAAATTCATTTACTTCATTGGAATACCTGTATAAGAGAGTAGACCAAAAAAACAACACAAGCAAAATCATGATTTGGAGTTTTATTTGCGAGACAAGCAAGTTTCTTGTTTTTGAGTAAAATAAGCAAACATTCTGTTCAGTCACCACAATGAATGATCAGCAATTCAAAAGACACAAATAGGTAAAACCTCTGTGAAATTTGAATTTGATCAAGAAAGTTTTCTGAGTAAATATGGGGACAGGAGATAAGATAGAGATAAGACAGAGTATAAATGTCTAAATACAAGCAAAAGATCTTCCAAATCAATTCACTGCTTTGGTGATAGTTATGTCTGCACTAGAAAGATGTGCTCAGGCAGCCTTTCCCCAGGAAGCATTCTGGCAGCAAAGCCCTTCCACTGCAATAGCTTGAGAAAAGTAAAACAAAACACCCACTAGCAGTGAAAAAAGCTTGCAGTGAAAAGATGCATCACTCTTGTGACAGATGGGATATCCCAGTACAAAACAAGCACCAATAATAAGCAGATTGCAAATTCTACACCCACTAGGTTACTTAAACTTATCTTGTACACCTCATTTTTTTTCCATTCATCTGTTTGCATGTCCACATTTGTAAGATTCAGCCACATCTTTAGGTCACATTGAAGATAAGAGATGCAAGCAGTATTAACAAGGTACAAGTGCAAGCTTTGCACAACGGTGTAATCTCCCCTAGATTGCCACAAAGTAAAGCATTAGAAATTCTTTCCAGGAATAATCACAGAAGCAGCACTTCATTTAAAATGATAGTATTCCTAATTCCCCTAAGAATAGTGCAGCATCTCAGAATTCTATTTTTACAGAGTGTATAAATACCAGTTTTGACAGAACGTGTAAAAAGAGACCATGAGGGAGAGACCTGAGTCAATAAATCTAAAATAAGAGCCTTTCAGAAAAAAAACCTGACATCTACACATGGTGGAAAAATGAAGGGGGAAAAAAAAAATCAAAGGAAAGCAAAACAAAAAATTCAGCAGCAAACAATTTAGCAAGACTAGTGCAACGTTGTTCTTCAATACAGGAGTGGACATCTTCATGCCATCCTCAGCATAATACCCAATGGGTATGGATCATCCAAAGAAAAGGTGCAAATGTATGATGAATGGAAGCACAACAAATTCACAGCGACATGCAGAAGTAATTGAACAAAAGTGGGTATATTAGGTAAATACAAAATATTTTTGGAGATTACCTAACAAAGGAGACAAGTATTATGCCACAAAAATGAAGAAAACCAAGGTAGTTTCCCACCAACCAACAAAATGTTCATAGTTGACAATATTATCAGGCACTGCAATAGTGGGATGCACTGGATGGGCAAAAGAAAAAGGAATCAGAAGAACTGCAAAAAATAAAAAACAATCATATGTACACAAACTTGTAAGTGAAAACACAAAATGCCCAAGTTATTTGCCAAAAATTGTTCAAAAACCTTTGCTGCAAGAGCAAGAAAATCTGACTGCATTTTGAGCTCTACATTAGATATTTAATATATGCTAAGACATAAATTGTTGTCTTCTCCATACCTACCAGTATACAGAGGAGATGAAAAGCTCTTTTACTGAGCTTGATGAGGATTACTTTTTTGACTCTGTAGTCCTGAAAGTTTGCATCCAGAACAGTTAGAATGAGTTTGGCCAATGAAGATTATGTGAACATGATACTCACCAATACAAAACTTCCTGTGGAAGCTGTCTCAATAATCATGAATTACAACAGCACTGAAATTCCTCTAATTTATCCTAACTAAAGCCAGCACCTGTATCTAGGTGGACAAAAAGTAAAGACTACTGTCCTCCCTCCCCTCAGGAATGCAGAATATAGTTCCCCCGCATATGAGAGACTGCAATTTCTGGAGTGTGTATATCTACAAGCAATACAAAAAACTATGAGTTACAATGTGCCAGCAGATGTTGCAGTAGGAAAAAAAAAAGTTAAATGAAAAGGTCCTTTCTGCAGAAATTAGAGGAAATGTTTCTGGACGTATCTATAAATTCATGAAACCAAACTACACAAATTTAAGCACCTTTGGTTTGAATAACTTCTGCAACATGGTAAAAACCAGTGGGATTTACATATGCTTTAATATAAAGTGGTTCTGTATATACCCAAGACAAGACACTGCCACTGCTATGAAAATCCTTAGTGACAGGTGTTACCTCATCAGGAACGGAGAATGAGATGGGTTTATAAGCACTGCAGAGATTATCAACAGCACAGGTCTTCAGATCAGGGGAAAAAAAAAAACAAACAAAGAACTGAAAAATTAGTGGTCACAGACAGCCAGACTGAGAAACTTCCAAAGGAACATCATACATAAATGATGATATAATTCTCAACAGAACCACCCATCTGTACAGTGAGGCTACAGCAGCAAAACCCCAATTTACTCTGATTAATGAATGTAATAAAGAACAATGAGATCCTAGAAAGTAGAACAGGATGAATATATCAAGAATATACTTGTGTGATCTGACAACTCTAGTAAAATTACAACTAGATGGCTGTGGGGTGGGGCTAAGTAACTAGATGTTACTTAGGTCCTTACCTAAGTAACATCTTCCATTTGCAACCCTAAAAAGGACAGCATTGCTGCAGTAATCATTGGTGGTCTCTTGTGTTTTCTTTATCCCCAAGTATGTTCTTGAAGCATCAATTTTCAGACTGAACAGCTTGCATACCTACTATACATGAGATTGTAAGTGGCTCCCTACAACACACCCACCTCAGGATATATAGGTCAGGCACTTACAACTCTTACCTGTATTCAACTTTATTAAAACACTATCAGTGATCCAACAAAAATCCTATTCCAACTCCAGAGTTAAGGAAGATTTCTCTGCTTACCACACTTTGGGTTTAAGGCTATGAGCAGTACAGCAGCCTTCTAACCCACTGGCAAGTATTGCAGACATAAAAAGTGAAGTGAGACAGGCACTGACCTTGGTAAGATATTTGCTATTGATTCCAGTAAAACCAGGATTTCACTTTTAGGGAAGTTATTTCCAGAGACAGGGCATACTCCTGGAGGTGGTACTCTCTTGCAAAGAGGAAAGGTTATTTTGTATAAGGACTAACAGAATGTGATATCAACCTTTCTTTGACTAGCAAAGCAACAGCCAAGAGGTGATACTTTTATTCTCAATACAGGAAGAGCAATGCTATGTAATATTGGTACAACAGCAAAAGCATATAAACTGACAGAAAATACATTCAGGCAATGAGAATCATAGACTGGGTTGGAAGAGACCTTAAAGATCATCTAGCTCCAACCCCCTGCTATGGGCAGGGACACCCTCCACTACACCAGGTTGCTCAAAGCATCATCCAATCTGGCCTTGAACATTTCAAGGAATGTGACATCCAAAACCTCACTGAGCCACCTTCCAATGTATCAACACTCTTCTTCAGTTGGGGCAAGGGGATTCCAAAAGGATTTCTATGAACACCTACAACACCTGAAAGTTGTATTTGATGATTAAAAAGGTTCCATTCAATCCTATGTTCTAAGTGAGATCTAATTCAGTGACAGAGATTCAGGGAAGGTTCAGAGATGTAATATGGAATAATGGGAATTTGGGGAAGAACCAAGATTTGAAAAAGTGGATTAAAATTACATGAACCTGAACATTAGTCGCAGCACATTGCAATACTCAAATTACAGAAGGCAGACCTCAAAATTACACTGTCAAAGATAATCTGGAGACATCTTTAATGTATATAATTACTATAATTAAGAAAGAGCATATTAATGTAAAATAAACTTTTTTATTTAGAGACCACATTAATTCATCCCAAATGAAGTAAAAATGCAACTGAAGGAAATTATTCATTTGCATTTCTGCAAACTTTGATTTTCATAATATACAACTCTCGTACTTTCATATTCCTAACAAAAATGTAACACCCTAATTGTATTGGACTATTTTACCAGTGAAAACAGAGTTTTGCCTCCAAAATACAGACAGGGAGATGAATGTGTCCTTAAAAATCAAGTAAGATTAAGGCATAGAGAACTGTTCATCAGTCATTATGGAAAACAGAAACATAAGATGAAACCTGTAGTCACTACTGGGGAAAAAGAATATTCATAATTTTTCTCTGAATGCAAAGATCTGGTGAAATTTCTTCATGGTGTGACTGGATATCAATTTTCAAAACTGAACCCTGTACTCATGCCCATTCACCACTTTGGTTCATTGCCACAGAGTTGGCCACTTTGGCTGAATAACAAAGTTCTGGCAGCTGCACCATAACCTCAATAGGCTTATACTTGGTGCAGCTGAAACAGCTGACTAAAAAAAGAAGTCGATACCAAGCATGGAGCTGACCTCTGTCAGCACAGGGACAAACTACCACTGCTTGGTAAGCTCTCCCTGAAGACAAATCAGTTTTGCTAACTTTGCATCTGCAGCCAAAAACAAACCCATAACAGACAAACAACTCCACAGTGATATGATAGAAGTAATCCTTATATTTCAGCATCACATGTAGAATAACATGTACACATCATGCTGGATGGCTTTTCTGTCAGTCTAAATGAAAACAAGTACATATCCAGTCCAATGTTCACAATAAAGGTAACTGAACAGTCAGTTTAAAGGTGTTAATTGAAAAATATAATGAATCTGAAACCATCCATAAACCTTTCCAGCTGCTTAGTCTGTGTTTGACTTGAGAATTTCAGTGCTTGGTCATGCATGTAAGTGTTTAAAATTGGCTGCTTCTATTTTCTCTCATTTTAGAGAAGAGGGGTTCTTCAGATTGGGTAGAGAGTCCAAACAAAGCCTTGAAGGACTTTAGTAGAATTATAGCAATGGAAAAGATGAGTCCTCCATCACCAAGAAAACCCAATCCACCACCCAAAACCCAAACAACCAAATTTAAGTCCCTGACTCAAGCATAAGATTCTCTGATATAATCAATACCTGAACTTTTATGAAGACCAGTAGACTAATACCCATGCTTCAAAAAGCATATCTAACTCTACAACCTGGTACTGTATCAGGAAATTTAGAAAATTCAAAGAATGACCCGAAGATTTTTACTTCTGGTGTTAGGTGTTTCTCCAAGGAAGGGAAGAAGTTTGCCTCCTCATTAAAAAAACATGTAGAACATGAACCTTTTTACACATACTGGTCAGTTATTACTACAAAGCTACCTAGAAGCTTTAGAAGTCACTATCTGAATGCTGTAAATACCTTTTCTGATTACTTTCAGTTGCTGCTCTACTAAAAAAAAAATTTAAAAAAATTAAGAAGCTTGCAGCATGCTTGTCATCCAAATTTAAGGGCACTGTGAAGTTCATTTGCATATTTTATTCATTCTTAAAGACTAAGCAAGAAGTTAATCAGACCTTTTTTTCTGTCATTTAAGAAATCTTGATTATCCCACCTGAACACCTGTGACTTCAGGAGGGCTAGATTTGGAGAGAACTCTGGATTCGTTTAGTAGCAGCATTTGTATTATAGTCCCAAGCATTACTTAACTACACACATTAAATATATGTTTATTTGTTCAATCATTAGGCAAACATTTTTTTGCTTTGCTAACAATTTGTGTTCTGTTATCCTGAGGAATTCTTAGTAACACCCGCTCTCCTGAAAGAGAGGTCTGTAATTGTTTCTCTGGAGTGGAAATGTAGTATTTAAGGCAGCTCAGAGATGTGACTAGAAGAAAAACTGCCAGCAGAGAGGGGAACAAGTTCTTACTGACTTTGCAAAACTAAAGTGTGATGCATAGCATTGAATTGACACTGCAAAGTTTTTACTGCCCTAGGAAATCAAGCCTCACCAGAGAAACAGAATGGATGTTACCACATCAGCACTGCATGCCTACTCTTGGTAGCATTTTCTGCCACCAACCTAGACTTCCTGATGATGTCTGATCACGGGAAAGACATGAAATATCTGTGTTGTGAAAGAAAATTACATAGCATGAAAAGAAATAGGAAAGATAAGAGCAGAAGCAAATCATATATTGCTAATTAAAAAACTAACGATGAAAAACAACTTTGAGAAAAGGGAAAAGTCCTCAAAAAATAACCTAAAAGAGACAGCAAATAGTAGTGCATATGAATATCACTGTCCACCAGCAGCAGCTAACTAGAAAAAGCAATGTCTCCAAAAATGTCAAAATGCAGAATCTTGCAAAAAGAATAAACTGAGCTTGACAGACACATTAATAAGAATAAATTATTAATTATTGGAAATACTCACCTCTACATTTGGGTCACTAACACCACAGCACCATTTAAACAAGTCTTTGAAGTCAACCTTTGGTTCAGTAAATTATTCAATCAAAATCAGTCTGAGGAACAACTTTATTGAAACTGTATTTTTATGCTCAGTTCTGTTCAACATTGGAAAAATTCAGCATCTCCTCTAGACATTTTCCCTTCTCCCAAACAGCTTACCATTTTTAATACTGGGAGTTATTAATTTCTGAAATAACGTTCATCAACATCTCAGTTTTTATCAGAACCCTGAATTTGTGCTATAACTTGATCTTCTATGTTCTCTTCCTTGAGTCAAGTATTTGTCGGGCTACCCATCATCTCTCAGGGCACAAAATGAAGTCCAAGGTTCACCTATGACAAAAAGAATGATTTCATTAGTCTCAATTCACAACAAGAGTTTCATTTATTAGATAAAACAATCTTTACTAGAGCATTTAACATTATAATTTTAAAACTAAAAAACAAAACATCATCAAGAACAATATTTTTATGAAAAGGCTGATGATATCTCCAATCTGGTTATCAAAAGATAGCTCCATTCTTATTTTTAAAATTTTCATTCTAGAAAATGCATTAAGAGAGGAGCACTGTTCAACTAGATTCTTACACTGCTTGAATCAAAACCCAGGGACAGTTTGAAAAACCTCCAAAATGAAATTCTTACTGATAGATTCCCAACCCAAATTCTGCAATGACTGTACTATTCAGCAAAGAATGAAAAAAACCCCAAAACCATAAGTAGCTGTGTTACTTAGTTCTTTCAAGAGTGACTTCACTGAGCTTACAAGATTTTGGAGAGGTTACCCTTACTCAAGATTACCCTTGAGTTCACTGTATTCTTTTGAGCACTCACAGAGCTGTCTTCACAGAACTCTTGGGATCTAAAGCAGTTGAGGCAGATTGAGCATGGGTTGTTTTTTTTGTTTTTTTTTCCTTTTGTCATTGCCATCTCATTCAGAAAAGTAGTTACCACACATAGGTAAGTTTAGGCATGTGTGCAGTCCTAGTGAAATTAACTTTATCTTGTTGCCCAGGGCCTTGTGGCCTCAGCAATGTCAAACTTTCCTCTTTGCCTTCTTCACTTGTAAGCAAGTTTTGGCAACAAAACATTTGGGCCAAGGATGTGGAAAACTGGAAAAAGTACAAAAACCTAAATACACCTAGCACAGAACAGAGATCTGTGAGAAGTGGGTGAATGGAGCTTTCTGCCCTGATTTGCTAGTTTGGTGCCAGCTTGGCACCAGTCCCTGGATTATCCCAACCCATTCCAAGTGTTAGCAGACAGGACAGGCACACAGGAGTGAGGGTGAGACTGCTGGGCCTCCCTTCTTGCCTGCTGGAGGCTCCCTTCCCACACTGGACTCTGTTGGAGGGGGTAGTCAGGGAACCTTTGGACCTCAGCACACAAAGCACCCAGAAAAAAAGCAGCCTGCCAGGCCAAGAGAACAGTTTCAAAAGGAAGAGAAAGAAGAGCAAGAGGCGTAATACCATTCAAGAAAACTTTCTTCATTGACCTTAAGAATGGTCCAGTCTTGCAATCACTGAGTACCCAAATCCACCTGTCACCAAAAGATCAGGTGTGTGTTGACATTTTAATGTCACTACCAGAAGACTAATCTCCATAGTCAAAGACTTAGAACTGCTCCCTCACCTTGCTCTTGATGCATTGTTTTTCTTGGTGTGGGTAACAACAAAGGCATAAGGATACCAGCAATCACCAAATTTGTGTGTAGTATTACATAAATCACTTAAATGATCTCTGTTTTCTGAGATGCTCTGATTCGATGTTGACAGTCTCAAGTAAAAATTTCACTTGTTAAAAGTACCAACAGTTCTTTAATATACCTTCCCTAAGGCTAGTAATTGCATTTTCCCAGGGTGGATCTGATGAATGACCTTATTTCTGATCTAAGAATATTTATAATGGTAAATGAGACCAAGATTTATGCAAAACTTCCTCTTAGAATGATCCATTCTCATTCTTTAAAAAAAATTAGTTATTAAAGAAGGCACATCAGTTTAAAGTTCAAGCTGCATGAATATGCTACCAAGATGTGGTCATTAAAATCCTTATGCCTTGAATGTTTCCCTTGAAGCTTGTTTCAAAGTTAAAAGATTACAGATATCATAAACCAAATTCAGTCTTTGTGTAGGTCAGCTTTAAATTGCAGCTGTTCCCATCAGGACTGAATTGGTGTCACCTCTTGGATTACAAGCCACCATAAAAGAAATAACAGACCAGAACTATGAAACTCATTACAAGTCAAGTACATTAAATAAAAGAGGATCCTACCAGTTGCATCATCAGCTTCTGTGTCTAGAAGAGCATCTACTGAAGCCATGCTTGTGCCTATGAAGGAGTCTGTAGTATCAGACACTCCTCGCTTGCTGAGAAAAACTTCTTTGAGTTACTGACTCCTCTGCTTTGATCAGTGTCTTTTACTAACCTTCTGACTGTCAGGAAGGTTACAACACTTGTTGAGAAGGTTTTTCTAGGCCTTCCTACTACTCCCCAACGCACTTTTTAAATTGTAAGTCCACAGGTTCAATTTGTAGTATCTTCCAATAGATATGTATATAATAGAGAGTAGGACAGAGACGCAAGATGTTTTCCCCCACCAAATCCACCTTTTTGTGAAAGGGTTAAATACTCCTTATTTCTGTTAGTCCTCTCTTGCCAAGAGGGAGGAAAATCTTCAGTGAGATACATTTTCTTCAGGAGGCATCTTCTGTTCCTCCCTGACCTTTTTCCAGTGGAATTTTCATCCTGTGTCCTTTTTCCTCAATAAATGTGCCAGCAAGACTTAATTAATATAAGCTGTTGCAAAAGTAGAAGTTTCTTTCTTATTACATTTCTGTAAAAAGTCATAACTGCCTTTGGCATTACCAAGTTACAAGTTAATTGTATGTATAAATCAGATTACTTTTAATGTAATCTCTTCCTGAATAATCTGAATTAGGATAAGCAAGACTTGGGAGACTTTAGTCTTCAAACTTACAAATATTAGGCCAGAGTCTTCTAAATACTTATTCCCTGCTACAAACTCATTTGCCTGAGTAATCTCTTCCTAATTGAAGGCTCAATTTAATAGTGGTGCTTACATAAATAAAGTTATGCCCAGGCACAGGTTTTTGCAGGATTAGTCAAGAACACTTAGAACACCTTTTTAAAACTTGTGTTATTTCCAAAGACTTACTAACCCCTCCTCCCCCATATTTTAAAGAAAAAAAACCCCAAACTTAAGAACTTTAAAAGCTTGCTCCTGTTTTTCTCCTAAATCAAGACTATAAATTATTTACCACGTTGTACCAAGAATCTACTTGTTTTAATTAATCTTTAATTTCAGAGGGTCAAGCAGTATCTAGTTCATGATCCAGTCTCAAACAATTTATGTTCAGAAGAATGCTCTATTCTCCTAGCTGTTGCCAGTTTATTGCAGTTCTTAACAGTCACTATGACAGAAAAGGCAAGAACAAGAAATGCAGTAAGAGTGAGCAAGTGAGCACGTGTTGAGCTTCAGGAGGGATTACACGATATCTACTGCAGAGAGTATGCACACACACAGAGCCCAAGGATTCAGTCATGTCTCCAGAAAACAGACACCACGTTTATTTCAGACTTTGGCAGGCTTGTCCATATTGCAAACTACCCACAGAAGTGCTAAAGTATAGATTTATTAATTAAGGAGGACAAGAACATCATCCATTCCCCTAGAGTAACCCGAATAATATGCCTGTCTCAACTCCTTCTCCCTCCATCTAAAAATCTTCCAGTGAACAAGGGTAGTCAAGTGCTCACTTGGACTTCTGGAGTTGGAGTCTCCTCTCAATTACATGCTATTGCATGTGTTATCCAGCCAGCTCCAGTGAATGAAATTTCTGCCAATGAAAGCGGGAATATAATAAAGCTTTTAGAATTTACATCAGTGGCAATTGTAGGGAGGAAAAAATTGAAATCTATTACTCTTCATTTTGATCTTGTGTGTGGCATTCCACTATGGCTGAATGAAACTGAAGAAGACAATCCACTTGAATTACCTGAATTAACCTTAGAAAGAGAAGGCTGCCACTGGTTTGCCAGAGTCCAATACTAGATACCTTTCTTAGGCTAGCTCAGAGCAAAGCCCAGGCTCAAGTTCCCCCTCAGATGAATTTTAAACCACTAACTAATGAACTTAGTGCAGTAGTAATGAAGACCCTGACAGCCCAGTTGTGAAAAAAATAAAAGCAGCTTCTCAGTTGTCATGGAGTGAAATTCTGCTCTCATTACAAATACAGCTCTCTCGCCATGCTCCTGTATTTTTTTCAATGAAAGATGCAGAGGGTTTGGAGTGCACAGATTTGGTACACGTGCACAGCAGCTGGTCTGACATGATAAAGCAGAATGAATCTGAAGAAGTTCCTGCCTGTCTGACCAATAATCCATGAACTAAGAGGGATTTACTCAACAGACCAGCACAGATTCTATCCTGTCAAAATTAGAGATTTAATTTTTTTAAAAAGTGCCTAAAGCTGTTTTCTGTTGGATGTTTTCCACTCCCCAAAGACCTGGACAGCAAGAAGTAGGCGATCAAAGGTGGGGGGAGGGAATTGTCTGAATCCTGCAATGTTTATAACTTCGTGTTCGCTTGATTTGAAGCTCCAACCATAGAATTTGTTACTGGAGACATTTCTGTAACTCAAAGAAAATCAATCAGAAGAATAGCATCCAGCATGCACAGACACACACTGAATGCCAAGGCAGCACCCCCGGTACCGTGTCTAAATTTCATTCTTAAATACGACTTACTTACCATTCTCTTTTGCTAGGTGGGAACTGCCGATAGCTAAAAATAACACCAGGATTCAGTGGCGGGAGCTAAAAATACCCTTTCCCGCTCGATTACCGACTCGGCAGGAAAGACGGAGCTCTTGGCATCTGTCACAGCCCATAACCGCCAGCTGGGGACGGAGGCAAAGAGCCCAGCCCCGGAGTTACGCGCTCGGGGAAAGTTTCACCGGCAGACGAGGAGGCCACGGCGCTGCATCCCGGGGCCACGGGACCCCCACCCACCCCAGCCCGGGCGGCGCCCCGGGGCCTCCCCGCCGCCCCTGACCCGCGGCTCGCCGC
>VYXF01005518.1:0-132983 GCA_013397295.1 Polioptila caerulea | reverse complement strand
GGGCGCTCTGGTAAATGAATAAAAGAAAAAAAAAAAAAGGCAATTTCTTCTGACTGGATCTTCTCGCTTGCATGGTATAGAGCTGTTGAAAATCTCTGAGCAAACTGGGCGTGGGAATCACTCCCATTCACGATAACGGGCTGCGAGTGCGGATGGCAGTGCGCGCTCTTCTCCGCTGAGCGCAGGGTTGGGCGCGGTGCTGGCGGACAGGGACGGCCCCGCGCACCCACCGCCATCCCGCCCGGAGCTCTCTTGGGGGTGCTGCGACTGGGGGGCAAGCGGGGGGCCCGCAGCGGGAGCGGGGGGCTCTCCCTGGCGCGGCGCAGCCTGCGCCGGGCGCTGCGGAGCACAGGCGATGCCTTGCGCGGCTCTGCGCGGGGCGGGAGGGGCGCATGCGGCGCAGCCTGCTCCCAGCCGCCAGGGCTTACGGTGCTGTGTCCAGTGGCAGCCCGAGGTGAGGGATAACCAAAGCCACCGCTGGGACCAGCAGTTATGTAACGCGGCGAGGGTGACAGGACACCGCGGGAGCCGCCGGCCCGCAGCCGCGGAGGGGCGCGGACAGGCAGGGCGGTGGCGGCAGCAGTGGCACCCCCGCCCTGGCAGGCGCCGCAGTCCCAGCCTGCACGGCTGAGTGCCAGGGAAACCCCGAGCTTCCCGTTCACCCACGGTTTCCTTAAACCACCGCGGGCAGCGGAGCGAGGAGCACCGCCGCTCAGCCTCTCGCTGGTGAATGAGACCGCTTGTGTTTCGTGGGGGAAGTGCTGATTTATTTGATCACTTACTGACTTATTAAATGCTCAATATTCCTGTAGCGTGTTTTCCCGCCGCCCTGACAAACAGCAGACCCGGGGAGATGTCTCGGCACTACAGAGCATTCCTTCCAAGTGATTCCCGAGGAGAGCAAAGCTCATCCATCACTGGAGACGGAGAGCAGCAGCCCGCGCTTTATGGGGTTGCAGGAAGAACCCCTCAGCGCGGCGCCGCAGCTCCTTGGCAGAGAGTGGTGGCGAGCACGCCCTGACATCCACATCCACCCACCACCAGCCCCCGCGCTCCATCCCCCCCACGCAGGCTGTGCATGTATCCGTGTAGGTGCATAACAAGTAGGTTATCAAGCTGTGGGAGAAGATTAAAAATAGGAGGAGCCAGTATCAGGGGGATATCAGATCAAGGGCAGCCACACGTGGAGACAGGCAGAACTGCCTGGTCCTCCACGGGTGTTTCACTGGACAGGGAGGGGCTGGCTGCCCAGAGAGAGCTGTGAAGTTTCACAAGGTCAGGTATTTTTAACCAGAAGGTAGAGTGATTATGAGGATCAGCCCAGGATTTTGTTTCAAAGAAAGGGAATCTGGTCCATGCAGGAATTGCTGTTATTTGTCTCATTCCTGGGATGTTCAGTCACATATTTGCAGTTAAGACCCACAGGGGAATGGAGATATCACTCCATCCGTCCCATTTCAGTCTTGTGACAAGAGCGTACTCTGGACTAAGGCTGCCTGTGTGGTGAGAGTGATGGTTAGGGAAGGGAACACTTCTTGAAAAGGGGACTGTAGATGTCCTACCAGAAAACCCTATATGAGAGGTAAGGGTGGCCCAAGCACCAGCAAGAGCCATGATACATTGAGAAGCCTTGTGCTGCTGCTCTGTGTATTGGATTTCTTTTCCTGCAGAGTGGGAGATGGGCATCAGGATGTGGGTCAGGCTCCAGCAAGAACCACTTTCCCATTCCTCACCAGGGAGTGGAACAACTTTCTCTTCCCTCCCTCTCACCTTGACAGAGACACCTCATACTAGAAACTGCTGCTCTTTAAGGTTTTGCATGTGTTTACTCAGATTCCAGAGAGTTAGAGACTCTAAGATGCCGCCCAAAACAAGCAAGCTGTGAAAACTGCAGAGGAGCAGATTTAACAACATCAGGCTCCTTCACACTGATCAACATTCAGAGTCAGTCAGATCATCTTAGAGGCAGTTTGGTATTGTTTGCTATATCCTCTGAGGCTGGTCTCTCTACCCTCACATTTTTTACACTTTTTCTACGTATGCATTTCTAAAGTACAACTGAGTGAAGTTTACATGAAAGCAGCAAAACATAAGACCAAGGCTCAAGAACAAGCAAATCTCTTGGGCCAACCACCTCCTATTATAATAATTTAAATCAGAGTTGACTTCACTGTAATGAGCAATGTTGGCAGAGATCTTACTTATTACATGAAGAAACACAGAACTTTTCTGATCTGTCATAAAAGACTCCTGATTTGGTTTTGCTTGAGTTATGTTTGGTGTGTGCCTGTTGTTCATTTTGTCTCCAGTCAAGTTTCTTGGCTGATCTTGAAATCATGCTGTAGTCCTGGTTTTGGTCCTGTCTCGTTGATGCAACCTGGCCTCTCTGGATGAGTGCTAGGCCTGAGTCTTCTTTTTGTCCTGTCTGGGGCTATCAGTTGAGCCTGTTGTCAGCACCCAGCTCTGCCTTCTGCTCTTAGGTCCTGTGAGACTGTGTTCTGGTTGGAGTGGGCACTGCCTGGGTTTTCCTTGGCTCCTGGTTTGCCTTTCCTGTGGAGAAGCTCTTAAAACTGTACAGCAAGGACATTAGATGAGTTGAGAGAGCAACATCCATCTGAAAAGATAGATGGAAATATAGAAAACTTGAGAAGAAATTAACAATTCAGCTGGTTCTCTGAGAAAGAGAATGGAGACTGGCAGATGGGACTGAGATGGTCAGTAACAGGGGCAGGTACTTGAGAGCGTGCTGGTGTGGTTGCCTGGCAGAGAATGGAGTAGGAAGGCAAAGGGCAGAACATTTGTCTCCTTCTGGAGAAGTTTTCATCATGGTACAGTGTTGTTTTCTTCCATCAGAGGAAATGTGGAGGCTGATAGCAGATAAGATATCTTGGAAGGGGCTGACTTGAATAGTAATAAAATAGGAAGGTCTTGGAGGGCCTTCCTGGAACAGGGAGGTAAGTAAGTTGTGGTGCCTGTGGCAGAGATCTAGCAGCTTCTGATATCCCTTGTTTTGGTGTCCTTCTCTCCTTCAGAGAAGCCTAGGAGCTGCTTGAAATATATAAATGCTCTATAAATACTCTATTCTGCTCAATCACAATAGGTATTTCTGTAGTGAAAAGCTGAAACTATCTTACAACTGAGGTTGAAAAAAATGAAGTAAGCCAACTGGCAGTGTGTTTCTGTGGTGAGCAGTAGTGCGGAGAGTAGGAGCAGCTGCTCATTTGAATGCTTAGCATTAAATTAAGTGGGTGCAGATTCTGTCTGGGGCTGTTCCTTATTATTTTGAGACCTTCATAATTCCCCTCTTACACTGAAGAACAGTTACGATGCTGATGGTTCTTGAGCACTCTAACAAAGAAAGGAAACCCACAGCTCCTCTCCACTGTGGTGCTTGGAGACATTTTCACCATTACATTTGCCAGCCTCTTGGGCTGCTCTCCCAGCACGCTGATACAGTCATTTAGTTCTCCCCACAAACCTGCCTTGAAATCTGTTGTTCAATACATATGGGGTGATTCCACTTCCTCAACAGTTAAACTGCTGCAGCAGCAGGTTTGTTGCAGCTCATCCCGTGGCAGGAGGTATCTACTCTTCATTACATCAGACCATTTGTTGTGATGCTGCATAACAAAAAAAAAAAACCTGTGGCTATTGTTTCTTCTGTCTTTTAGAGGAGTGATTCAGTGATGAAATTTTGACATGTTTTATTTTGTCATGTGCAGCTTTCTTTCCCTGACAAGTCTTTTATGCCAGTGTTTTTTTCTTAGTTACAATCTAAAGGTGTAACTAGGTGGCATCTCCTACCTACGTGTTATAAGTCATAAATCAACTCAGTAAATCGCATCCTCTCTATGAGTATCAGTTTGGGCAGATGATGTAAGAGATTGATGGGAAATGTGCCAGGTTTTTGATTCTTCATTCAGAACTGCCTTAGAGCACAGCTTTTGTATTCAGAGAGCACTGTTATGAAAATTCTTGGACAACACAGTCTACTGGCTTTGGGGTTTCTAAGGTGAGATGCCATTCACTACATGGCTCAGATAGGGAATTTAATTTAGAAATGAAACTACATCTTAGGACTCTTCTCTGCATTATTACTTTCTTCTCTTCCAATATGAAATGGCCTCAAAAGGAAGAAACAATATCTTCTCACTGTAGAATGGCATATTATATAATTGTTAAGGCATTCTCCGGGATAATTAGAAAATTATCTTTGAAACTTTGCAAGCATAAAAGATAACTAATCTCAGCTTATCTGTATTTTATGGTAGGAAAGTTAAATGCTGTATACTGTAATTGACTGTTTTAAGCATGCTACCTCATAATTTTGATTTTAAAGATTAATTGGGAGCTAATTTTGAAGTTGGGGAGATGAGAGTGGGTAAGTTTCAGGGCTATAAATCCTGACCAGAAACTGATACTTTTTGAAGCCCACAGTCACATACCACAGTTGCTGAGATAGGTGAGTTAATACTCAGCTTTGTCTTCAGTGGCTCCAAGACTTCTAAATCAGTGCATCTAGTGGTAGATCACACTAAGAGACTTACCTTGCTACATATAGTGTGAGGTTGCTTACCTCAGACTGTTCTTCTGGTCTATTTGTTCACCATGTCCATTTCTTTGTCCCGTGATTCTTCAGGATATTGGTCCCCAGCAACTGCTTTTGAGAGCTGATTGACGTAGGTTGTTCCACAATGTGAGCAGTACAGCAACAATCAAGGCTGCTAGAGAGAGGGCACTCTGGATTACCACACTTGGGTGCACTGAGGAAACAGAGCTGTCCTATTATTTGTGGTTGCCTTCTGCTTCCTTCAAGTCTGCATTTAAAATGTTAAGAACAAGGATTTCCACAGCACTAGCATTTTATAGTGTCATGACAACGTGCCGCTCTTCTGCCCTGCCCTCTGAGCACAGTTCCACAATTCCTGGTAGATACCATTTACTTGCATTAACTGTAGAGGTTTAAATACTCCTGCAACACAATAAAAGCTCTGCCAAAAGCCAGAATGTACCTGAACATTCAGATTGTTAGCTGGTGTTCTTTTCTTGCAAGGCTGTAGCCTGTTTTTATATGCTGTTACAGTGCTTTTCTATTAGCAAACTCAGATTCCAGCCCAACCATTTCTCTGGTGTTCTCACTGTGCTGACCAAATTCAGCCTGTCTACATAACATTTAAATTTGGTTTGTATTTTTTCTTCTATACAGGAATCTATTACAGTCAGGGAAATAGCGTACTTCTTTAACAGAACATACAGAATTGTTTAAAATAAAAATAGCATTCACTTTCTTGTTGTATATTTTTTATATTCGCCTTTGAATATTCTGCTGTTGTGTGTTTATTTTTTCCCTCCTTGTCAGCGACTTTAAAACCTTTCAGTATCTCCTTGTATTCTTTTATATGACTCTTTTGTCAGTCTGAGTGAATGTTTTCTTTGGCTTTCCTTTTGTTTAAATATGGGGAATAGAGGGAACATGTCTTGAATTGAAATCACTGAACTGGAAAAAGACTACAAAAAGAATTGACTGTAGTGAAGCTTAAGTATTAAAATCCAGCCAGTGCAGTTCTTACCAAGTGTAGAAAAGTAGAAAAATGCATACAGCCTCAGAGAATGCATGGAGAAGTTTCAATGGAAATGGTTGAAATGAATGGGAAAAAATCAAATTGGTAGTCTTGAAATTGGTTGTCTTTGACTTGAAGCTAGATGAGAATGAGCCAAGGGTGGGGTAAGGTGGGGTCCTGAGTCTGGGGAATTGGAAGAGGTTAAAATGCTTAAAATGGAGAAGGAGAGGATTGTTATATTTAATCAATATTCTAGTTTTAGACTGTTATTAGTGAATGGAAATCAGTGGAATAAAACTTGATTGAAATGATGATGACACAATTCCATGATGTAATGCTAAGGAGCACTTCACAATGGGCCCTTTAAGAATCATGGAATCATTTGCAATCAGAATTGTTGGGAAAACACAAAGATTTAATGTGAATTGAAATCTTCAGATGCTGTGCTAACCATTGAATGATTGTTACTATAGAATCTCACCAAAAAAAAGAATCAGCAACATAGTTGCTTATAATTTTTAATTCAGCAAATAGGGGCTGAACCATTTTCTTCAATTAGAGTATCATCAGCAAATCAAGGAAGAGATTTTTTTTAACAGTTTGTCTTGTTCTGCAGTTTCCAGAAACCTTTTCAGATTTTAGTCCACAAATAACAACTTCTAGGTTTGGGGGATTTTAAAATTTTTGTTTCTGTTTGCACACACCTCCTTCTTCACCTGCACACACACACACACAAACACACACATACATATAGAGACATTCCATCAGTATACCCAGGGTCGGTATCCTGGCTTAGGGCAAATTTGGGAGAAAACTCCAAAAACTTGGGAGAAAACTCCAAAGGCGTTCCTCTAGAAAACAAACTCAAGTGGCCCCTCCCTTAAGTGGTTTGGGAAAAAGATTTCCTCGGAGAGAAGTGGAAAAAATTTATTTAACAGGCAAAGCACTCCCCAGCACAACAAATGAACAACACTGGCCAACAAACCCTCTGGCTGCTCCGCAGAGATGACAAATTCCCAGAGTCTCTCTCTCCNCTCCTTCTCCCCCCTTCACTCTCAGATCCAGTTTTAAAGGTGCAGAACATAACACCCAACATAAACAGAACAGATGATTGGGGGTACAAGCATCATAAAGTCACAGTAGGCATAGATACAGTTTGTAGATGATAATAGGGCTCATTACAGTGATTTACCTTCCTCATTTGCCTATAAAAATTACAAAACTTCCACTAAATCATCCAGATGACATGCCACTGTGAGCAGCTTCTAAACTTGATTTCCAGAAGGAGAGAATGTTTCTGAACAAATAAAAGCTAGTAAGGCCAAATAAGTAATTTTTCTGAGCTGGCAATTGTGTACTGCTCAGCAGCTCTTTATATTAATTTTCCTTACTTCTTTCACTAGGTTATTTTATACTTTATCTATTTTATTTTCTACTCTTTGTTTCACTAATAAACAAAAATGGATTTGGTGACAATTTTAATTTCCTCTCAGTGTGGTGGACTTCATCACTATTAGTAACTCCTCAGTTAGTTAATAGTTGTATCAATATAAAACCTAGTCACAAAATGAACCATGAGTTCAACAAAAGTTACTTAATCTTCTCAGGGATCTCAAAGTTTGATGTTTTCCTCAAAGACTAAACAAGTGACACATCAGACGTTCTTTAGAAAGGATTGAACACATTTGGTATTGCTCAGTAATCAAAAAGCACTTGTGTTTTCAATACAGTGCTGTTCAAAGAGACAAGTAAAAGCTCTGAGAAGTGTTTCCTCTATGTGGAAAAGCTACAATCTATCCAGGGAATAGAAATGCTGTCTCCATTACTCTGGTACCTGAATATATATGTCAGAGGCAATGAGGCGTGAGAGGGCAATTCTGCCTTCAGAGGAAGAACTTGCTTTTTTTTTTTTTTTTTTTTTGAAACTGCAACCAGGATTCCTGCTATGTTGAGATGGTTAATATTATTCAGAACATGTAAGACATGTCTCTATTCCTGTATCTGCTGAGTAAAAATCTGTAGTGGTGATGGGAGGCTGTAAAATATTATTGAAGTCAGCACTACATCACTCTGTCACTTGGTCCAGCTTGTTCCAGGTAACATGACCTGTGTCTTGTGATTCCTCACACGTCCTATTCCGGGCTGATTGTATTCATTTCATCTGCTGGTTTTGCATCCTCATGTCAAGATATTTGTGTGGGCTTGTGCTTATCTAACACTTCATAATCTTGCAGCTTTTTTTAGTATTTGTGTTATCTCCCTCTACACATCCCATCCTCTTGCTGAGAAATCCAGTTTGTTTGTCTGACTTAGTCATAACCCTCAAGCTCAGCCACAGAATTTCTCTTCAGGTCTGAGGCAGTTTCACCCTAACATTTAATTTCTACCCTCGCAGATTTCATTTCTCTTCCATCCTTGAATTCTCAGACTGGGACAATAAGACAGAGGTATTTATTATTTTGTGCTCTCTGATTTTTCAGAGTATGCTCTTTCATAGTAATTACTCCCCTCTTTCAACAAGAAACTTCCCATGTCTCTTAGAAAAGATGAAGAAAAATGGGAAGACAGAAAACAGAATGAAATAAATCTGGTGATTAATCAGTCAATAAGCATCACTTGTAGTAAACACACTCACTAAGGGGATACTATTTAAATCTATTGGCTTAGAAATCTGACATCATTAATCCATGATTAATTTTTGAAAATAAAAATTCTCGTTTTGCTAAATCTGTTTTGCATTCTAAAACAAAATGAAAAAAGTGACAACATACTGATCAAAACTGCATGAGAAGACAGCATGCATAATGAAAGAGTCAAAAGTAATATAAAAACCTTTACTTATTCAGAATTGTGATGTTTACCATAAAGTGTATTTATACTCACTAGTTTATTTATAAATAGTGCCCTGTTAGCTAATCATGAAAATGGTAGAAATTTTTCATAAAAGTATAATTATTAATATGCACCAGGCTTCTGCACTAAGTTCTTTTAAACTTTTATATAAAATAAGAATTTATAATATTTGTAACTCAACCTGTGGTCTAATACCTATTAGTTTTACATGCTCAAATAATATTTTTTTATAGCTCTTGAATAACAGTTGAACAGTTACCCCACTCTTGGTGGAAAACATCAAAGATATGAAAAAACTTAGGGAATTACTTAAATTCAGAGCATGCACATAAATTAAGGGCTAATGTAGGATTTCTTTAGTAATTTTCTTCCCTATGAGGGTCTTGCAGCACTGGCAGAAGATGCCCAGGGAAGTTGTGGATTGCCCATCCCTGGAAGTGCTCAAGGCCAGGCTGCATGGGGCTGTGGGCAACCCGGTCTACTGGAAAATGTCCCTGCTTGTGGTGGGGAATTAGAACTGCGTGATCTTTATGGTCCCTGCCAGCCCAAACCATTCTGTGATTCTGTGATATACTGGGTGAAGTGTTTGATCAGTTTTGTGTAGCCAGTTTCAGCTTATCTAGATTTTTTACTTTCTGGGACTTCAACTATGAAAAATTCTGCAGCGATAACCTACATATGAAAGTGCAGACATTATGTTCAAGTCATCTATGCTAGGTAAAGTTATACATTAGCCAGCAATTTTTAGTACCATCAATTTAAATTATGGTGATTAGATTCACATTTACTTTGTTGCTATGAGTGATTAATTTAAGCAGTGTTCTGCTAGATCTGCTGAAGGTATGTTGTCTCTAAAGTTTGAATTTTCTGCCATTGATAAAACCTCTAGAACTTTTCCTGTAACTTTGATCTCCATTATGAAAAGACATACTCCTTTTAGGCTTGTTTTTAAATCTAAATATAGTAAAACATCATATGAAGTTGTCATATACTTTTTATGTGATCTGAGACATAGAAAAAAGGCTGTCACTTTGATACTGTGCATTGACTTTGTTGAATTTATCTGAATTATTACTGAAATTTGTATAGCGATCTGTATCAGAGAAACTTTTTTGATTTAGAATTTCATTGATTTTAGCTATATTTATGTAATTGTGATTTCTTAGACAGGTGCACATATCCTTTGGATTTATTTTGTAACAAGTGTTTAATTTCATTACTGAAAATGAGTGACCAACATTTTGACTCTGATTCCTGTGATATTCCCTGTTTATGTGTGGGGAACTGGTCTGCAACCTGTTGGGAGAGAGAAATTCCAGTGATGCCAATCACATTTATTATTTCTTCAAGAGAGGAGGAAACAGTGGAGCTGTTAATAAGAAAGAAGATTTCCAAAGTTGTATATTTTTAATTATATATAAAATGGGGGAAATACAAAATAACACCTCAGTGGTATCAAACCCTGAAGCTTTTTCTAAACTCCAGTAGCTGTGCCATCATATAAACATATCATCCCTTAAAAAGGCTTGTTTTCCTTATCTTTGTTCTATCTGACTTATTTGGTAAATATTCACCATTCAGTGTTTTATATGAAATAAACTAGTGTTTTTCATCTAGTTAATGGATCAAAGCAATGTTCAAAGAAGAAAAACTCCTTTTATTAGCATTTTGTAGCAAATTCAGCTGACACAATAAGAAAGCAATGGAGGTGGAAAATGACTTGCTCTTTTATCTGTGAGTGTAACTCAAGGTTACAGCTAGCGTGTCTGAGTGGTAGTAATTAGTCTGTTGAGAAATTTTCTATTCTCTAATAGCTAGTGACCGAACAATTTATTTGTAGACTGAATCCACTTAAAATTATCTTTGGTGAACAAC
This sequence comes from Polioptila caerulea, assembly GCA_013397295.1. Taxonomy (NCBI): domain Eukaryota; kingdom Metazoa; phylum Chordata; class Aves; order Passeriformes; family Certhiidae; genus Polioptila; species Polioptila caerulea. The sequence goes on along the minus strand of VYXF01005518.1, from coordinate 122,694 downwards.
TATCTGACTATATGATGATTGGATATAATAATAAAGAATCCAGATATAATATTTAAAATGTTTTAATTGAAATGGTTGAATTTGCAGAACTGAAGAACTCTTGTGATTTTTGGGGAAGAAGTAATCTAAAAGTCAGCTCCTAAGTTTTTTTCTTTTCAAATGATGTGGGATAATTTGAGCACAATAATATTTTTCTTGACAAAATTTATATAGCCTTATTGACTGGTTTTGTTCAGTTAGAATACATTTTTAAATAAATATCTGGAGGAAATGACACAAAATACAAAGCAGAAAAAAAGCCATCTCCTGAATAAAGTAAAATAAAAAAAATAAACAGCACAAAACCTTCCAGTACATGTTCAGAGATTTGTGTGGATTTTTTTTCTTTTCCTGTTTTTATTTTCTCAGAGAAGTTTGCAAAAGGTTGGGTTTTTTTAAATCAAAATTTTGAAATCTTTCATGATGTATTCATTTATCTTTGTATATAATCTCTATGAGGTTCTTTCACTGCTATTAACTATCCCTTTTATTTTCGTCTGTCATTTTTCATGGGCTGTGTGTTTTTCCTTGTATGAGAAAATGGATTGCCCGGTTGCCCCATCATACAGAAATATATCTGTCACTTTGCTGTCATGTGGATTGTTAGTTATGAAGAACTGTCTCTCCTATCATACAAGAGGATTGATTTGTATCTCTTGCTTTGATTCTCTCCAGACATTTAGGCCTTGGTCTCAGTGATATTTCTTGGGATCAGCATGTGCTTTATGATGAGTTTTGTGTGCCTGTAACAAAGTATCCTAGATAGGAAAATAAGCAAAAAAATATAATCTGTTATATCTACCTGTAACTGTCAGTATAGAGAGAAGATTCATAGTTTGTAAAATGATGGTCTTTTTTTTCTCTTACTAATTAACTTGCTGAAATAATTTGTAAGTTATATAATAGGTTAGAGGTACTCTTTTTTCCATGTATATTCTTACTAAGAACAACAATGTTCACAAAGTTATGGGTTGAGATTATTTTTTAATTCACCTTAATTTCATATAGCTCTGTGGTCTCCAAGTAAACCAAGTGCCAGACTTTGTTTATGATTCATTTGTCTTATGCACTGTTAGTAAATTTTTTTGTCGGTGCTGTTAAAGCCTTAAGAATCACTAAGAAAATTCACCATGTAATGCTGAGCTATCTTACTGTAGGGACTGCCAGATCTTTTGATATTTAAAAATTTTTGATGAGTAAACCAAAGAAACAGTGGAAACAGATCTGTAATTTAAATGACTCATGAAATCCTTGGCACAGTTGTGGGTTTTCTTACTTCATTGTTGGATGTCTGTTGCATGTAGGCAACGGGGTTATTGAAAGTAAGATAAAACGAAATGCATTTGATTTCACAGGGTTTTTTATTTCAGTGGGTTTTGTCATCTATATTGTGATTTTTTCAAAGTAAAATTCCTATCCAAATTTTGCTGTCACCCTTTCAGTGATCACTAGAATTGTTTTCAGGTGTGTTTCATTGTTGTGCGTTTTCTTAAAGGCAAATAAAAATACAGGCAAGTAGAAGAAGGAGAAAAATTTTATTTAAATATTTTTGAATCTGAAAGCTTGATTTAAGTGTAATCTGTTTCCAATCTAGTGAAGTTTGCATAAAAATACCAATAAATCTGATGGAATTGATCACATCACAGAAGTGGGGCTAAAACATGGGTAGTCCTTAAGGAAGAAAGCAGAGCCATTTTCCCCCACTGTGTTCTTCCCCAAGTTTTTTGCAGCAATGACAATCACTGAATGTAAGGTACACTTCTTTCATGCAGCCCAGAAACAGGAAATGGAAAAGTCTTGAGAAAACAGGGCAAAATTAAATTGTTAGGCTTTCCTCACAAGCATACATGCTACTGATGAGTCCAGACAGAATCTGTGCCTTATTTTATTCTGTGCATAGGAGAGACAACCTAGATTTTGAGGACTGCCTAGTAAAGTCATGTGTGTATTTTTCCGGTATTGTAAGACATGTTCCAATGTGTGATCAAACTCCTCACATGAAAATAAGTTGGGTTTTTTTCTTGGTTTTTTTCTTTTTTTTTTCTTTTCATTGAGTCACCAGCTGTTAATGTCACCTTTCTGTGTGACTCTTCAGGTTAGCCTGCATTTGCATGACCATGTCAGGTGTACATGTGGCGTTGCCTCTAATGAACACACATTGTAGTTGTAGTTGCATGACACTGGCTTATTTCAGAGCAAAGCTGGAGGACACAACCCAGAAAATATGTTGTCATTGAAGTGCAAGGTGAACTCCAGTGTAGCAGAATTAAAGCTTAGAATGAAGATGATAACAAGTATGCCCAATCTGCTGAGAAACCAAGGAAGCATACATACAGTCTGCAGTGGGTACTACAGAAGGCTGGGGGAGGAAGGGCTTGTTATTATTTTGTGTGTGTTTGTTTTTTACAAATTCCATCCTGAATTTAGATATTTAGAACACGGTGGGTAACTAGGATTTGGATATATATGTGTAGACCAGCAAACAGAAGGGATCCTGGGGTTTTGCAGAACAGGCTGTGGAGCCTGGTGTTGATTGGAGATCAGGGTAGGAGGAGTTACTGTCTGTCCCCTGCAGATACAACCAGGGTCAAGGCACAGACAGCGCTGAGACCCTGCACTGCCAGGTCGGTGTGAAGCCTGGTGCCTTCCCCTGTTGTTCTGGTTTGAAAAAGCAAAACCAGTGGGAGACTTCAAGTCAGAAATACAATTTATTAGGAAAAGGGAAAATAAAAGAAGGAAACAAAAAATACATGCAATAAGGAAAAAGAAAATCACTGACAGAGTCTGAATACAACCTGACACCCTGTTGGTAGCAGTCCAGTTGGAGTGGTGGCTGCAGTCCTCCTGGAGTGGCAGTTGTGGCTCTGTTGAAGTGGTAATCCTGTAGAAAAGGTGCAGCTCTCCGCTGAAAAGTCCAGTGGTGGATGCAGCTCTCCACTGAAGGTCCAGTGGTGAAAGATGGGCCTGTTCTTCCTCTGGGAGTCCAGTGAAGGAGGCTGCTTGATGTCCCAAGTCTCAGGTTTTTATGCAGATAGAGAGGCTTGGCTCCACCCCCCGGATGGAGCATTTCTCAATGGGATGATGTAATTTTTTCAGTGGACTCAATGGCCCATTGCCCATTAACAGAAGACCTATCCCTGGAGGGAGGAGGGGTCAAGGGAGAGATAAGGAAACTGCTCTTGCCGGTTTCTTATCAGCTGGCTTATCAACAGAAGATTACATCACTGCCCTCCCATCCCAATTCCAACAGATAGTAATAGAATAGCACAACCCTGATTATATTTTACCCATGACACCTGTTAATGAGGAAAACAGTGTTTATGGATCTTTGTAGGAGAGCTGTAGGATTGCATGGGAGCTCTGAGACCCTGAACTCTACAACCATATCCTTCCTGTAAGAAGTGACTCAGCCCGGACGGAAGCAATGTCTGTGTCCTCATTCTAGGAAAGGACATCTGAGTTTTGTAAAGATTTCTTGAGGAGTGCATATTCTGTTCTTAAAAGAAATTTTGTGTGAAAGTAGAGGACCTGTATTTCCAGATGCTTTGCTTGTGTTTTAAAACAAGGTGTGTTCCAGACACAGATGCCAGAGCCTGGAAGCTTTGCTTGAGTCTTCTCATTTCATGTATGGAGTTGATGGACATAAGACAGAGCCAAATCAAGGTAAATTCTCTTTTTAAGATCCTTTCTGCTTTTTGAAGTCTGTCTGGAGAGACAGGTTAAAAAATCTGGGAAAGCTTTCTTCTCACATGAGCCCTCTGTCCCTCTGTCATATGCCTTGTGTTTCCATTTGAAATCACTCTGACATACAGTAATTTTCTTTTGGGAGAAAGGCATTTTTTCAAATGGGTATGAAAAAGAGAATGCTCAATAACGTAACAAAACCTTCTTTGTCATTGGCTAGACAACATTCAGCTTTTTCTTCCTTTCTTCTTTTACTCCTTTCTGATTACTATAACCTCTTCAAACTTGCCAGCTGTGCTATATGTTCCTGTTGTGTTTGAATGAGTAAAGCTATGCTCAGTAAAAGTAGATCTATAAAAGAAAAAAAAAAAAAAAGTAAGTAATATGGTTTAGGTGACTGGACCTTAAGGTGACTCTTCTGTGGACACTGCTACTGGTAGAACCTGCTCTAGAAGGAAAGGAGGCAGATCTACTGTCAAAATACGCAATTCCTATCATGCTTCGAGGAGTAGGATCTGCTTGGGCAGGTGTTGGAGACCCTGGCACAACTCCTTCAGAGAATCCTGGTGTCAGTATTGCACAGGGAAATCACCCAGTGAGGTAGAAGAGGAAGTACAAGCCCTGTATAGATGTCACATCCTCTTTGATCTTTCTGCCTTTTCTGTTTTATTATTCCTAACACCTATCCTGTTACTTTAGGTAATAACAAATGAAGTAATCATCATGAAGTTCATCTTCTGTGTGATGATTTACAGCTTTAATAGCAATAAAATGTTCTTGTTACCATTGTGAGAGCCTGATCTTCCTTAGTAAGCTAGTTGTGTGCTGGTTTTGACTACAATGAAGGATTTTTAAAATGGAATTTGGATTTTAAGTGGCATTTGGATATACTGTGAACACAGATCTTGTAATCCTCTCCTCTAAAGCCCCTCTTTCACTTTGGGAACTGAAAAACAAAGAAGTAGATATCTGAGTGGGAAAAGAAAATCCTATGCTATGTGAGAGGCAGTTTAAATACCAGAGGCATTTATGCATCTCACTCTGGACATAAGTCCTGGAGAAACCAAAAAAACCCAAGAAAAGGCAGATGAAGCAAAATAAATAACTTCCTGCTTAAACCAAGCAGCTGAACCAGGGAGATAAACCCTAGTATAAATATATATTTAACCAAAAGGAAGGCATTTTCCATCTCTTATTACCTTGGATGTTGTTAGCTTCGCTTTTTTCTCCAGGGCTAAGGAGGAAATTTTAAAGTACACCTGAGGAACCTTAAAGCTTGGATCAATACACCAAACAGAATTCTTAAGAAAAATTCTTAAACTGAGCCTAAGCCCTATTGTGACATATACTAGAAGATACATTTTTCTTGGAGAGATGAAGCAACTGATGATTTGCAGATGCTGTGTGTAAGGAGAAAGAAGATATTGTCCTCCACAGTAGAACAGGGTGACAAACACCTCTCAGTGGTTACAAGCCAGAAGCAGGAATGAGTGCTTGAAACAAGATAGATGTGGGGTGGAAAAGAGAATGTGTCTTTTCTGATCAAATACTTGTGAAAGGTAAAAAATCTCAGTGGGTTATAGAATCATAGCAATTCTTCACTGGTTTAGAGTCCCAAAACCACAATATTGCTCTTCATTAAAAAAAATGGGAATTAACTCTTTGTCCTCTAATCACCCTTGTTCATTTAGCCCTTAGAAGCATGTATTTTTCTGTGGGTAAGTTCAACTGCTGTCTCACATGGACTCCTTGGTTTGGTTCTAAAGGCTGTAGAAGCAGAAGGTAGTGGAGAGGTGGGGAGCTGGATTTCTCAGGGGAAGGTGAGGGAAAGGGCAGTGGAGCTGGCCAGTGCTGGCCAGGACAGACTCTTGGTACTACAGCACAGTGTCTGGTCTTTGTGATTGCATTGTCTGAACACATTCAGAACTGGTTTTCTGGGGGGGTTTGGGGTTTTGGGGCAGTTTTATTTTGTGGGTTTTAGTTTTGTTTTTTTGGGATTTGTTTTGTTTGTTTTGTTTTTCTTGATTTTTTGTTTATCATTCGGTTCCTCGGGTTTTTTTGGTTGGCTTTTTGCTTGTTTGTGTGCTTGGTTTTTTCTTTGGTTTATTTTATTTGTAAGTTTGTTTCTTTGGGTTTTTTTTTGTCGGTAATGGGATTTTTTTAGTGGCTTTGAGGTGTCCCTGAAAATGTACCATCCGTGTATCTTGCAAGACTATCTCCTAGAATTGTTCTGTATCCTTTCTTACAGGCAGAGCCCTTTGGGCACAACTTAACTGTAAAGAAGTTACATAATAGTGAAAAGCTTAAAAAAGGGATATTTTTCCCTAGTTGATGTAGTTGTCCCTTGCAACCACGTATTATTAAGTGTTGGTGGGTGCTCTAGAAACTTATCCCATTTTTCTGTCTTTTTCTATTGATTTAACTGTGTTTTTAATGGACTGTCTTATTACAGTAGCCTTTTGTCCACCTCCAGCTTTGTATTTGCTTTTCAAGGTAATTTTCTCTCTCTCTAAATATGTATTCACTGTGCACCTTTAAGGATGCTGTTACAATACAGTAAACAGATATCCTTCGTGGTGGAACAGAGTATTAGCAATTACTGCAATTACGGCAAAGAGCTGATGAAACCCTGAGGTGCCTCTCACTCAGCAATGCAGCAAGTTTAAAAAATGATATGGACAAACAAACTCTTTACAGACCAAGGAAATGCCCTCATACACACGCAAAAATAAGCATGGGCAAGAAAAGACCCCCAGAAAGATTTTGTTTATATTTTTGTCTTCTAAATAAAGCAACTTCAGAGCACATGCTATACAAATATTACCTTGTTTACAACTATTATTTTGCTATTTGGGAAAACTGTTCTACATTTAATGTCATGTGCAACTGTACAGCATATCTGGTGTGAAAGAAAATGTGCTGTTAAAACCAATGAACTGTATGTTTTAGAAGCTGAATCAGTCACAAGAGAATTGGTGTTAAGATTTTTGAGGTTTATTTGCTGGCTGACAGAACTGGAAAACTGTGAACTTTCAACCTGATTATAAGAGTCAGTATATATGGTGATGAGTAAACAAGGACAAAGGTGAGCAGTTTAAGAAAGGGAATTCTAAACAAACAAATACGTGCATAAAATAATGTTGTTATTGCTCACCCAAATTCATCTGCAGTTAATGTAGGAAGAGAATTTCTTTAACAAACTAGATGAGTCTAACAAGGGGATTTACCAGGGGATAAATCTTCAAGGATAATGTGGTGTTGCATATTGTTCTGTGAAGACTGCAAATACGCAGTGGCAAGAAGGATGTGTGCAAGCTGGAGATTAGCCAGAGTGGGAATTTGAACAGTGGGGTCATGGTTGAAGGGAATGCATAGAGGCTTTAAGCAAGCTGCAGTGCATATATTTGGAAGGGAATTAGTCTGTCTCATTCTGACATCAGCTTCTGTCTGTTTAGATGACTAATAAAGTAAAAGGGCCACACTTTTATATTACAGTTGTTTCCGAGCTGCTTGTGCACAATCCTAATTGTAAAAGGCCTGTTCTTTCTTCCCTTTGTAATTAAAGCCATAAACTCCAGAAATCCTGGTTTCCTTTTCCTGCCTCCAGCCAGATTGTCATGTGAATTTTCTTCAGATCCTTGCTGAAAATTTACTCCTGTGAAGCTTTGCATTAAGTACTGCATGTTGATATGAAGGGGTTAATAAGAGTGTCTGTCCTCAGTGTCCTGCATTGCACCTAAGTGTTGGGCAGGATCAAGGTGAGGATATGGAAAGGTTGGCACAGCCTTCATTTGGGAACAGGCAGAGAGGAGAAGTTTTGTTGGGAGTAATGCCTCCAGCAGAGGTGAGCTGCAAAAGGACTGCTTGTCTGGCTGCAGCCATGTGGGAAGTGGGAATCCTGCAAAGAGCTGACCTGCTTTGGGGGCTGACTTGAAGGGACGTGAGCCATATGAGAGGCAAGACTGACCAAGGGATAAAAATCTCTATATTCTAGTCCAATTTTCCTGTAAAGGATGTGGAGAAGATGTGTGTGAGCATGATGAAAGAACAGATATTAGTCCAAGTCTCACTGTGATCTCCTTCTATTGGTTAATTATTCTCCTGGTGAAGAAAATTCACCACATTTTTTGAAACTGTTTACTAATGCGGATTCTGGACTGACTACTGCTCCTTTTAATGCCCACCTCCAGTCAGTTTGTGCAGCAGTCAGGACTGTGTGGCAATTTTATATAAGAAAAGTCTTTACTAACTTGCTTTTCAGTTTAGATCCTTGTTACCTCAGAGGAATAATGTGGTCACTTGTTTCACCCTTACTGATGCCTGGTGCTCTAAAATGGGGGGAGGGACCCCTCTCTGCAGCTTAAACCAGAAGTTTATTGGTATGTGAACAGCAACATGCACTGAAGTTCAAACCAAATAACATTCTGTAATCCTAGTTCTTGTGAGTTCTGTCTTGGGTATTTCTCCTACCCAAGCAACAGTGAGCACAACCAGAAATGTAGTCCAAAAGGCTGGGTGCAGGCTCCTTTAGCCTGAGAGGCTGAAAATTCATTTGGGCAAGTTCTGAAATTAATATAAGAATAGCAGAGACATCTTTGATCAGATCTTTTAAGCACACAAAACCAGGCTGGTGTTGTGATCACAAGCTGAAGAGAAATTGCAGTATTCTAAAATCCATTTATATTTTAATTTGAGCTAGGAATAAATACATTTTTTTAGATCCTTCAGAGACTAATTTTGAATCAGATTCAGACTGAGGTTCCCTTACTGTCTTGCTGTGTTAGAAATACAAATACTCATAAGGGTAGCATTGCTCTAGGTGTGTCAGACTAGGTGATGATTTCTCAGCTGTACAGTTTGATGCCATCCTAAGATCTGAAATACAGTGGTTCCCTGGATTTCTTTCGTCTGCCCAGTGTCATTTACCATCATAACCTGTATTTTGGCTATGAAGCTTGCACGTGTGCTTGTCTTCCCCAGGGAACAGTTTTCCTCAATAATTTGTGTACTGGGCAACCATGACAATATCCAGTTTAACTAATTCAGGCTGGCATGCCATCTGCACTATCTAGAGGTTGGTTCAAGTATTGTAATTCTGTGGCGTCTTAATAAGCAGCATAGTGGTACGCTGGTTCTGTTCCCTGATAAGAGTAGCACTAATCTAAATCCTGTACCAAAAAAGAAAAAAAACCCCAAACATTTCTCGCCTTGAAGAAACCCATATGTCTTCTAGTTCAGGAGCATTTTTGAGCACTCAGTGTCATTGCTGTGAGGATTTTGGTCGATGCTGAGGCATGGAGGGCGCCCCGAACGCTCCTGTCGGCATTCTAAGAGCTAACAGCGGCCCCTTGTGACCACCAGGAGAGCTTGTGGCACTCCGGGTCTCCGCATGAGAGCCTGCTGAAAGCGGCTCCCAGGCTGCTGCTGGGTGGAAAGCAGGATGAGCTCTGGGAGATGGCTCTTCTGGCTGTTTGCAGGATCCACAGCTGAGTTAGGAGCAGCAGTATGGGTCAGAGGGAAAAGGGAAAGGGAAGGGATTATGTCAATGCCTGACCACCAGCTGCTCTCCACAAGGTGATCTGCTCTGGAAAAGAGCCTAGAGGTAGAGTTAGGGAACTAAAACACCTAAAGGAGAGACAGAACTGGAGCTCTGGAGGGGAGAAATGTGAGCAGAAGTGTCACAGAATGGTTTGGTTTGGAAGGGAGCTTAAAGATCATCTAGTTCTAACCTCCCTTCCATGGGCAGGAAATCTTCTGCTAGACTAGGTTACACGGAGCACCATCCAGCCTGTCCTTGAACACCTCCAATCTCTCTGGGCAACCTGTTCCAGTGTGTCACCACCCTCACAGTAAATTTATTACTAATATGTAGTATAAATCTATCTTCCTCCAGACTTACTTCCTTCTATGATTATCTAGTGTCACAAAGAGAAATGTTTTGGAAGGCAGTGACTGGCCAGTAGCTACTTTGGGGTTCTGACCCCTCCAGTAGCATGCACAGTGTCACACCTAGAACCCTTGAAAAATCTCCAAGATTCCTGTTCGGCTCTTTTGTTGGTGAGTTTGCTGGTGCAGTAGTGTACTTTGTAGCACTTCTGTATCAAAGGAAGATGCTGTTGGAGAAATATGCCACCTTACCAAGTGCAATAAATACTTTTCCACATTCTGTATGTTTTGTGCCGTGAGATGCTTCTGAAATACTCAGGAAGAAGCAGTAGCAATAGATCACAAAAGAACTGGAATTTGAAAAGCTCGGAAGGTCTTCAGGCTTGAGTGCCAGTATAAGGTTGCCCGTGGTTTCCAAACCTGTGCTGTTAGTGCTGCTCCATTGCCCTGTGTGGCTGTTGTGTGTAGATCTGCGTTTGTCACATCATTCCTTTGGGTGAAAGTGGAGATGAAATATAAAGATGTTGATAGATAAGATCTTGTTGAGTCATAAATGTATCTAACATAGTAATTATTTATTTTTAGTATAGAATAGAAGGTGTATTTGACTTTTTGTAAATCCCAATGAAAACACACTTCACTGAGTTTGGATTAATTTCTACTATATAGAAATAGAAATACTTAGAAGGAATATTAGGAGGAAGAAAACTCTTCCTTTCACCTATGATGTTCCCTGAAAGGGGAAGCAAACATAATTCAGTTTTATTTTAAGCATCCTCATAGTCCATATGCTTTTGAGAGACTGCCTTACTAACTTCAGGCTGTAGTTTGATAACAACTTCATCTTGGTTTTTTGCCCATGTAATGTTTTATGTCTAAAATTGGACCAAGGAGGGATAGCAGAAGGGGTGATTAGAGGCCTGAAGTACTAACAGAGGTTTTCGATTCCAGCCATCACTTTGCTGCCCATGACTTTCTTTTAAGATTTGACACTGCAATTTAACACATTGAGGAAACTATGCCAGAGTGCTCCAGCAGCAGTGATTTCTACTGGAGGAAATAACATTTCCTCAGTGTTGGGTTACCTTAAAAAAGCATAGAAGGAACTTCATTGTAGGGCACAGCTGACAGCACTGCCATATAGTAACAGAGATGAAGAGCAGTTTCAGAAACAGGGCAGTAAAAATAACTTCTCCCTCGTTCAGACACCACACTTTCAGTACAGCTGTATGAAAGTTCCTGTATCTTGCTGAAATGAACTCTGGAAAAAACCAACTCTAAACACCCTTAGGTCAAGTGAACTTTTAGTCCATCTTGAAAACATCTTGTTTCATTTATTTAACAAAACAGTGAAGGAGTAGAAATAAAATCACTCATAAAAATTGTGAGAAGGCACTAGTACAACTCCTTTATACTTTATTGACTGTTCCAAATTGCTTAAATGCTTTTCCTTTTTGTGGGAAGTCTTAGTAAAAACCCTGTTTTACATAAAGGACATTTTTTTTCCCCTTTCCTTTCTTTTCCAGAACTGGCTGCTGTGTAAACCTGTCTTTCAGGAAATACTAATCTGGTCCTGTTTAGGCAGTAATTCTAATCTATTATTTCTACCTGAACCTGAATTTCTGTCCCTGTTCCATAACTGTCTGGTTGACAGCAGAAAAGAGTAGCTTTTGTCCCCTAATGTTGATTATACTCCTAATGTCACAGTGCCCGTGGGAGATCTGCTTTTTTGTTAGATAAGACCAAGCTGTTTGGATGAATGTTTTTGATAATGGTCATGTTGGCAGGTGCTCTTTTGTCTCTTATGTTTGGGAACAAAGAGAACATTAAAAGATTGAACAGAGAATGTGCAAATGCCCTAGCTGATGCCATGTGATATGATTCAGTTCCCAGTTTACAAGCAGTGGACCACATCGATGGTTTAACAATCTCAGTTTAACAGTATCAATTGTCTCAATTGCTTGCTGCTGCTTCTGCTATTAGTGTTATCATTCTTTCTTAAAAGAGTATGCACCTGTGAGAAACTGCTGTTTGGTTCATCTTGCTAGGTATCCTATCTTTGCCAGTTTTTAGTCATGTGGTCCTGAAGAGGTTTAGTTGGCTACAAGTCAAAAGACCTGGGTCTCTGATCCTGAAGTGATTTAGAATTGTTGAGCCAGTGCCGTATTACCTTTGATACTGTTTATTCCTGACTAATATATTTTTATTGTGTGATTTACATGTTAAACCCTTTGGAAAGCAGTGAAACATCTCAACTTTTCCCACAGTGGACACAGATCCGGTGGGGAAGATATCTACTAATCTTGAATTCTCCAAGATTCCTGTTACACCTTGATCTTCCACTAGTTTCATATTTATAGTTCCTCCAGCAGAACTTTCTGCTTTTGATGTATTTTAAAATAAACTTTCATTTCTGATGTCTGCAAATTGGTCCCCGAACACTTCTGGATTATCTTACTTACCAGAGTTTGCTCCTTCTTTTCTTCATTTTTATAAGATTTCCGCCTCCTGGAGTTCATAGCCTTGCTTGCTTTCCTGTTGTACTGTGCCATTCTCCTTTTTGTCTTTCAACTCTTGCTGAAATAAATGGTACAAGGTTGCCAATATGACATTTTTTGTACACTCTCTGTTCCATTCTAAGAATTGCCTTTTTAGCTGCCTCTCTTGGCTCTCTTTAAGAAGTTTGTTCATTTCTGTGTTGTTTAGATTGTTTTGATCATGGCAGGTACAAGTTTTGGCTTTTGTTGTTCCTTCAAAGCTTCATTTTTAAACTCTTCTGTTAAATACTATTTCTTCAGCAGTGTCAGTAGTCATTGGGTACTGTGAACCACAAGACACAAGTCAAAAAACTGATTTGGCTCTTGGGGGCTGTTTTCTGCAGTGAAGGGGCCACTGACAGGGCTGCAAGGTGTGGTACATCGTGTGGGTGGGCATGAAATACCCACACATGTGGGAACAGGGGAGACCACTGGGACCCTGCTGATCCTGAGGAAAGGTACCATAGAGTTAAGCTTGTGGTAAATGAACAATTCAAGGGAAATATGGAGAAATAAAAACATTAATTTTGAATTCTCCTGAAAATATTCAGAGGATATTCAGGGTTCAGAGGATTCCTTCTTAAATTCTTTCATTTTCAATGAGAATCTATATGTGTGTCTGTTAATGGATATCAACAGACATAGCCATTCTCAGTTGTAAAGCAAACTTAAACACAATATAGAAATGAAATATTTTTCAACTTTTTACACCAGTCCCTGGATGGAGCTGTTCAACATACTCTTCTTACTTAGAGCATCTTTTTCTCTTAAACTCTGTAAAGAGATAGACAAAACCTGTTTGTTACAAACAAACATGTTACAAATGCTTTCCTTTAGACTCTAACTCTCTTGTGAGAGGTTGGCCAAGTTAGACACTCTTGAGTCTTTTACCTGAAGATTACTCTTTTCTGTACGGGCTACTGAAATGGATTGAGTTGAACAAATTTTTTGGCGGAGTGGTTAAAGCAAATATGAATATGGGGGAAGATATTTCTACCTTTCCCAAGAAAATTGACTAATTATAGCCAAAAACCCCCTAACAAAGAGTCCCAAACAAACACTCAAAACTTCAGGGGTGCTTAAAATAACATGCTTCACTCCAAATACAGGGAAATAATCTCTAGCATTTAAAATATAGCATAAGTGTACTTTTTCCTCACATTTTGCTTCTATGCATATCAAACTCTGAGCTGGTAAGTTCCTGTTGTTGGCTCTGTGTTTGCATAGTTCCAGTGTTGGTGGTTTCTTTTTCTGTAATCCTATTACTTTTGCTTTCTTGGGACATCAGGTGCATCTTTCATGTTTATCTGTTGCCCAGGTTATATGGCTTTCTGGCTTCTCAGCCTCCTCCAGCTCTTGGGGGTGGGCAATCAGTGAAAGATGAGGATTTAAACACTTTAGGTGTCTAATCCAACTCAGCCAAAGTGAACTTTATTCTCCCGCTTTCTAGGTGTTTCTGAACAGCTATACTAAGTTTTTGGAGGTAAGTTCTGTGAAATTTTAGTGGTACTGAACAGTGTTTGGCTTTAAACCAAAAAAAGCTCAATGCATACTATCAGACTTCAGTTGTCAGGCTAATTATATTTTTAGCCTTATTCTCTGTGAGTTGACGTATCTTTTCCCCAGTGAAAGTCAAAGCAGAAGTTTCTGTTACCTAAATGGCCATCATGAGGTATTAGTTGTTTAAACAGGAGGCTCTTGAACTTTTATTCTATAAATTACTGTTGGTGCTTCAAGTTCTCCAGAAAAAGATGAAATTACAAAATAAACTTTTTGATGCAGCAGCATAATCTTTCCCTATGTATTTCTTCAAAGTTAAATTCAAGCTCTGAAAGCAATTCATCTTGCTTAGCGTGTTTTCCAATTGGGACCCTGGGGATTAAGGATAGAATGACTCATTCACATAATTGGGCTTCTCAGTGCTTTTCCTCACATTGAAGGTTTCAATTCAAAGCATATAAGAATATAAGAAACTGAGAAATGACCATCTGCAGCAAAAAGTCCAGAAAGGCATATGGCTCAGCTTTGATAATGCTAAATGAGACTGTTTGCTCTTGTTCTAAGGTCATTTTCTTACTGATAGCCTTGGGTGACTGCTTCCAGTGCCCAACTTGTTTATGTGTGAAGTTTTAGATGCATTTTACCAGGTTTAACAATGGACATTGGTAATTAATAAGCTTTTGTTTATCAGCAAGTTTTCTTCTTACATGAGGGGAAATAATTGTAATTATCTTTCTCTGAAACGTTTTTTCGGTTACATCAAAGCAAAGATCCCATTTTCCTGCTTTGCAACTGCACTGGGTATTGCACTATGCTTCTCTGATTTTTATTCTCCCCCAGTGCCACTGTGGAAGAATGAGTAATGCTGCCAAAGTTTATGTCTGCTTCAGCATGCTTGGTTTAATGGGGACCTCATCTATTTAGTATTTTTATGGAGGTTTGTGTGGGCTTGAAAGTTATTTAATGCTAAAAATTGGCAAGAGCTATGAAAAGAAGCTGAGGCACCCACCTCTTGGTTGTCGGACATGTGTGGAGCGTATGCAGAGCTTTCAGTGGACTGTGTAGGGTCCTTGTGTGGAGCCTGCAGGTGCCTTGGTGTGGATGTTCACAGCTGACGTGTGCAGAGCTGTGATCCAGACAGTGCTTGTGAATCAGAATCACAGTATGGTTTGGGTTGGAAGACACCTAAAAGATCATCTAGTTACAAACCCTTGCCATGGGCTGGGACACTTTCCACTAGACCAAGTTGCTCAGAGCCCCATCCAGTCTGGCTTTGAACACATCCAGACATGGGGCATCCACAGCTTCTCAGGGGAACCCCTTCCTGTCTGTTATCATCTTCACAGTAGAAAAAAAAAATATTTTCTAATAACTCATCTAAACCTATTCTCTTTCAGTTTGAAGCCATTCCCTCTTGTCCTGTCACTACAGGTTCTTGTAAATAGTCTCTCTCCAGCTTTCTTTTTGCCCCCTTCAGGTACTGGAAGGCCACAATTAGGTCACCCCAAAGCCTTCTCTTCTACAGGTTAAACAATCCCAATTCTCTCAGCCTCTTTTCATAGAAGAGGTGCTCCATCCCTGTGATCAACTTGGTGGCCTCCTCTGGACTTGCTCCAACAGGTCCATGTCCTTCATGTGTTTTGGACCCCAGAGCTGGACACAGGGAGGGTCTCACCAGAGCAGAGCAGAGCAGAAGGGCAGAATCCCCTCCCTCATCCTGCTGCCCGCACTGCTTTGGATGCAGCCCAGGTCCTGTTTAGTTTCCTGGGCTGCAAGTGCATACATGGATGGCTCATGTCCAGCTTCTCATCCACCAGCACCCCCAAGTCCTTCTTGGCAGGGTTGCTCTCGATCCTTTCATCCCCACCCAGCCTGTGTTGATATTGGGGGCTGCCCCAGCCCAAGTTCAGCACCTTGTACTTTGTCTTTTTAAACCTCATGAAATTCCCATGGCCCCACTTTTGGAGCTTGTCCTGGTCCCTCTGGATGGCATCCCTTCCTTCAGGTGTGTCCAAAGCACCACTCAGCTTGGGGTCATCTGCAGATTTGCTGAGAGTGCGCTTGGTCCCTTAATCTATGTCATGGAGATATTAAATTAATAATATTAAAAATATATTATTATTTAAATATCAAGTATTATTATTACATTATTATTATCACTTAAATATTAAATAGCACTGGTCCCAGTATGGACCCCTGAGGGACACCACTTCTGATGTCCATCATGACTCTGAGCTGCTAACCATTACCCTCTGGATGCGACCATCCAACCAATTCCTTATCCACCTAACAGCCCACCCATGAAATCCATCTCCTTCCAATGTAGAGAGAAAGATTTTGTGGGAGACCCTGTCAAAGGCTCNATGGCATCCCTTCCTTCAGGTGTGTCCAAAGCACCACTCAGCTTGGGGTCATCTGCAGATTTGCTGAGAGTGCGCTTGGTCCCTTAATCTATGTCATGGAGATATTAAATTAATAATATTAAAAATATATTATTATTTAAATATCAAGTATTATTATTACATTATTATTATTACTTGAATATTAAATAGCACTGGTCCCAGTATGGACCCCTGAGGGACACCACTTCTGATGTCCATCATGACTCTGAGCTGCTAACCATTACCCTCTGGATGCGACCATCCAACCAATTCCTTATCCACCTAACAGCCCACCCATGAAATCCATCTCCTTCCAATGTAGAGAGAAAGATTTTGTGGGAGACCCTGTCAAAGGCTCTGCAGAAGTTCAGATAAATGACATCTGTAGTTCTTGCCTTGTCCAGTGATATAGTCACTCCAGCTCGGGAGGATGAAGAAAAGGCTGAGTTACTCAAGAGCTTTTTTGCCTCACTCTTCAATGGAAGCCTCTTTTCCTACACCCCTCAAGAGGGTGGACAGCAGGATGGGGACTGGGGAGCAAAGTCCCTCTGATTGTAAAAATCAAGTTCCTTCTGAGGAACCTGAATGTACATAAGCCTGTGGGACCCAATGAGGTACATTCCAGAGTCCTGAGGGAACTGGCTGATGTAGTTGCCAAGGCACTCTCCATAATATTCAAAAAGTCATGGCAGTCAGGTGAAGCCCCAGGAGACTGGAAAAAGGGAAACAATAGTGCCCATCTTTAGAAAGGGTAGAAAGAAGGACCCTGGGAATTACCAACCTGTCAGCCTCACCTCTGTGTCTGGGCAGGTCATGGAACAGATCATCCTAGAAGCTTTGCTAAAGGCACAGGGAGGTGATTCAAGGCAATCAGCACGGCTTCTCCAGGGGCAAAGCTGAGTCAGGAGTCATGCAAGGCACTTTGTGAACCACACTTATTTTCAGCACTGGTCTGTCTGCAGACAGGTGTCAGTCATGACCCCTTCACACAACATAAACAAATTCCTGCAGCTGTCTTCCTTGAAGGGCTTTACAGGTACATTAAAGATGGAAGTAGAGCATTTCTTCTTATCCCTCTACTCCAAAATGGAGCTTACAGTTAGAGACAGATTTCATGCTTTCTTTGGCCTGAGTGGATTCAGATTTGTACCCTTTGGGCAGGGCAATAACTCTCCTTAAATGTGGTTTCTTGAGACAGTACTTGTTTCATGAAGGCCATGGGTAGAACAGGGAACAGTGGAAAAACAATCTGAGTAAATATCCTTTGAAAAGGGGCCCAAATCTGGTACTCTGGTCATGTTCCTTCTACTAAGCACATATGCCTGCATCCTGGAGTTCTCAGACCAGGTGTGTTAAATATTAAATGAAAGAAGTTTCATAGGGTTGTCTGTTGTTGTTTCTGCCTCGATTACTTTTAATCAGGTAGAATTGCAGTTTGTTCTTTGCTTCAAGGCTAAGTGACATTTCATTGACTCAAAATGGACAATGGACAAAGCAGCAATGAGCTTGACTCAAATCTGCTCAATAAAACTTTAAATTCTACTAGCTCATAAGTACTTTAAAATAGAAAAAAAAATACTTCCACAGGGGACTTAACTACAGTTCAGCAAAGGGCCTGTAAGATTAAGAGACTGGAGCTGCTTTCATATAAGAGGCTGAGAGAACTGAGGCTGATCAATCAGGAAAAAAGAAGGCTCAGTGGGGAACTTGATGTTTATAAATACCTGATGTGAAGCTGTAAAGACAGAGACAGACTCTTCTCATGGTGCCCTTTGGCCATTGAAATACAACGAAACAAATTGAAACACATGAAACCACATATCAACATAAACCTCTTGCTGTGACAACATGAGGACAGATGGACACTGGACTAATGAATGTGTGACTTCACTGAAATTCCTTATTTTGAAATGTTTGGTTTGTAAAATAAATCACATGGCCAATGCTTTTGAATGTGCTGGACTACTGTTGAGTCAAACAGCAATGCTCTACTGTATCAGTTTTGATTGGGTTTAAAATGCCACCAGCTTCATCTGGAGTATAACTGTAGCTGTGTGGGAAAATAGGTTTGATTGCACTTACTGGACCTGAATTAGGCAATAAGAGCTCCCCACAAAGGGAGCATTTGTCCAACATGTCCTTGTTTTACACACCAACAGCAAAGCTGTTGAAAGCTGTGGAGTTGAAAATGCCCGCTATTTCCATAAGTGAGTGTTATGATGCAGCCTTGTTTTCTGCTGTGAAGAATAACCTTGGTGTTGCATGTTGCCTAGCAGCATAGTTCTTGTGAAGAGGTAAAAAAGCCCCCATATATATGTATATATATTCTGATACTTTCAATGAAACATTCTCTGACACCTACGTGGAATTTTGTTGTAGAATAATGAGATATTGTTCCTTTTCAGTTTGATGTTCTATGTTAGCCTTCAGTTCACAGTACTACAAATAAAAGCATATTTAAGTGTTGATATTCCTGTCCTTCACACCTCTCAATTTTAAAAATCTCTCTTCAGGTCTTTCTTCTCTAAATGAGTAACTTTGGAAAATGTACTTGTAGGCCAGGTTTTCATCTTTTCTGGGAATTCTTGTCAAGTGAGAAATGATGCAAATTTGGGCAGTGTCTCCTCTCGCTGACTCCTGAGACTCATTCCTACTGAGTAGCAGATATTAAGGAATGTTGAGCAGAACTTACACTTAGCTTAACCTTCCTTGCTCAAGATGGGCCTTAAGCAGTGATGTGAACTACTGCAGTGTGTGACACCCTCTGCTCACAGTTCTGTAAGATTCTTCTAAAGGTATTAATTAAGAAAATTCTAACAGTCTGACATACAAAAGGCTCTTTGTCATCAGGGTGAATATTGCAGTGTACAGGCAGAAAGTGGGTTTAAACCTATTGATTTTTTAGTCTTTTTATATAAGTCATGAGATTCTCAACCTGCATATGGGCAAGTTAACACAGGAATGTCAGTGCCTGGCTGTGTCCTGTAATCCACCCAATTTTCATTATACAGCTGCCAAGCTGGGAGTTGTTCCACTTTGTATATAAATAGCACTCCAAACACAGTACCCTGTTCCCCTAGATGGTAGAAGGCTGAGGCTTAGCTCTCATGATGGAGAGAATCTAATATTGTATATTTCTAGGCTACAGAACTTTATGACAGTAGGAACAAAATGGAAGTGGAGCTGAAAGGATTCCAGGCTATATTAAAAATTCACTAATGTGCCAGGAAATCTGTTCTGAACTTAAAAAGCATCCCTCAAGCAAGAGGCAGAAGACAGTTACATTATTCCTTTAGCTTATCATCAGGTCAAATTTATGCTAGAGAACTCTGTTAAAGGCTTTGTTCTTTATAGTCAGAAAAAGCAGCTGGATAATATGCAGGAAAACTGCATTCCACCTTTACTTCTTCAAGGTAAATTTCTAGTGCAAACTTAACGTAAGAAATTGCAATTGAAATATAATTGCAGGAAACCACCAGCTGTTTAGCACAAAGTCAGACAATGGCATGGCCATTTCAGCATGCAGGTGCACAATCAAGTGATAACTAGTCATGAAGGTAAGTATTCAGGTGATAAAGGAGGGGAGAAACTGCTTTAAAGATCTTGGGGATTTTTTTTTTTATATATAGTTTTGTGACTTGAGAAAAAAATATTCAGCAATTTACATAGCTGATATTATATGTTTAAAGAAAAATGCAAACTACCAAGAAGGCTACTGCAGTTTGATACCCATCAATCTTTATTCAGACTGGCCCGATTACTTTAAAAAAAACACCATTAAGCAGACACACACTGCCATCTTGTGAGCATCTCTAACACAGCTGCAGGCTGATTTCGGAGGAGAGGAAAATGAGCTGCTTGGAGCAAGTAACTTAATACAGTACAAAACATATACAGACTTAAAAAATGCTGCACTGAATGCTTTGTCAATGGTATATTATATAATAGAGATACACAGAGCAAAGCTAAAGTATTTTATTAATAATTTATTGTCAGTAAGAAAGACTGGCTAATGGTAATTTTCAGTAAAAACCTTTACAAGACCATTGGATCACAAATATACAGACACTATAAAAACTGTGTCATGGTGGTTTTGGTTCTAAACTGGTATGCAGAGGGTCCCCAACACACTTTCCAAGAAGGGAAAAAAATGTTTACAGTTCTAAAATACAGCAACCCATTTAAGACATTTCCATATAGCTGACCCAGAAAAATATCAGACCTAATGTATGTACAATTGAAATTGTGTGAATATGTTGAATGTTTTACAATGAAATGTCAAACCTTAGTTTTCAGGGGAATACATACAGTGATGCCCTGACTATAATAAGTCAGGGTGCTCATTCTTAATGGCACACTAACACCACTAGTTTCAGTGGAAAACAAATTCACAAAATATCTACAAAATCTAGTTAAAACTATTAAAATCAAAACTGTACATAAAATTTACAAAAAGTAGGAGAAAATTAATTGCATTAGAACTATATAAATATATGCATCATGCTAATATGGAGAAGTGGTATGTGATTTTTTTAAACATAGAACAATGTAAGTACATAAAGGGTGTTCAGAAATGGCACAGCCAATGGAAATCTTGGAACTTTCCAAATACAGTAGGTCGGGAAATGGAAAGAGGTTCATTTAGTGACATGAATTGCATGATCCAATGCTGCCATGCCAGTTTAGCTCACTGAAAAAAAAGCATTCACCATGGCTGGAAAAAAATAAAGATAAAATAAAAAAAACTCTTGAAAATTGTTCTAGATTTGATAAAGTTTGTTAGAGTCCAGGCACTTTTGTTGAGTGTGTCAGACTTCTGTATGTTGCTGGGAATCAAGTGGAGGGATTTTCACATCTTCGAAGTGACCATCGTCTCCACTCTCATAGTCACTCATCATGACTTCAGACTCCATTTCACAGCATGCTGACACATCCGAGCAGGAGGCTGTGGAAGCGTACACAGACATGGACATGTTGTCTACAGTGGGTGCTTCAAAGTCTTGGCTGAACCCCAGCGAGTACGGCGCGTACGGCTCTCTGTAGCCGCCGCCGCCGCCGCCGCTGGGGGTGGTCTGGGGTTCTGACATGTCTGCAGGGTAGTGATGGGGAAGGTACTGATTCAGGTTAAATCTCTGCCTGCTCCTTGTAGAAGAACCCAAGCTACCTACGGCTGGCATGTCTCTGGGTGGCTGTATTGACTCAAACTGGTCGCTGTATTCAGGTGGTAACGGTGGAAGCTCATCAGGTGCAGGGAAGTCATCAGGTGGAGGTGGAAAATCACTTTCTATGTCATAACCACCAGGGTAATAGTCTGTATCGATGGCATTTGGATCTGTGTAGAGGGGGGCTGACTCCTCAACCACTTCGTAATTTGGATACTCTTGGATACCTGGCAACTGAACACTTGGCATCCAATCTGATGTATCCCAGTGATAACCTGAAAAGTTAATTTAAAAAAAAAAAGTAGTATTACTATCTTGTATTCAAGTCAATCTGAACTTGAGAAATCAACACATGTATTAAGACAATGCAATCACTGTGATTAGGACACTACTTGTTAATCAGCAGTTTGCCCTGGTTGCACAAAAGACATTCAACACAACTTTATGCCATGCATGAGATAGTGCATCATTCACGCTTAAACTTTTACATTTTCTCAGACATCACAACTAACATGGGAAGAGCTGTAGTCACCTATGGATGTGCTGTCACAATACATAGTTGTTCACTGGATTGTAAAGAATCAACACCCTACCTGGTGCAGCTAAATACTTAACTGTTGCTGAGTAATTAGTTAGGATGATAACAACGGCCTATTTTTCTTAAGAATATATTTAGCATAAATAACCCATGACTTTCTTACATAAAAGAAGCAATTTCTATTTGGTAACGTATTCAGACCAGTTAAAGTGACTTTGCTGCTCAAGCAAATTATAAAGTTAGTTTCACAAAATGCTGTTAGGTCTGTAGAAACACCTCTGATAAAAATCTGTCATTATTAGTAAAGACATTCCACATTCAACTACAAGAACAAAACAGGAAAATCAAGCTAAATCATGCAAAAATTATGGACTTGATCCTCTCTTGCAAACGCCTTTTGAATAAGTTTGTATTTGTTGGCTGGAAACTAGATGTAGGCCTAAACTAACTAAAAAACAACAATTTCTCTCATCTGAACACCAATAAAAAAATAAACTGTTGAAATATTGTGCAAATCTAGTAAAAAGAAGTCACTGCAGACAAATGCACAGCAAGCAACTGACAGTAAGTCTGTGTTAAAACCAAATATTAACAGAGATATTTTGGTGAACATCAATGAACTGCATGCAGAAGTCACCTCTTGAATTGCTGAGGTCAGGAACAGCAAAAGATTCTTTAGGTGGCAGAATAAGAGGAAAAAGGAGAAAACATCTGTAGTTAGGAATCAAATAGTAGAACCAATATGGAGACAAACAAAGACTAGTAACTATGATATTCATTCTACTTTAGTCCAGTTTATATAGCAAAACTTAAGTTGGGTTTTTTCAAAATGTTTCACTGGGCATAGATGCATTCGTTATTTGTTAAGACATGACTGTAGAACAGCTTCTGAATTAATACACAGCCCATTTGGGACATAGCTGTCTTGTGGTAAAATCTGCAGTCTGGAGTTTACTGAAATCCTCGTATCAGTATATTCAGGACTTCTGCTACACAGGGTAACAGGACTTGATCTGAATTTTTTCTTTCCTTGTATCTACCCTTATGTTTTGATACAGGGGGCTCCATCTATTGGCACTTACACTTTGAAGTACCTCTCGAGTATCAAGGTAACTCTTCCTTTAGTATCTGGCTTCCATAGATAAAGCACTGGGAAACCTGCCTGCCTTTGTACAGCAATTCCAACAACTCACGCTTAGCAGAGAACTGTCCTGTGTTATCTAAAAAATATTAAACCTTTCTCTCTTCAGGAATCTAGACTCTCTGTTGAAGTCTAAAGATGAACAATGCCTATTCTAATAGCAGAATCTTCTAAGAATTCATACTTTCATCTGTTGGAAGACTGAAGGGACAGAGTTGACTCTTCAGAGAGAAGTTCCTATTTTTTCAGCTTGTCTAGCCCACACAAGAAAAATACTGTTCAGACTAATAGAGACGTCAGTCTGAGCTCTGACACACTTAAAACATCTCTGCCCCCAACTCCAGGAGAAGGTTCTAATCACAAGTCTGCTTAGAAGACAACGTTCTTTATTTTCCCTGGGAAATTGGGTGCAAAATTAAAGCCAATAGGCTTTATGATTTAGAGCACTTTTACCAAGGAATGGAGAGATCTTGGTTTTCCTCTTCTTCTGAGGCAAATACTCTAAGGTAAATGACAGAAACACAAACTAGAACCAGATGTGCCCTTCTTTATGTGACAATCTGCTAGGTTGGAGCTAGATTTTCTCTTGCACTCAGGATTGCTGATTTGCATCAAGGTACAACTTGAGGAGCAGTGCAGAGAATACAGGCCTAAAACTATCCTATTATGAGATTAGCTACAGTTCATGCTTCCAGGATGTCTGTTGGACAGAAATACTTGGGGAGACTAAAGGTAAGGACCATCTGTCCCAGAACATGACCTTGCTGCACGCTTAAGTAAGAATCTCTGCTGCTTGAACTGACACCCTCCTGAGGGTGCTCAAAAGTAGAACTCTTTACCTAGGATGCTTTGAAAGAAGAAATGCTTATTAAGAGCAGAAACTTTCAAATGTTAAGAAGCAGCTGAGTAGGACATGTTTAATCTCTCTACAACTGAAATGCATACATGTTTGTATTTATCTTATGGTGATACTAAAACACCAAACAATACTTTCATCTTTGACTCGAGAACTACATCTATAATTTTTAGATTCTACAATTAAAATCTTAGAGAAAGTCTAAATCAGTTACTAAATATTTCCCCGGGTAGATCTGGCCTCATCTAGTCTTGTAATTCTCCCATTCCCAAGTACTGTGCATTGCAGTTTTTCTGCACTGAGGACTATTGTCTATAGGTACAGATTAATGAAATGGCACCCTCGCTAAAGAAATACTCTCAAATAATTAGAAGTCCTTGCATTTATCTACTTCTTTTGTGTGTCTGCGTAAATTAAAAAGGTGTACTTCAGGTAACAAACCAAAGTGAAACTTTGTCTACTATAATCAATTTTATGTTCTTACAATGGCTTCATTTTAAGTAGGACTTAGTAAAAAACATTATTTTTTTTCCAATTACAGACCAGGAATAGTCTATATCTAGAAACAGGAAGCATAGGCTGGATGTTATTTCAGAAGAAAACTCTGCAAACTCATGGTCATGGAGTGAATCATTTGACTTTTACTGGAACTTAAAGTACTATTTAGTCAATTCAAACAATAGTTAGCATTTGTATAGACTCACTGGCACTTTTATTACTACTATTATTTTGTAAAGTGTTTGTGTTTCCCAGAGTGGTTAGTTCTTAAATATTAGCAGAAATGAAATAAAATACCATTGAAAATGCCTACCTTGCCTCTTTCTAACATCCAAATACATACTACACACACACAAATATATGTGTATGCACATATACCTAAACATACATTTTAGGTACTGTCGTAAGGCTGAATAGTAACAAACTACTTAAACTGAGGAGGATGTGTATGGCTATATATCTCAGCTGCAGAGAAAAATAGGGTTTTTTTTCTGCTTAAGAGACAGATTGATCTGAAGACCAAGGAAGTGAGTACTGATACCAGACCATTTTGATTCTGCTCAGCTGGACAAGGTATCAACAGGTGTGGGTGGGAGAAGAAAAGGAAGTGGAGGCTGCTGTTTCATCTACAGTACTGCATGTATTTGCCTTTGGTGTTGTCTCAATTCTGCTGGCAGCTTTAGTGTGAATATTTTCAGAAGAGAGTAGGCACCAAGATCTTTTTATGCCAATCCTTTTTTTTCCCCAAGAAAACACACTTTCAAAGCTGTTCACAAGGCATCTCTACAGCACACGCAAAAAAAATATTAACAGATATTACAATATAAATATAATTTTTGCTACAATTTATCAGGAAGTCTACATAAATAATATTTTATAACTCACATCTGGCTAGGACTACATCACTAGAAGACAATGTGAGAAGACAAACGTGCATTATGCTGCCAAAGCAGTAAATAAATATGAAAACATGTATATACCTTCTTTTTCCACCGAGTCAACAACAGCATTGACAAGGTGTATTACAGTCACTACGGAAGCTTGTAAAAGGTATAAAAGGAGCAAATTAAAACAAACCTATAGTTAATATCACTTTAAACAGCAGACAGATACACATAAAAACCCCCATCAACACTGTGAAATTGCAGTTCGTGACTGTTTTATAGAGCAAGGTTATTGGTGTACATACACATTTACTCCCAATCTAGAGAGTAGTTTGCATGTAATACATCAAACATATCTAAAGCTCAATTTTATTCTTGCTAAACATACAAAAGTACTAGTAACCACTCGTGAAGTACATTTTACATGAGCACAAGGCTGCTTATGTTGTGTTAGAATTTCTGAAATGTTGTCTAAATATACTCATTTGCATAATACCTTATCTACATAGCAACAATCTAGACTTTTCTAAAGGCTTGTGTTGGGTGAATTAAGGATTATTGCATTAGACTTCTCCTTTAAAAATGTAAACTATGTTGCCTCCCTACCAGTGAAAGATATGGGAAAGAAATTTTCCCTGAAATGAACTAAAAGCATAGAATATTAAAAATATCTACTGAAAATTTCTGTTACTGATCTACTTAAGTTTTGTATGAAGTAGAGATATCACAGTAGGAATACCAAATTCAGGCTGTTACATGCTTATTTATAAAAAACCCCAAAACTTCAATGAATGTATTTTTTATGTCTTCCCTTTCCCTCAAGACAGTTTTGGAATGGAGGAGGATTTATTATTATAGGGTAAAATGAAGTAAGCGCATGCAACTTGTTTGCACAGTTCAGGGATTAAGTATCAAGCTAATAAACTCTGAATCTACCAAAAGGGAAGGAAGGAACAGTATCTATGATACTACAGCTATTTCTCTTAAAATGATGTATTAATGAATAATCAATACATGACAGGAAATGGGAAAAAGAATACACTAAACATATGAGACAGTGAGGAGGGGAGAACAACATCTACAACACGACACTTAAGACCACGGGAATAAAGTTGGAAGTTGGTATCAGGTCTACTGATAAAATGATGAGGACTGTAAGCATACCATTTTACTTTCACCAATCATTAAACTAGATAGGTTTCTTTTCATGCTGTTAATAACAAATGAATCTACTTCATTAAGAAGCAGAATGTTCTTTATTCCTAAGCTAAAGAAATTTCAAGTTCTTTTTTACCAGGCAGAGACAAAAGCAGAAAGTGGAATAAAGAGCCAAAGCACAACTTAACTTAGCAAATTAAGTTATGACACAACTGTGGCTTTGTCCAATCAGTATGACATGTTTCTGAATACATAGATGCATTCATATGAACTATAAAAGCATCCGTCATCACAATGGAAAATGCATCGAATTAATAATAATCAAACCCACAAATATGTATACTGATCATATTTTGATGGACTTGAGGTGGGATCAAAATATTTATATTTTTATATTGGCTTTTTTCAATGTATGAAATGTTTTTATGAATTCATTTCAATCATGGTGAAAGCCAAATATACTGTTCTATTATAACAAAATTCCTTTTTGTGCAGTTTCCTTCGTTACTAAAGTAATCAAACTTACAAGCAGTCCCTTACACTCTGCTCTCACTCAGAACTGATCTGATCCATATGGGAGCTGAGGTCGCAGCAAGAAAAAGAGAAGGAAACAAATGAAACTGTAACACCAGACAGCTTTTTACTGAGAGCTGAACAGCAAAGTAAAAGTTATATTTGTGCAGAGGCCATTTTAAAAATTCACTGTATTCTTGCATAAAGTGATAACTAAGGATAACCTAGAAGAGTTCACCAAATTCTAATGTTTTAAACACAAGGCTCTGAGCAACTTTAGCTGCATTTTCACTGTAATATTCTAACAGCAGAGCGATTACATATAATTTTAAGATAAAGTAATTAACAGTTGGAGTAGAGATAGGTAAAATATTTTTTAAAAATAAACAGATCTGGGTATTAACGTAAGTAAATACAAATATATATTAAATAAGCTACTATTTAATATATATTCAATATATGTAAATCCTATTTTACTAAGAGATACAGATGCAAAGACAGAACAAATGAACATCAGCAGCAGTAAGGAACGATTGCATTTTACGTACCATTGTCATCACATGATTCAGACTGGAAGGAGCTGAGAGACTGGACCTCAGACATGCTTTCTCTAGCACTGTAAGGATGGGAGTTCTTTTCATCCAGAGGCTTCTTAGAAAGGCAGGGGTCAAGATCTACTACTTTGGCTGAAAGAAAAAGTTTCAAGTGAGACAAAGAATAGATTCCAGATTAAAGAATCAATACAATTTAAAGCTGAGATCTGCACATTTTTACAAAACTTAGTATCAGAGACAAAACCCAGTGAAGTCATAATGCCTTCTGTACTCTAAGGGGTATAGACAGAGACTTTGCACTCATATTAAAATTGTTACCAGCACACACATTTAACAGGAAAGTAAAAAGTAAGAACATCTCTTACTGTCATAGTCAAAATCCCAGCTGGGTTTCTGTATTGAATCACTGTCCGAAGGTGAGTTGGAGGGAGGTGGAGGTGGCAAATTTGGTGCAACACTGCAAACAGCTACAGCTTTCCGGTGACCATGCACAGAATCTGGGTTAAAAGTACTAAACTCGGGGTGCTCAGGGATAGCAGACCCTTCAAAAGAATTCCTGTCAAGATTGTTCCTGGAGTCGCTTGGAATGCTTGGAGTGTATGAAATGGGACGAACAGGAACCTGTGGTGGGATGTCAGAATAGATGTTCTTATTCAATTTTGCATCAAAACATGGTCTTTGCAAGAAGGCTGTCGTAGCTCCCAGTTGCTTGTCTTCAGGTTCTGGCTGTTGCTTCTTCTTTCTACCAAGCACTTTGCGGCAAACAACAAAAATCACAACTAACAAGAAGATTCCTGTGATGAAAACAATAATCCCAATCACTTCAGCTAAGCTAATGTTCCAAGACGTTGAAACATATTTATTAAGAACAATGTCTGTGCAGTGTTTGCCTCCAAATCCACGACTACAGTTGCAGTGATAGGAACCATAAGTATTCTCACAAAGGGCGCCATTGAGACAGGGGTTTTCTACGCATTCATCGACATCAGTCAGGCACCTATCAGAAACAGAGCACAGCAGTGGTGTTTAGTTTACATCTGTAGTCTTTATTGTAATCCTGTTCTCAACAATCTTAGATATATTTATTATAAGGTGCTGCACACTAACATGCATTTTGCTGTTTCATCAACACCCCAGATTTCAACCAGTTTGAAGTGTGTGGAACACTACCTACCTTTCTCCACGAAAGCCTGCTTCACACTCACAAACAGGTCCATCCAAACTGTCAATACACTTGCCACTGTTTTTGCAAGGATTGTCTTTGCAATATGGACCCAGCTGGCATCTGCAAAGGCAAAACAAACAAAACCAGCTGAACACTACCTTACTGCAAGCAAGTTTATAATGTGGGATTCAGAGCTGTAACATAGGGGCTGTTGTTAACTTCAGCCAACTCCAGTGTGTCTGAAAGTCTGAGCTTTAAGCAGAAAACAGATAAAAAAGGAAACAGAAAAAGTGTTATATATTTATTTCCTGTTTTCTAAGGGGTTCATTGATACAATGAACCATACAAACATACCTTTGACCTGTGTATTGTCCTCGGCACTGGCAGATAAAATCATCACTGACTGGGATGCAAGTCCCACCATAAAGGCAGGGGTTGGAAGCACATGGGTTGACACTTACATCGCAGTGAGTTCCCATAAACAAAGGTGCACACTTGCAGTAGTAACCTGAAATAAAATACAGTCTTTTTGAAAGATGCACAAAGCTTTACTGGATTTGAGATAAAATCCTCCCTGCCCATCTACAGATTTAAGATCAATTCCTCCCTATCCACCAACTTGTTACAAGAGAAAAAGGATGGGAAAAAATAGAAATGTTTTTTATCAAAAGATGAGACAAAATGTAACAGTAAGAGTTTCCTTAAACATGACTAAAGGATAATTGCCATTTCTCTCACAAAACACAAGTTGTCTCAATGATTTCAGAATTTTAAAAGAAAGACTCCAAAGTAGGCAGTTAAGAGGAATGGACCTCAGATGTCAGCACTGAAGATTAAATCCCCACTTTGCCAGATGAACTTTGTCTACTTCATACCCCAAGAAGTTGAATCCAGAAGGCACACGCAGCCTTCTTCCCTATTCGACAACTGACGTCTCTAACTCTGGGACACCATGAATAATGCGCAAGTTGATTGTCCTTCAAAGCAGAGAAATTGAAAAGCAGTTTTGAAAACTGAAAGCAGAAGAATAAAGAGCAGCTTACCTCCATTTGCCAGAGCATTGCAGATGCCTCCATTCTGACACGGGCTGCTTGAACAGCCATCTGTGGCAGTCAGTAAGCATCCAGGAGTGACATCCACAGATTCTTCCATGTGTGCATAGTTTCGTGGCTTGCTGTTTAGGGGCAGCTCTTGTCCATTTAGTACAATGGAATCCATACAGCCTCTGAAACCATTGCTAACCTGAGGACTTCTACCATGTCTTGTACCTTGCTGGCGAATATGGCCACCAAAAAACACATGATTGTCCAGGTTTAGTGTTCTAAGTGTACCAGGTGCAGTACCAGAAGCAGTATGCACCCTGTCCAGAACAAGTCGTGCATAGTTTCCATCCACTTCAAGAGATATGGAATGCCACTGGCCATCATTTATCTGAGTGCTCTGAACAGAGACAATGCCGGGTCCACTGCCACAATCAAATTTATACTGCAGTCTTCCATGATGGATCTACAGAGGAAAGCCACAACATCAATAAATGGTCTGCACACTTAAAGAGTATAAAATATTGATGCCTATAAAAGTTTATGTTTGCTGGAGAGACAGGATGATGTGGTGTTCATAAAAAGCAGTTTAATAACACCATTTTCTAGTCACAGCAACTGTGATTTATTCTATATGGTTCTTTTAATTGAAAGGTACACTTTGTACATTTTGTTCCTCTAGTCACAGATCATAATCAAAAAAACATTACAATATTTAATACCTTTCATCTTGTGCTTTAAGTAACTTTTGCTGTATGGGCTTCAGTATAATAAGCAAATAAATTTAAATTTGTTTAAAATATATGATTCAGGAAGCTTTGTTTGTTTGCACATTTAAAAAATTCTGTACAAGTTTGTCACCTGGATGTGTAACACACCCTACCTTTAAGGCAATCTTCAAGTATAACAATTCTACAGAGATGTTATGACTCAATCTTTTAATCTGACACAAAAATATTAAGAAGATGGTAGGAAGAAAGGAAGAGATAAGCACTAGGAGTTTTTAATATACCTCTAAGATACTGTAGTCTGTTCCTCGAGCATACATAACAACTGCATGAGCAGAGTAAGTTCTAAGTCTCATTGTCAGCTTCATTTCCTCTTTGTTCTCATTTTCCATGAGACGATATTTCACATAGCTGCTCCCAGTAAATGTCACAGCAGAGCCAGCTGATACTTAGGAATACAGAAAAGCATAAAAAGTATTAGCACAGGACTGGAATCAAATTTATATTTGGAAAGTAATATAGTTTTACAGAGTTTTTTAGGGTTAATTCCTTACCAGGACATTGTCCAGCTTTGCTGTCTTGACAAACACAGGTGTATTTTCCTTCCTTTGGATCTCCTAAACATTCAGTACCCTCAGGACATGGGTTTCCTTCACACACACTGCTCACCAGGGGGCATTTCCCTTCTGTAAAACCAAATCCATTACTTCTTTTCTGTTCGTGGTGATGGTATTTTGTGAAAAGGGACTCTTAAGTACAGTAGCTGAAAGCCCCCCAAATGATATTCCTAACTATCAGACAAGGAAGTGAATAACAGTTATGGGGCATGACTGGCACAGACTAGACAAATAGCATACAGAGTGGCTGATGCTCATCCTTATCTTGATTACTCAATTCAATTGGAAAAATTGGGAAACTAGTGTTGTGGTTTAAGGCTTACCATTAAAATAATTCACCACAAAATCTAACATGTAGATATTAAACACAGACAGAATAGGTTGGGGAGAGCAGGGAAAAGCATGTCTGTATTTGAGACAGAAAAGGAATGGGCTTTAAATATTTACCTCATATGTGCAAGTTTACCCAGCAAGGTTAAGTCCTGATTTTAAGAAGTAATATTATTTTCCTTAGAGATAAACTAATCTGTCAGAAATCTTTATACTTACATATATTTTAATGAATATTTATTTCCCACATTATCCTTTCATTCCCAAACAAGTTTGGAAACTCTGTGTGCTACTCCTCTAAGCAGAAACAAGGAAGTATTCAGATACTTTGCAGGAAGTTACCTTTGTGCACACAAGACTGAAAATGGCCATCAATACAGGATAGGCAACCACAAAAAAAATATTAACTTCATAAAATGGAAAATGAAGGTGTAGCCATAAAAAAAAAAAGTATCTGCTCCCATAAGCTTGCATTATGGAAACTCTTGAAATGAGGTAATGAGATAAGAAAGAATTACTCTTTGCTATGAATAAAATTAGGCAAATATGCAGAGACTTACAGAACATTTCTAATCTTGTCCTGTAATATAAATTTCCATCTGTGGATTACTGCTTTTTAAAACCAGAACAATCTTTTCAAGGATACAGTTTTCCTTCCTGTGTTTCTTACCTTTACAAAGACAAACTGCTGTCCTGTGATGACGAGGAGTGACGAAACTCAACCTGGCTGTGCTGTGGGTTGACATGATGTTCTCATCCACTGTTACTTTTTCTTCACAAAATTTCAAAGGACAATCTAGGCCTGCACAGAGCTTATGAAACACATCAATTATCCGGACACCTAAAATCTCCTCTAGGTCAGGCACAGAAGAGTTTATCTTGTGGAGCAAAATTCTCATTGGGTGGTGAGAGCTACCAGACTTTTCAATATTCAGGAGGACATCGAGATTAGAAGGAGGATCAGAAGGCTGCAAACTAACAATCTGGATGTCATTTCTCCTCACACCCAAGATGTTTCTTAATGCTCTCTGGAAATTGCGCCAGTAGTCACCAATGAATTCTTCAGGGGACAGGTTTGCAAAGCGTATTGTGATACTGTGATTTAATACATCTTGTGTGATTTGTCTGATGTGTACAGTAATATCAGCTGCAGTTGTAAATTTTCCATCTGTAACAGTGACATTTAGGAGGTACTGTCCTACATCTAACCTTTTATGTGCTATCAGTTTGCCACCAGTACTGGAAACAGAGAACAGGGATTCCATTTTGGGGTCCAGACTGTACGTCAAGGTATCATAAACATCTTGATCAGTTGCATGAATTTTTCCAATGACGCCACCTGAATATTCTTCCCCAAAGGCTGTGATAAAGATTTCCAGAGGCAGTATTGCTGGAGAATAAATGCTTTCCTCAATAACTCTAATATCAATGTAAGTCAAAGATGACAATGGTGGTTTTCCATTATCTGCCACCTAAAGGAAAGATGAGGACAGATTTACATTTTTGCTTTATCTCAAATGCCACTGTAGATATTTATTCTGCATACAGTAGAGCTGTATTTTTGTACCAAAACCCCCACCAAAAAGTCCTATAGGAAAACGCTTCACATAAATTCTGTAACACAATTCCTAACATAAAAGTTAACACTGAAAATTTAAGAAGCTTCTATAAGCAGGCACACACAAACATGTTTTCACTTGTCCCAAGATTAAAAGCCTACAGTGCTCTTATTACCTAAAAATGCCAGGAAGCTATTAACACCGGTAGCAAATAAAGAGGAAATGCACAGTAGCTGATTTCAGACAGCAGATGGTGCTTGAAGCTTTTTTATACATATCAACATTACAAACTTGAAATGAGTCATGCACTAGAAATGTACAACATGCTTCACTACAGTTAGGAGGTGGTCTGGAAGACAAACTAAATGCACTGTGCCAAACAGTACTTCAAAAGGAAAAAAATGCACGTAGAAAGTTACAATTAATTGTGTTGCCTTTCATGATTTTTGGTCACAGAGAGGGAAAAAGAGAGGTGGGTACCTGTAGTGCTGTTTTCTTCAGACACTTATTCAACTACCTTTAACTGTATCAGCCTAATTCAATTTTAAAGCCTTTTTGAACACCCTGTTCTCCACCCCCTTTTGGACGCAGACACATACTGTTGTTGTATGAAGACAGTAAAAAAAAGAGTGGAAAAATGAGTAAAGAGCATTCCCTTGGGATCACTTTTTTCTTTCTATTTCTCTCTTCTTGTTTCCCGTCTATCTTTTTCCAGAACACTCTCTCAGTTACTGAAAGTGACACGGAAGAAATAGTTAAAGGAGAATTGGAGACATGTTGAGATACAGAGGGGATATGCAGGGCACAGAAAGTAGAAGATACTCTGCATTGTTTGAAAGATTTTGCAATAACTTTACATAGTACACTTTGAAGATCTACACAGAGAAGCTGCTTTTGATTTTTTATACAAATTTAAGCAAAAGAGAAGTAATTCCAGGCACAAGATTATCAAGATGGACATATAAACGTGGCATTTTCAAAAGATAATGTGTATCTCACAGAACTACATGTCTTCATCTGTTTCTGTTAACACCAAAAGACTAGAAAATAGCTAGAAACTTGTCCTCCAGTTACCCAAATAAATAACGAGAGCTTTAGCTCAAATTGGCAAAGTTTTGTTTTGCCTAGATCTCTGCCTGGAAACAAGACAAGGCAGGCAGTTTAGCTACAGAAGAAATGCCCAAGGGAAACAAGAAAACGCTCAAAACAAACAGAAGCAAAATTACAACAAATGGACAGCAAGCAGGAAAGAAGAGCCCCAGGAGAAATGTTTTTTCAATAGTGCAGATATTTTAAAATGAGCTGTGGTTTTAAACTGAAGACTTCAGAGTGTGGCACAAAGGACTGCATGACTCATAGCTGAAGATTTCGCACACTAATGCTGAGAGACATTTGTTAATGGATAATCTATTTCCTTTGGAGAGACGAAAAGCAAATATGAGTGGCATGGCCATATAAGGTGACCACTGGGGAAGAAAAAAAAAATCTGTATTTCCATTCAAATGACAAAAGTAAAGTCTTTTGGAGATACTGGGTGTGTAGAATGCATATGGGGAAAGTTTGTGTGGTTTTAGTGTTTTTTGGTTTTTTGGTTATGAGTTTTTACAAATGAAAGTATGCCTGTAAATTAAAAACATCACTACCTGAGCAATCCATTCAGAAAGCAACTAAGGTGAAAGCTGTCAATACTGAAAAGGACAGTAAAGGTCAGTTAAAAACTGAAAATAGGTATCCAGAGATCATACACAGCCATTAACTTGTGATTTGCAAGATCAAAATGCAGAAATTAAACATAATGCAAACTTGAGAAAATGCCTTCCTACAGACTTTAAAAAATATTATTTTAAATGAACAGAGGAAGAATATTTTACCCCAACAGCCATGCCTATAGTTCTGTGTGTATCACTGAAACTGGAGTTTTGTGATATGGAAATATATTTTCAGTCTTGGATGTCTTCATATCCATGAATGGCAAGATAATAGCAAAAAATAGCAGCATGTCTATTGAAAAACAGCTAGCAAAGTGTAAAATGACAAATGGCAATTAAAAGACAGTGATTCCAAGAATCCAGTTGAGAAACACGGAAATAAAAAAATTAGACAGGTCCAAAGTACTGAGATTGCATAGTACAGCACACAAAAAGAGGCACAATAGTACAGTCTGCTTTAATGATTTACAATCTCTGAGAAGTCTTTATTCTGAATGAATACATTTGTTTTAAGACACGTGTTTAGCTACTGGATGCCATTAAAGTGGCCCATATTAATTATCTAACAAAAAGACACTTTTCAGCTGCTGTGCTGAAGACAAGATAGCTGAAGTGCTGATAGACTGCTTACAAGCAGACTAGAGACCAGAAAGTGGCTTAGGAATGAAAGAATTGCAAGATTCCAGCCAAAGGAAGATGTCAGACAGACATCTCACACTTGAGAAAAGGCAGGCACATAAGGAAGGGCCAAAGGTGCAGCTAAGTCATGAAATGTGACTAAGTCAGTGTAACAGTCTATACAGAACAAACATAACTGCCTGTACATGCATTTATAGGAATACATTTTAAAAGCAAAATAAATAGAAATTAGTTACTGCTTAAAGAAGATTTCAAGTAAAACATATGAATCTTGCGCTACTCTGATTGCACATACAGGAAAAACATTCTTAAACAAAAAGGCGACTTTGGGGGAATTGGCATATCACTACTGAGGAAAAAATGGCTAGCAGAGGAATGATACACCTGCCCCAATTTTCATCCCAATTCTTGAAGCCTAAACTAAACTACACTTAAATGAAACTCTACCTTTTCTTATACTCATGGCTCCTGGTTATTAACATTTCAGTGACTCAAACGGCAAATTACAGTATCTGTGTGAATTTTTTCTTCTTTTCCCAAAGAAAACAGACTTTGTGTCAATATGTCACAATTATCCCAATGTGGACAGAATTCAGCATACACCATTATAAACAGTATTGCTCTAAAATTCTGCAAGTGCATGTTTACTCATAAATTATCTGCAATAGTATGCGTAAGAATAATTTGGAGATTGAAGGAAATTCCTCATGTGAAAATGAAGGTAAGATTTTTTCTTGAAATCTGAATCTGGAAATGAAGTTTAAGAATTAAGGTCATCTATGTTTAGCCTACCAAGTCCTCTGTTCCCAGCTGCTTGACTTATAACTGAATTTAAAAGGACTAGATAAGATTAAAACAATTGGTTTGAACTTTTCTCCCACTGGGTTACAAAAAGTATTTGAGACAACTTAGCTAGGTAAATGTAACCTTGGACATGGTCTGGTCTCTTTGCACAACAATGGCAAATGTAGTATATATTATATATATACTACATATTACTACTATATACACTATATATCATATATATATAGTATATATTATAGCACTACAGGGTCATATTTTTACTTTTATGCTGTGGTTTCCACTGCAGGATCCTGACATCTCAAACTACTGCACCACAAGTTTCAATGCTACAAAAAAAGTCTACTGAAAGTACTATGAAAAAAGGTCGTAACTTAAAAAAAAAATGTTTTCAACTGCCATGGAAAAAGAATGTGGCACTACAGGAAAATTTTTCATTACTGCTATGTTGCGCAATATCCCTGCTTTCATTATGTGAGTGTAGTCCAGCACACAGCTTCAAGGGTCAAAACGACAGTGGCAAGAGGAATTCTGCAGTCAATAGTGAGTGGCTCAAGGCACCTCTACCCTTGGAATGTTCTCTCAACATTCCAACCAGAAGGCAAAGGGCTTATCAAAACCACTCACCCAGTTAAAATTTCACTTACACTGTACTTCTAACTGTGAGTTTAACTGAACTCCCCATTGCATCTGTGTAGATTAGCATTTAAACCAACAGACTCTGTCTATGAAACATCACCTCACGGGACACGCCTCAAATGACTATTTGGCATGTCAGGATCTCCTAACAGAAAGACAAGTGGTGGAGTGAACATGAAGGGGAAAGGTCAATTAATACTTACAATGCAAAACAGTGAGAGGAGCCTGACAAAAACATCCTACCTTAACATGAAGCAAATAGTGATCCCTCACTTTGCGATTCAGCGCAGCACTTGTGGTCAGAACTCCCTGCTGGGTAATCTGGAAAGTTCTCTCTTCGTTTCCAGTCAGGATGGTGAAGACAAAAGGAGGGCCGTTGTGAGAGGAGTCTCTGTCTGTCACCACTAGCTGCAGCACGCTGAATCCAATAGGCTTATTTTCCTATAGATATACAATACACATTGGTTTTGTTATAACTGAGGATTATGTCTGTATGGTCTGATACTGATTTCTTCCTTGCAACAGGAACACCAAAAAATTACTGTCAAACCAGTTAATCAGTACAAGAGAAATCAGAATGACAATACTGCTTCAGGGAAACTACAACCCTCTGGGAATAAGACCCAGAAACAGTAAAAGGAAAAAGGCAGTTTTTTAAACTTTGTTTGTATTTTTGAAGGTAGGCCTTGACACTTTACATTTTCCACTTCTGTTCTGAATTAATAATACTGTAGCCTAATTACCAAGGCATCAAACATTTGAAATTTAGAGAAAACACCTGTTAGGAATAATCTAATGCCTTTGTTGGGAGGACTAGAAAAATACACTCCTCCATCTGACCCCTTGTGCCCGTAATTAGAGTTCTGACTAGAGCTGTGGCTGCTACAGCCACAATCCAGTTAAAATATGAAATCCAGGTTTTAAAATTTGCATCATAAAATCCATTCAAGAAAGGTCAATTTGGATGTCTGACACTTCACAGACACTGATCACAGACACTTCACATACCTTGGCTTATCACGTATCTTACACACACATATGACCTTATTTGACACTTAAAACACCTTTCCCAGAAGACTTGTGCTCTACAAGTATCAGCCAGATTTTTCTTTATACATACTTATTTAAAAAGCAAGAAAAGTAAAAACATTATTTTGAAATACAGCAATAACAAAATGCTATCCCTTTCACAGATGTAAAAGCTCCTGATAACAATATTCTGTTTCTGAGAGAATAAGTCAATTTAGTTATCAGATACTGCAAAAAGCTGAAGCTTTTTCCTTTTCAGTAAAACAAAGACCACTGCTTTAAAATACAGATATTTACAGTTGGACATCCAAAGTAGTTTGACTTTCTTAAGCACTAAGCACATTTTCTACTGTGTCCAAATATATCCATCTCCAATACATGAGGAAATGCACACCAGCATTCTTGGGCAACTCCTCCAGATTTTTCTCTGCTACCTTCAACTAGGGCAGGCTCATATGAATGAACTATAAAACAAGAGGTCTTCCTTTTTAACTGAGTAAGGGAAATAGTACAGACATTGGCTACACAGTCTGAAGTTTAAGAGAGATATTAATTAACATTTATTTCAAGAATGACTGCAATTAAGACTGCAATACATTTGACAGCACAAAAACATGAATCTGTTGTTTATTGTTTTGTTTTTTTTAAAGCAAGATCCAGGACATCTTGCTTGCATACTGTGTGTGTTATCATATATATCTACTTTGCCCTATTTCAGAAAGCTGCCTTTACAAATGATGCATATTTGCCTGAAACAAAAGTGGTATGTTAGGATGGCACAGTGCATCAAGTAACATTGTCTGATCTGATCGACTGTACCAGGCCAGGAAATAGTAGAAGGACACAAGGGATTGAGCTCATTTACAATACTAGTCTACAAAGGTCTTAATGCAATTCCTTTGTTGACCTCCATTTTATTTCCTATTGGATTTAAGAAGACGAGAAGTATAGACGCTGACTCTGCTGTCTTTGCTTTAGCAGTTTTCTCAATCAGGCAAGTGCATGCCAGGAACTTGAGAATGTGGCCTACTGTTATCATGCGATGGTGTAAAATTAGTCAGAGGATTGGTATGCAGCCATATGAAATTCCACTCTCATTCTAACTGCTGCTGATCCCAGAGGAGGCCAATGGGAATTAAGGCTTAACCTATGTGCCATGGTGCAGAACACTGGCTTCACAGTAATAGGTACCTAAAGGATCTTTTTCTAAGCAGTAACTCTTAAGACTAAAAGGAAGTAGCAAAATTATTATGCATTTTAAGATCCCTGTATGAATCTAAGATTGTTCTATGCATAAATGTATAATATGTACACACACAAGGAATCTGAAAAAGAACCCAGAGAGGTTATGCAGTCTCCCTCACTGTAAATATTCAACTGTCCCATCAGCCTGCTTTAGCAGGGAGGCTGGACCAGATGACTCACTGTTGTCCCTTCCAACCTCACCCATTCTATGATTCTGACAACTTGGAATGCAAGTTTCTACACAACGTGCAAACAGGAATTTTATAAACCTCAACACTTATTTGACAAGCAGTCTCACTGGCTACCTTAAATAATTAAAAGTACAGAAAAATTCAAGTCACAAATTCACAGTCCAGTAACATCACTGATTTAACTACTTCACTAGTTGTATTTACCTGGATGATAACACTATAGTTTCCTTTTGAGAACACAGGAGGATTATCATTTACATCAGAAACATCGATGTTAACTGTAGTTGTGTTAAGCTTAGGTGGGCTTCCATTATCTGAAGCTTGAACTGTCAAGGTATATCCTGAAATCTAAAAAATTAATAAAAAATATTTAAAACATTTACGGAAGAGGAAAAAAGTAACAAACACAGATTTTGTTTTATGGAAGAATTATTTTAGCACAACCCCCAGTAAAGCTTTCCTTCATATATTTAATCCTTTCTCTTCCTCCCAAAAGTACTGATATAAACAGGTGCTTGCACTTTAGTTTAGCTATATTAATTTTGGAACATGAAATGGTAATTTACTAATACAGTAAGAAAATGGTGGTCATCAATTATGTATAGGTAAATTAATCCCAGCTGCCCTAAAACCACAAAGAACTCACCTTTTCTCTGTCTAGAAGCTTAGTCACTTTTATTTCACCTCTGGTAGGGTCAATTGTAAAAGGATTTCCTTGATTGCCATCTATGATTGCGTAGTGAATGCGGTTGTTGGAAGGTCCATCAGCATCATCTGCCATAACCTAAGGGACATTGAAGTCTCATTTACAACAGGTTGAAATAGACTCTAGCACCTTTCAGATAAATTCATCCTGAAGACGAGGTTTTTTTGGTCTAACAAATTTCATAGTTCACAGGAGAAATGCCATTTCAACAGAATATACCAACATCACTTAATTTCCTGAATTTCTTCTGAAAGTTAAGTCACGGTCTCATGAGGAGAACAAAAACATATCGCCACATATTATCTACTCTCCCACAGCATCTGAAGTCCCTACTTCTGAAACATTTTCAAAGTAAATTTTTAATTCACTCAGTGGCAAACATCTATTCATTGACGTTCACCTTCAACACTTATTCCTTCAAGACTGAAAGCATGATCATATTTCCAAGTAAAAAAACAATACATACTGTAATAACTGATTGTTCAAGCATAGCATCTTCACTGATTACTGCAGTGTAAGTGTCTTGGCTAAACACTGGAGAATTGTCATTGATATCTGTGACATTAATATTCACTGTTACAACATCACTTAATGAGGGTGTGCCTCCGTCTGTGGCTTCCACTGTCAAGTAGTACTCATGAGAACTTTCATAATCCAGACTTTCAATGATAAAAATGGCTCCTAGGGAAGAAGAAAAAAAGAAAAAAGCCTCACACAAACTCTCCTACTGCTGTAGTATTACGTGTTGCAATTTTTTATTTTGACTGGACAAATACTCAGCTTCTTCAGGGCTTGATTTGCCACTGTAAAGCTAGAGCTACCCAGAGAAATGATTATGCCTTACACATCTAAGTAAAAAGATGCAAAGTTCCTGCCATTATCAGAAAAGATTCACGTTCAAAACAACCTGGCTTACATTTTGTAATGTGAGCTTTTAACTGAGTAGTGCAGTCCTTAGCATACACATTGATTTGCTGGATGAGTTTTTCTGGAAACTTTTTACTCCTTTCAAATATATGAAGTTTATCTGGCAAAATACTTCTACACCTTAGTACCAGCATGCACACTGGAAAAAGCAGAACTGTAATTTCCACTACACTAATACAATTATCTACTAAACTATTTAACTAACTACTGAAAGTCAATTAGAATTGACTTTTGGGTAGTACTCTTACTAAAAACAAAACAAAACAAAAAAATTCCAAAACCCAAACAACTTTACCAGAAATTAGCTCTAGAAAAAGAACTATGTAAGTAAACAAAACTAGAATTGAGGTGTTAATTAATTTTTAACAAAGGAGTGTCATTAATAGGAAAGAATTCTCAACATAACCTAAATAGTCCCTGAGACTAAATTTGACTATCATACAAGCCTAAAATCTCCACTGTCATGCTGGATATATGGTTGAAAACAATATTCCTATTCCAAGCTCTCTTTAATGCCATATAAAACTTATCTAGGATTACTGCCTTTTTGGACCAATGACTAGTCTTCCCAACCAATTTTATTTCTAATCCTTCTTTTGCCAAGCCTGGCCATTCCTTCTGATTATATACCTTTTGTGGAAAGACTATTATGTTTCTCGTTATAGATCTATGTCTTTCCACCTGCCTGCCCTCAGAATGAGGAATTTCCAGTTAAGAAACCCTTACTCTTGCCAGCTAAATGAATCTAATCCAAGTAATAATTCAATAAATAGAAGCA
Organism: Polioptila caerulea; assembly: GCA_013397295.1. Classification (NCBI taxonomy): domain Eukaryota; kingdom Metazoa; phylum Chordata; class Aves; order Passeriformes; family Certhiidae; genus Polioptila; species Polioptila caerulea. Next base: position 81,260 of record VYXF01005518.1, on the reverse strand, counting down.
ACAAACAAAGTTCCTATTCTACATTTTACTGCACTCCTCTAGTAAGCATGCTGGCAAAATGGGTGAAAAGACAGCAGCAGCAACTTAGCAGTCAGGATGATGCACACAGATTATACATAACCTGGCTGAACTATGGAGGAAGTCAGTATGGCATCGTGCTTGCTTGGCCTAAAGTATATTCACAGTTGTAACCTGTTACCTGTTGATGAATCGATGCTGAATTTTCCGTGTTCGTTCCCACTGACTATTGAGTATGTGATTTCAGCATTGGCTTCAATGTCTCTGCTTGCAGCATAGATCTGGAGAACTTCAGTTCCAACCAAAATGTCCTCTGATACACTTGCACTATACTCCCTCTGCTCAAATACGGGTGGATTATCATTAATATCCAAAACAGAAACTATAAGGCTACTTGTTGAAGACAGTCTTCTAGGTAAGCCTTCATCTGTAGCTTTCAAAGTTAATGTGTACACAGCTTGTAATTCCCGATCCAAAGGCTTCTCCAAACGAATGATTCCAGAGAATTCATCAATAGAGAACTGCCCCTCTGCAGAGTTCACCAGTGCATAATGGATTTTACGGTTCAACCCTGCATTTTGAAAACAATTTTCAAGTATGAAGCGACCATTAAAATACATAACAACAGAATAATCCATCTGATAGCTATGGAAATAAGACATGAGTGCTAAGTATTATCATTCATGTTAAAAGTAAATTTAAGAAAGAGTTAAAGTCTCTTGAGAAGGGCAGAATTAAGAAAAATATTAAGCTAACATTTCACTGCACTGATTTTGTGTCATACAGAAAACATGAACCATGGTTCTGCTTCAGTTACAGCACTAGGTAATACAAAATAATTGTTAATATAAATGTAATTATTACTTTAGGACAACAGAATCTGCTTAGCAAGCTTATAATAACAAAGAAGGATAAGGGAGAGTAAGGTTGTATCAATTAACTAGACTCAAAACCACTACATTTATTTAATAATCATGCCCCTAAATTAACAGGACCATAATTTCTAGCAACATTTCTTTATAAAACAAACAAAAAACTTACCGATTTTAGGTGCAAGTATTTTGGTCTGCCTAAGCCTCAAAGACTAGTGAAATATGAAAACATCTGTCTGTTACCTTCCAAATGAGCTTTATCGTAGCACAAAGCAGGTCAGTTGTTTTAGGAGACTGAGGCAACTATTCATTAATACTATTTGATTAAAAAATTGATGAGATTTGGAAATCATACACTTTAAAAAATACTGTATGCTGTTGTGTTCCTTACAACAAAGCCTATGAACAAACTCTTTGTAATGTAATTTTCAGTTCATGTTCACTTAAATATTTGTAACTGAACAGTGAAGATAAAGACAGTAAAAATCTCAACAGACTCTACATAAAGCTACAGCTGACCAGGGTTCTCTTGACAGGATGATCATGGATGGCTGGCCTGAGAAGCACAGATTCAAAAACCCATGAATGTCCATTTACATGAACAGACATGGCTTGATAGTCCTATAACTTACATAAGGAGTAAAAGGATTAACCTAATCAATCAAAACATTAATACATTATGACACTAAAAATATCCTACATTTTGTCTCTCCTCCTCTCCTGTTTTTTGCAGAGACATGATAGGGATGTCTTCCAAGCTACTCACACAAGGAAGTCAGGTGTTAAATGATTTAGTAGACCAAAATATGTCTTTCAGGAGTCTAATCCTGAATGGTATTTAACATCTTTCAGTTCTACTGAAACACTTGACACCTCTCAGGATAAAACTAAAGAAAAAATACTGTAAGTCTGAGAACATGACAAAAATATCAGTCAAAGAATGCATACCTGCATCTGCATCTGTTGCCTGCACTCTTGTCAAAAGGGTTTTAGGCTCTGTGTTTTCAAATACTGTAATGGAGTAAGTATCAGTCGTAAACTCTGGGGCATTATCATTCACATCTTCCAGAGTTAGGATAATGCTAGCTTGGCAGAATCTTCCTCCTCCATCTGTGGCTTTCACTAGAAGATGATAAACTGCTTGCTGCTCACGATCAAGTGCCATGAAAGTTTTCAGTTCACCTACAAACAACATAACACATATGTTGATGCAAGTTGTAAGGCTTAAGTACCCCTAACATGTTTTCCCCTAAAATCAGAAAAGCTAAACAACATTTTTTTTGTTTACAGTAATTTAATCAGTGGCTAAGTCAACAGCTGTACTGTATTAATGAATTCTACTTTGGGCAAATCATGTAAGTGACCTGCCTTTTCAGTTTGAAAAGAATAAGAACTAAAACTCTGTTTTTTTTTCTTTCTAATGCTCTTGAAATAGTCACTCTCTGATAGTGCAGAGAAAGAATGTGTATACATGCAAAAATCCATGTGTGTTTGTGCAAAGAAAATTAAAATATTAGAACTATGGCTATAAAAAAAAGCAAAGTTAAATCCATGTCTGGTTTTTCTTGGCTATTTAGTTGTATTCCTTCCATAGCCATTGGTAATTTCTCCTCTAACATTTCATGAATAAACACAGCTATATGAGGTCTTAACTGCTACTACAGACAAACCTCTAGAACTCTAATACGTACTTTCTTTCTAAAGTGACAGAAAACATGAGCCGTTACTACTATGTATAGACATTGTCTCCTTATAAACAGTTCAAAAAAGTATTATGAAACACTTTTTGTGAGTATTCTAGCCCTACCAAGTCTCAATTTATGTAACAGCACAGTAGCACGTCCCACAGGTGACATTCAAAGTCGTAAAAACCCATGAAGTAAGGTCCTTCTCCCTCATTTTGTCACTGACGTTTTCTAATCTCTTCTACTTGCATTTTTGTATTCATCTTATTCCATTTTTTCTACACTGTTTACCTTCCTATTGCTTGTCTACTGCAGCCTGCACAGAACAGAATTTTGGCAATAGTTGTGACCTATACTGTAATACAAAACACACAAATGCCATGAAGACCAAAGTGAAGCAGGGTAAAAGTTAATCTCATTTATACTTTTGAGTTAATCTCATTCCAATAAAATTGAGGGCACTTCTGGTGTTTGCTATGGAAAGGCAATTTATTGCTCCATCTAACCTCATCCCATTTAATTTTCCAAAACAAAAGATGGCAAAGAGAATCTGAATTAAGATATTTTCAGTTACAAACCATTATTGCTACTACTACAGTGAATATAAAAAGAGCAAAATTTATGGCATACTTTTATTCCAGTCACTTCAGAATGGAAGTTTCTGGCCTCAGGGCAATTACCCTGTTTATGCCTTAGTTCCTCATATATTAAAATACTTGTCTTTTGCCTGACTTTCTTCAATACATTATTAGTATTTGTGTAGTACAAACTCACATGTTAAGCTATTGTACAATAAACCAACCCTTAGTGGAAAGTTTTAATGTGACATTTATGTCTTAATGTAATAGCAAAACATTTTATAAAATGAGGTGACTAGAATCTAGTATAATGTATAAAGTAGTGTTACCTGTATCTGGAGTGAGTCTGAATTTTTCTGCTCCTGTGCCATGCAGTGTGTAAGTAATTTCTGCATTGGAACGAATATCTGTGTCTGTAGCAGATACCTGCATTATCAGTTTGCCAGGAAGGGCATCTTCAGGAACTGAATCAGCATAAAAAGTCTGCAAGATTTCAAAGTTACATTGAAAACCTAAAAATATGAAGTAAGCAAGTCTTGGAAATGTGAGAGGAAGAAGGAACAAAAGAGGAGATAATATTCTGTTTGAATGTTTGGTAACATATAATGTGAAGCAGAGGATGAAATAACCAGAGGATGAAAATTAAAAGATCTTATGATTTTCTAATTAATTACTTCACATTTATGAGATTATTCAGAAAGGTGCTTAATACTGTAACTACAGGGACAATTGAACATCACTACATTGCTCAGAGCTCGAAACACTTGTAACTGATTAACTGATAATGAAATGTGTTCCCAAAATAGGCATTACACATTTTTGCTAATTTCATTTATCTCTCTTTTGGTGGATCATCTTTTCTAGGTCTGTCTCAATCTACAAGTTGATATCTGTCCTTTTAATGACACAAAAGCTTCTAGAGTAAATTAAAAATAAAAAAAAGGATTCAGAATTTAATGGCATTAAGCACTCTTACAGCTTCACCATGTAAGGAATGTGCATTACATTAGAAGCACTAATAAAAGCACCCAATATTAACAAAGGGGAAAATAAAAGGAAAAAAAGCTAAAAATGAAGACTTGCCAGTCTGTGTATAACTGCAACCATTTACACAGAAGTAGCCAACACAAACATCAACTAAGAAAAAGAATCCTACGTTCACTGTATACTTGTCCTTCCTAGTACAGGGGAAGATTGCAACCTAATATCAAATATGTGTTCAACTATAAAAAAAGTCCAGAAGAGGCAATGACACATGTTGCAGGGGCTGTCTTTCCGATTTTTTTTCCATTCCTTATTTTTCATGTCCATTTTTGCAGACTATAAATTCTGGTAGACAGCTTTGTAACAAGAAAGCATTTATGGCTTACAGATTTTTGGTGCAATTGCAGGGTAATGTTCCAATTATTTAAATCTTTTATCACAGGAAACACACACATATTTCAACTAAGCCATGGGGATTCACCTTTCTCAAACTTTGCTTCTTTCATAAAATAGAGCATATAAACTATGATGGCTGCAGCTTAAAACAATGTTTTTTGGAAAAGAATAAACACAGGAGAAATGTACTACAATTCTCCTTATATCTTTCAAATACCCACCGAGTGCCAATGAATTGTCTTTGGATTTTTTAAAAAATCTGTCTGTGAAATATCTTTTATTTGACAGCATTCTATCTTAATAGTCCAAATTTTTGTTACTGGTTTAAAAGGAATAGCTATTTGTCAGTCTCCTGAAAAGCAATTTCAGAGAAAATGTAAATTTTATGTATGAAAGAAGCTGGTAATGGAAGATACAAGACTCTGCCTACCTTTTCACAAACAGGGCTATTATCATTAGCATCAAGGACTTTAACCTCCACTACAGCTTTAGCAGCAAAGGTCCCATCAGTAGCTGTAATATTTAGAAGATAATTATCCTTTTCTTCCCTGTCCAGAGGCTTTTTGACATAGACCTTCCATTCATTCTGTATATTTTCAATAGCAAACTGTCCTAAAGGATCTCCTCCTGAAATATGAAAAGAAGTATTTATTTAAAGATGGGGATTTCTACTATTACTCTATCAAAATTAAGGTATAGCTAAAATAAAAAAAGCAAATAAGCAGCCAGTCTCTGTGGCTTTATGAGGAAACAGCTTCATTTCCAAGGTAGAAATTGTCAGTAGATGCTCACACAACCAATTCAGCTGTGGCCAACAGAATGCATAAAAATTAATGCACAACTTCATGTAGCCTTATAGAAAATATCATATCATGACATATGCTAAATAAAAACAATAAAATACTCCACTGTATATTATTATAATAATTATAATAATATATATAATAATAACAATTATTATTATTATTTTGTGAAATTTCTTCCATTTGTTTTTTAACTACATCACTAATCTAAGTATTTTAAATAAAAATTTGATATATGAATAATATACAGAGAAAGGGATTTTAAGCAAGGCATACATGAAACAAAACCAACTAAAACTCATTTTTCCACTGAAGTTTTTAATACTCATATTAAGACACACACATTCTCTCTTTGCAGCTCTATGAAAGATTTACCTGTGATGTAATAAAAGACTTGTCTATTGGTTTCTTCTGTATCAGCGTCTGTTGTACTCAGGATGGCAATTACCCCACCAGGAGGGTCATCCTCACTGACTGTTCCTTTATAAATCTCTGCAGTAAACCGTGGAGGATTGTCATTCACGTCTGTGACAGCAACTTCAACCACAGCCATAGAAGACAGTTGAACCTTTTCACCTCGGTCAGATGCAACCACTGTGATTTTGTACTTGTCTCGTTTCTCATGATCGAGCTCTTTCAGAGTGGTAATCCAGCCAGTTTCCATGTTTATGGCAAAAGACTCTATAATGTCTAGCTCTTGAGAAGGATGCAAGCTGTAAGTAACCTGCCCATTAAGTCCTGAATCTAAGTCAGTTCCTTTAACCTGTATGACTCTTGTTCCAGCTGGTGTATTTTCTACAATGAATGCCTCATATGGGTTGGACTCCAAAATGGGTTTGTTATCATTTGCATCTTTTACTTGAATGCTTACCTCTACTGAGGAAACAACATTATAATCTTCATTTGCATACTGTGCTTGAACTGAGAACTGGTACCACTTAGTTGTTTCATGATCAAGATTCTTCTCAAGTTTCAACTCTCCAGTCTGTCGGTCAATCACAAAAAAGTCATCTCTGTTGCTTTCAGGAGTGTTCCCTTTAATCAGACTATATACTAAAGTGTGATTATGCTCTGCTTTGAGAACATCTATCACAGTTCCAATCGGAATGTCCTCAGAAACAGTATAAGAATAAAATGGTTCTGAAAATTTTGGAGAAGGCACTTCTGGTGGGAGTATTCTAGCATAGACAGGAACAACTGACTCTTTTTGGGGGGATCCACCATCAATTGCTCTAACAAGGAAAGTAAGAAATTCATTTTCCAAACCAATTAAGCTTTCTTTTGTAGTAATTATACCAGACAATGAATCAATTTCTAAATTCTCTTCTACATTTTCAGACTCTGCTTCAATAGAATATGTGATGTCGGCATTTGTACCTTCATCAGCATCAGATGCCCAGACTTTAATGACTGAAGTACCCCGTGGAACATCAGACCCAATATTTACTTCATACTCTGTTGCTCGGAATTGAGGAGCATTATCATTGTCATCTGTAAGTATTACATTAACAGTACAGAAAGCAACTTTCCCTCCTGAATCTTTGGCCATTAAACTAATGGCAATTACTTTTTCTGCTTGTGTTTCACGGTCAAGCTTTTCAGAGGTAAATATCTGTCCTCTCTCATTTGTATAAAATCTGTCTTTGGCAAAGTCATTTACAATGTGGTAAGTGATGTGGCCATATGTACCAGAGTCTTCATCCATTGCTTTAACTTCAGTAACCAAAGTATGCAATGGGGCATTTTCAGCTAGTTCAACCTCATACTCATTCTGGCTGAAAGCAGGACTGTGCATGTTGGCACTGATTACAGTTATATGGACTTGGGCTGAGCTTCTGAAGACGCCATCGGAAACTGACACATTAAGATTATAATGGGACTTCAGCATCTGTCTGCGTAGGTTTGAGATGGTGATAATGCCAGTTTTACTATTAATCACAAAATTCTTCTGCTCATTGCCTGTTAGAATGGAGTACTCTAGTTTGTCAATATCTGAACTATCTGCATCTGAGGCTTGCACACATGTCACAAAATGTCCTCGAGGAGCCAGTTCGCTAATTTTGGCTTCATAAAGCAATTGGCTAAAAAGAGGGGGGTTATCATTGAGATCAGTTACATCCACAGTTACTATAGTATCACTGCTCAAGGGCAGCATGCCACCATCTATGGCCCTTATTAGTAACTTGTGTTGCCTAATTTGTTCATAGTCTAAAGTTCTTGCTGTAAGAATAAGTCCAGTGCTGCTATCTATGTGAAAGTAGTCATGACTTTCACTATTATCCTCAACCAAGTGATATGAAATTCCCCTGTTGGTTCCAGAATCGGCATCTGTAGCGCTCACTTGTGCAACAGATGTTCCAACGACAGATGCTTCAGAAAGAGTTGCAATGTAAGACTGCTCTGTAAACACAGGAGGATTATCATTGATGTCTTCCACTATTATGTCTACAAACACATCAGCATGTGCCCCATTTAGGGAGTCAGTTGCTCGGACACTCAGTTTATAGGCTGGATGAGACTCAAAGTCAAGAGGGGCAACAACATTTATAACTCCAGTGTTGAAGTTGATAGTGAACTGATTGAAAGGATCTCCACCTGTGATGCTGTAAAACACCTTGAGTCCTTCAGGGCTGTTTGCTTGTACATGTACCACAGGACTGTGGAGCTGAACGTTTTCTGGTATCTCTGCACTATAGAAAGGCTTTTCGAACACCGGCATAGCTTTATTCATAACTGTAATTGGGACTGTAACTTCAGCTGAAAATGCAGGGTCTCCTCCATCTTTTGCCACTACTGTGACCAGATACTCCTTATTTAGTGTGTCTGGTTCAAATTTCTTCTTCAGGGAGATTTCACCAGTGGGATCAATTTGGAAATGTTCATGATGTTCTTTGAGATAGTAATGCACCTCTCCATTTTTGCCTGTATCTTTATCTACTGCTGTCACACGTTGAATAACATGGCCTGCTTCAGAGTCTACTTTAACAACAGCATAATATGGAAGATTGACAAAAAATGGAACATTATCATTTACATCTTCTACTGTGACTTTAACTACAATGTGTGCGACAACTGATGGTTTATTTTCCTCTGTCACTTCCACAACCACATCAAAAGATTCTTGCTGTTCACGATCAAATGGTATTCCCGTTGTTGAAAGGACTCCTGAAGTTTGGCTTATTTTAAATCTACTGTCTGGATTTAGAATATGGTAAAACAAAGGCTTATTAATTTGATTCCCTATAGCAGTAACAACAGCTATTGTTTTTGCCTCTGTGGAATTCTCCTGCACTGTTGCAGAGTAAGAACTCTGTGTGAACTTCAGCTGGCTTGCTTTGCTTTCTTTCACATTAATTTTTACAGATGCAGTGCTTGCAAATCTGCCATCAGATGCTCTCACTGTTAATTCATATCTGCTTCTTAACTGAGTTGTATTTTGTACTGTTATATCTCCAGTCTTAGCGTTTATGGAAAATTTTTCTCCAATGTTGCCTTCAATAATGGAATACATTAATTCGGAAAAAATGCCTGAATCTGCATCAGTGGCATTTACGCTGATGACTTTCACGCCTTTATAAGTTGGAACCAGAAGAGATGTCTCATATAGCTCTCTTGAAAACACAGGAGGGCAATCATTGATGTCAATCACATAAATAGTAACATTAGCTGCATATTCCGCATATAGACGTGGTATCCCTGTGTCGTGTACTTGCACTGAAAAGTGGAAAATATTTGTCTCCTCATAGTCCAGACTCATTACTGTCCGAATGGCACCAGTGCTAGAATCAATGGCAAAATACTGGCGGACAGATGGTTCAACAATTTGATAAACAAGCAAAGCATTAGATTCTTTATCAGCATCTGTAGCTCGAATTACTAATGGGATATTCTTGTCAGTCAGAACCACACTGTTAATCGAAGCTGATTCACTGATGAGTCCTGTATATTCAGCCTGCATAAAAATTGGTGCATTGTCATTCTCATCCCGAAGATGTACCAAAACTGTTGCATTACTGGACAAGCCAGCCATGTTTGTTCCTTGCACAGTTAGAGCATAAAAAGACAAAGTTTCAAAATCAAGTATCTTCTGAGTAATGATGACACCTGAGTTGGGGTTGATAGCAAAGGCATCATCTGTATTACCATCTTTTATTTCATAAACTACAGAAGACTGACTGTATGCTGCAACCATTCCAACAAAACTGCCAAGGCTGGCCCTTTCACTGATTTCTGTGGAATATTCTTTGGCTGTGAATTTTGGTGAGGCATTATCAGAAACTGTAACAAATATGTGCACAGAAGTCACTTCACTCATTGGAGGATGTCCTTTATCTGTAGCTTTTACCATCAGGTTGTATTCTTCCTGGTTACTACGATCTAATTCCTTTGCAACTTTAATCATACCCAAAATGGGATCAATAAGGAAGGAATTTCCAATATTCCCTGTGAAGAAAGAAAAACTAATTAAGAAAGAGGTACACAGAATTTAAGGGATGATTGCTTATTTTAAGCTTTATACTTAAAGAGACATAGATGGAACACAGAGACTACGGAAGTTTCTTAGTTTTACTTGATAAACATTTGTTAGTCTGTCTGGAAAGTTTTCTGTAATCAAGAGTTGGCAGTAATTCTAAGTTTTACTTATGGAAATACTGCATAAAATATAGTTAGAAAGTCATCCAAGCCTTGAAAGTAAATGCAAAAATTTTCTTTTAGCAAACTTAAATATCGACTGTAGCTGAAAGGAACTTACATTCAGAAGTTAACATTAGTGGAATAAAAGTTATGTTTTATAATCTAAAACAACTGGAATGTTTTAGACAAGGAAAAAAGAAGGGTTGTAACAAACCCTTGTGAATCTTAATTGTTTATACAAGTATTGTTTAAATCACTGCTTCAAAATCAAACTTCAATTGGACAAATAGTTACCTCTCTCTTAACTTCCTATTGATACATAGACAAATTATTCCCTGTGATTATATTAGAAGAAAAATAATGCCTGCTGATAAGAACCAGCTGTCATTTACTATAAATACTTGTTTGCTTCAAATTTTGAAATATATAAATGAACTACACTGCATAACAGACTCTGCTCATTTATTAAATATGCTAAGATTTAATATTTTACTTACCTAAAAATATACATTACAAAAGCAATGATCTCAGCATGTAAAAAAACAAAATCATTAAAAACTTCTGAGTTCTGCACACAAGTAGGCAAGAAGGAGGTTTTGTGTTTGTTCGAGCTTTTTTACTGTTGTTTTTTTTTTGGTTGTGTATTTTTGGGTTTTTTAAAGGAGACTCTGAACACAGTGGCATTCTTAGAATATCCCATTACAAATCTGAGCAGTCATTACAAGCATTTAAGGAATGTTCCTTCCATTTGCTTAGAATATCAATTATAATGCTTTAACCTCCCAGTAGATCACAATCCTATAAAATAAACCTTACAGGTCTTACATTTACTCCTGCAAACAGCTAGAAGAAAGGAACAGAATAGCATATTACTTCATTCTACTCTGCAGACACACACATTTTTTCTCATCGTTGTTAGGCATTCATAAAACAAGCACCAATAAAATGGGAAAGGCAAGAGAAAAATTTTATGGACATTGGTGACCTGCTTAGTAAATGCTGTAGTTCTAGAAATGGCAGAAAAATCTCACGTAGTTTAAGCAACTTATGAAACACTAAAAAACATTAATTCTTGTCAGAGTATCATAACCACAGCTTTGTTTTAATACAGTGTTAAAGTATGCTTTCATATGAAAACAGCACTTTGGGGAAGAACATGAAAATCTGTATAGTAAATCATTCCTATCTTTACACAGCAATTTATGTAAAATTAAAAAAAGCATCTGCACATATCACTTTGCATGTAACTAACGTATTGTCTATTGTTATTCTCTTTAATATACAGTCTCTTATGCTTGTAACTGGGATTTTTACTTCAAATTATTTTTTACCTTGAAAGTAGTACTTCACATAAGGAATGAAATTTAAGTAACTTTTTTTGCTAGTCATGGTGTCTACAAAGCTCAGGACCTTGATAACGGTAAACTTGTATTAATTCAGATTTAATGGACTGAATGAAAACCCACTTCTGTCTGGTAAGCAAACTCAATGTCATCCTGATTTCTAATATTAAAAATTGCCACCATTTGAATCACATTGTTGTAGGCAAATTCAAGAAGAAACTCTGAGGTTAAAAATAAGGAGCAGTTCTTTCCTGGCCTGCAATCTGGAAGGAGTCTTAATGCCAAATTTACCAACTCTTAAGGAATTTCTCAAATATTTTAATATGCTAGAATAGCAGTCCCACTACTAAAATCAGCAGAGAGAAGAATGGAAAACAACTCCTTCTTTGCTGCATCTATCAGAAAGTTTACTTTAAAAGCTGGGATTATTTAAGGGTTTGGTATATGCATATTTAAGTTATTTTTGAGCTCCTTACTTCTGCATTATATTAATCACGAAAGCACGTGTCTTTTAGGCTCTTACTCTAGTTATCACATCCTTGCTTTGCCTATGTCACAAAAAAATAAGACAATATAAAAACAGAATGCATATTTTAGATCTGAATGGAATGATTCTGTAATTTCTAAATAAATTACTCCTTTAGAGGATTTCAAGATGGCTTTTTCTTCCCCTAGTACTAAAACATGCCAAATGTATCTAGAGGATAACACAAATAGCTAAAGGATATAGACGAATATTTGTAGTTTTCTTTTAAATACTCTGAGGCTGTATCTTCACTGCATCTCTCAGAACATGGCACATAAATCTGCACTGTCCCCTTTTTTTTACAGATAGCTTTTTGCACATCTACAGTTGAAAAAGTTTCAGCGAGTTCAATGGACTGAAAACGTAAGGAAGTGAATATACCTGATTCAATGGAGTACACAATTTCTGCATTTTTCCCTTTGTCCTTATCTAGTGCTGTAACCTGGAGTACTGCAGAACCAACAGCTGCTGACTCATACACTCTTCCCTCATAGGAAGGGCTGGTGAACCACGGAGCGTGATCATTTGTGTCGCTGACGTTAATGACGATTCTGGCGTAGTTGCGCTTCACAGGAACGTCTTGATCGCGAACCTGCAAGAGTCAGCACATCACGAGTAATCAGCACTGCCATTCCAGTAGTTCACCAGATATTAGTAATAACTCAAGGTGCAACCAGTCACAGAGTCAGAGACTGTATAAAAATTAAACATACAAATAAATGCTTGAATTATAGGGACAAACTAAGAGGTTTTGTTTGTTATTCACACCAGAAGAAATGTCATGTGTACTTACCATTACTGTGAGAATATGTTGGTTCATGGTCTCATGATCCAGTTTTTCTGAAGTATAAAGGGAGCCAGTTGCAGGGTCCAGACGAAATTTTTTAAGACTGATGGGATCAGTGCTGCCCTGCATAGTATAAATCAGTTTATTCTTCTCATCTCTGTCTGTGGCACTGACTTGCAGAATTTCTGTCTCTGGTAAGGTATCCTCAGGTATGACAACTTCATATTTTGAAGCAGAAAACTGAGGTCTGTGATTATTTGTGTCTATAACTTTGATGTACACCTGAAATGATACAATGGGAAGGGGAAAACATTGATCATATTTGGTAAAAAGAAATGAAAGGAGGCTATTTCATCAAAAATCAGACCATAATACTGAAGTAATACCACCTCAAGACAATTTTATTTTGCTGGGAGGAGGAGAGATCCAAGATGTATAGGGAAGACGAGTGTCACTAAAGCCAAATTTGTCTCACCTTCCCCAAAGTCAAACCAGAAATCTGTACAACCAGAAACATCTTAGATAAGACATCCTAAAGGGAATTACTTTTGTCCAAAGCAAGACAAAAATAAATCCTTGTTAATTTTGAAATTAAAAATTAAAAATACACAATATGGATCCTAGAGTGGGTAAAAATTCTTTTTTGGGGTGCAAATTTACAATTTTAAGCAATATTTTTTCAAGGCGGTGCATGCATAATACTCCTCCTTGCCCTCACATAAAAACAGTCCTCTTTCAGCCCCTCACATCTGCAAGCTTAGGCAAGAAGAGAAAAGAGGTGGAATTGCCACAAAAGTGCATTATTTCAAAGAACTGCAGGTGGTATTGTTTACCATTCTCTAGCAATGTACCACAATTTCAGCATAGCTCACTGGTCACCAACGTGATTTCTCTGAAGTTATAGTTAAATTAAATTAGATGCTTCAAATTGGGTTTTTGTATAATATTGCTCACTGGAACCACACAAGATCCCTGCAGCCCTACTTGCTTTTCATAGTTTTGTATAAAAAGGGTAAGAGAGACAGCCACCATCCTGTTCCTTTAACTGCCAGAACATTAGACAAGTAAGAGTAATGCAAAGGAGTTGGCAAGTAGACAGCAAAACTCCAGCAACACACAGCTAAATTCAAATGCTGCACATACAGTCATGCTTTTATCCATCCAAAGGTTAGGTGCTTTGTATAAGGGCAACATATAAACAGGTTTTTAAAATAGGTACAATATTGTAAGTGGGTTAAATTACTCTTTGAAGACACTCACTGCTTTCCATTGGTAACTGGTGGACTCTACAGATGTAATTTAGACAAGGTACCAAGCTGCATGTAGTAGAAACTAAATTGGTTGAATCCTGATGGTGGCAAATACTTAGAAAATGCCATACCTCTTGCTACAGAAAGAGGAATGTCAGCCTTGCAAAACTTTCATCTTACTCTAAAACTGAGTAATTTGGCACACTGATAAAACCCCTTGCAAGATGTTGCTATGGAGACTAAGGAGTTTGGTTTTGTCACGGATTAGAAACAGATTAAAGAAAAGAAACAAAGAGTTAGAATAAATATTGACTTTCAGTGGGGAGAAATATTAATGGTACGTGACCCAGGATACATACTAGTTTTTAAACACATTAACTAACAAATACAATTGGAAAATGAAAAGCAAGAATAAGTATTACGTTAAAAAAGTGATCTTTTTACATTGTCATGATTAGAAAAGATGCAATAAAGCAACACAAGCACAGTTGTTAACTTCTTTTTAAATTTTGTATAAATAAAATACATTTTAATGCCTCTTGGAAGAAAACAGAAGGTTCTAATACACTCACAAAGCATTCGAGTACAAACAGCTGCTCACTGAACAGTGGTGCTCAGGAAAATCAAAAATGATACCAAATGAAGATGAACAAACAATTAAATTAAACAAACATAAAACCCCAACACTCAATACAAATCGAACTATAAAAATGTTTTTACATTAATGAAAGTTTTTAAGGTCATATACAATTACATTACACAAAAACCCTTCATTAATGGATACTATGCTTTCAAAATGAACTCATCACCAATTTTTTTATTAAATTTCCACCCCCAAGAAATTATTAAGGTCAGACTCAGGAAAAAAACAAAGTTAAAAGATAAGGTGTCAAATGCAATGAATTTAAATTAAAATTGCATTTAAGTTCATGTCTACTTCCACTCCCAAATGGGGAAACACAGAAAATTAGGTTAAAATTGAAAGTGAGAAGGTATGCAACTATGGAGCAATTCTGTTAAACGAATCTTTGGACCAGAAGACATGGTCACCTGTGCTGCAGGTAAACAAAGCAAATAAAGAAAAACAGCATTTCTAGAATGGAGCACCACAAAAAACCCCATGCAAAATACTAAGCTAAATGCCAGGAATGTAGTGACTGTAAAACCAACATCAGTATCTGCAGGACTAACCATATATCCAGCTTAACTGAAAAGTGAGTCATTGATCATAGCATCAGGATTTAGCATCAACTCTGGTATTAGCCAGTGAAGCAATTAAAATGACACATAAGGAAACATCCTCTAAAAAGTACAGTTGGGCTAAACAGCTAAGGAGTTAGCTCCTCAAAATGTACAGCATTATTAAATATAAATTATTTAAAAAATATATTGCTAAGAAATAAACATAGTGACTCAGTCACTACAAATGGTTAGCTCAGGTATTCCATTACTTGTCACATTAGTTGCTCAGGCTGCAGTTTTTCTCCACACTGGTAAACACAACTACAAATACACAATTTCATATATTAGTGCAAGGATTTTAAATGTATGCAAAATCCAAAGTTAATCTTAAACTCAAAAGTGTTTTATCTACATACCCTAGGATTCATTTTTCTCTCAGTGTTGTTATTATTTTATGCCCCTGCACAAATTATTCTGGTGGACAAGCACAATGATGGGTATGATAGGTTCCCCTTTGGTAACTTGTCTAACTCTGCACTGGGCTGCTGTAATAAGGGCAGGGGGAAGCAATTACCCCCTTCTGTTTGACACTCGCTGGTGCAAATGTAGATCCACTACAGTTTTCAGCCCTGCAGTACAGGAGAGACCTTGACAAAATAAAACTAATCCAATGACAGGTCATTAAAATCAGTGGGGATTGGAAAACAATCTGTCCACAGGAGAGGCACAGGAAAGAGCGCCAGACTCAGAGATGCACAGTGAAAGGACAGGAGGTGACATTCACAAGCTCCAATAAGAGAAAATACAGCTAGATATGAGAAAAAGATTTTTTCAAGGAGAGTTGTTAAACACCAGTATAAAGGCAAGTCCAAGGAAGAGGTGTTGTGCCTAGTCATCCCATGCAGTTGGAACCTGACGAGTCACTGAAAAACTTGATCAACTTTGCAGTATGCTCTGCTTTGACCAGGAGTTTTAACTAGAACTCCAGGGGATCTTTCCAACATAAACTATTAAATGAACATTAAATAAATGTATCAAGGAAGCTCTATTTTCAATTTAGGAATTTTTACTGAGGGTAAGGGTGACAGGTGTTAGATGTGTAATTACCTTTTAAACATAAGAGGACCAAATTTTCATGTAAACTGTTAAGACCTTGAAGTTAAATGGAAAGCACTTTCAGAAATAATTGTAAGTGCAGTTTTAAAGACCCATACAGAAAATTATAGTTTAGTGTGTCTGAGAACAAACTACATTAAGAACTTGAGTTATTCTAACATAACATGTAGCATAGAATAAAACTAGCTATTGAACATTTCTCAATGATCGATTTGATTCAATTCAAATGAAAGACGCTAATATTACCTCTTAAGAAAGAGCTGCACATTAAAGAGGTACAATATAGAAAAGCTTGACCATAACATAGAAAAGTAGACCATAACACGATCTTTGAAACAAAATGCTCTGGACCTAAAGAAACTTCACTCATTTTGCAAAAATATGCAAGGGCTGTGTTGTACAGCTGCCTTCTGCCCACAGATCCCACTGAGAGCAATGCACACTGGTTATACAGAGAACAAAGCAGCCCAGGATTACTTAGAGGAAGGATTTCAAATCTATTAATAATCTGGCAGGTGAAACCTAAATTTGCATAGAGGGATGTGTTGATTGCTACTAAGAGGAGATATATGCCATTAACAAAACATACTCAATGTGCAATATTTAAACATAATGTCCATTTAGATTGCTTTAATATGATTTTTCACTTACTGGTTCTATGTGGAGTTTAAAATCTACTCCTGTCCAGTAATTACATTATTGTTACACTAACATATTTACAATAATTTTCATAAATAAAAATTTGTATTATCCATAGATAACTTCAGCTCTAAATCTCTCTGTAGAGCAGTGTAATTGNAATAAAAATTTGTATTATCCATAGATAAAATAACTTCAGCTCTAAATGTCTCTGTAGAGCAGTGTAATTACAAGCAAAAACACATGCAAAAATGTAGTAAATGAAGATTATTCTATACTTCATTCACAAAGTATCATATCCATATAAATTTTGCATAAAGCAAGATGAAATATTCTGCAATAGCAAAGCAATAGGAGAAATGCTGCAATTAGCTGTAAACCACCTGAAGTATTACTTTCAATGAAAAATTGATATACATAGCAATGACTGCAACTGACTATAGCTAGAAAAAGGACCATTTCTTTTCGTTTTCCCCCGAAAATCAATTCAATAGTTTATTTATCACTACTAACAGCCTGTGAATAACCTTTTCTGTTTCACCACTGACTTGTGGGTTTTCGTTATTTAATTTCTGGATTTTTATTTGATTTTTAATCATAATCCTTCCAAGTGTGACACTAGTAATTTCTAACATCATGTCAAACACCACTACTGTAGGCCTGGAATTTGTTTGTCCTTGCTTTGCCTCATGCATTTGGCATTTAGATGCATGCAAAATTCTAATAGCCTCCACGCCTACTATTGCTTTATTTTTCAAAAAAGCTATTTAACTGAAGTCCTGAAAGAGTCAAATGCTCTACAGATGTTAATGGCCCAAGGCCAGCAAATGCCTTCCAGTTTAAAGTCAGATCCAATACAGTGCTTTTACACAGTAAGATTTTCATTTCTTGTGCTCCTCCCCAATTTCTTGCAAATGCCATTTCCCTTTTCAAATTAAATGTAAAATTACTTACTCTGCTGTTAATCAAGATCTGTTAAATTGTTTACTGTATATCCAGTATTTATAGCAATTACTTTGTGAGCTAAAAGCTCTGTATGGTATATTGCTGTTCCCCATGTATGCACGCAGAATTCAGAATTTCCTTTGCCTGTCATTCCATTTTAACTGTTTATCAGCTCTTAAAAGAATCCAATTCCACATCAGCATTTAAATTTTAATCATCAGTATTTCAGCAGTGAGTAATGGAGTTTACACACTAGCAGCCATAAATCACACCTTCAGTTTTGATTTTGTATCAACATTTTTAACCCTCTAATTTAAGCCTGATCTGAAATGAGAGATAGTCCTGAGGGTTATTTTAACAGATTAGTGCATTTGGGTGGGCCAAGAGTTATGGGGGAGATATGAGAATCAATTAAAATCAGGATCATGCACCAACAGTTGCAGAGTTTGAACTAATCCACAGTCCTCAATCCAATCCAGCACAGCGAGACTCCAACAGCACCAGCGTAACTTGTGCTTATCCCACAAGCAGGGCAAAGGGAGGACAATGCAAAGGAAGTCTTTGTGCTTGTTTGTAACAGGAACCATAATCTCTGATCCTGCCAAGCCTAACTGAGAGAGGAAGAGAAAGATACAAAAAACAATCATAGAAAAAGCAATTACAGAAAAGACCAACTTGAGACTACTACTCCAATTCTGCTGGAGAGGAGTGCTGTGGGGCAATGTTCACTTAGCCTTACAAAATGTTAAAATAACAAATTCATTTAAAGAACATGAACAAAAGGTACACTGTGCATTCCTAAGAAGAACTAAATGAATCACATAACTCAGAGGAAGAGAAGGGGTAAAGGTTAAAGTAATTTTTTGACCTTCCAATTCTTGCTTGTTCTGAAAAACAAAGGAGATTGCAGTCAACTGCAACAGCTCAGGACATCTGCATAAATTCAGCTATGCAAGCAGCAGCCCTGGATAGGCTACCTGCACCCATCAAGGCCCCATATTAAGCCTTTTCTAGTCCCCAGGCTACCCCAACACACTGTATGATGGCATTTTTGAATGTGTTTTTTTTGGGGGGGGCGGGAAGTGTGTATGGAAAAGCCTCTTGCTGTCTTTTTTACTTTTAACTGAATTAGTGTTTCTTCTGTCTTTTGCCCTAAGTAATTCCTGCCTTCTATAAAGCATTCTGTAATCACTAGAAGTGAATCTGCTCAATATTTTTACTACAAGTAGGCAAATTTATTAAATTTACAGCAGGATTCTCCAAACCTTTTATGCTGGTTATCAGCACCAGAGGCAATGGCACCACAGCTATTATTGCAGCAAGTTCCTACTGGGAAACATGTTGCTGTCTTTGAAGATTCATGGTCCAGAAAAATCACTCACAATTGTCACCTTTAAAGGAAAAGTCATTTCTCAAAGGAAACTGCTAAACTTGGTCACTCTCTACTATCAAATTTACTCTATTTGACCTATCAAGCCTCCAGACATGCAGTCAGCTCAATAAAGATTCTGTTTAAAATCCTGAACATTGACAAGAAACATCTTTTCCTCTGGCCAAAAGCAGAAGACAATATATAAGACATTAGAAAAGAGAACAGAAAAACATATGCACATCACAGAAGAAGAAGAACAAGAAGAAATTGCATTTGTAGCACAGATCTCTATGTACAGAAAAGACAGCAGCAACCCACTTATTGCTCTTTGAGTGCCTGAGGGGTAGGTCAATGAGAGGGGTAAGTAATACAGACACATCACTGTCCAAGTCCAACAGGCTTTAATCGGTAAATAAAGCCTTTCCTTTCTATTTGGAAGAAAAGAGAAGCTCCTCATGGCTTTGATTACACCAACCTCAGCTAAACTGTACTTTCAAATATGTTCAGGTTCTGGGCTGGAGAAAGAAACTAGAGGGGAAAACCAGGCAGGACACACATCATAAACCACTTTACTGTGAATTATTTCCAGTACTGTCACGAAATGCTTCCGCACCTTTAAGTGAACTTATTAGTGCAATTGCAAAGAATTGCTACCATCACAGAGCCTTAGTAAAAAGGTAATTTTAAAACACTGTTTAGCAATCTACAAAAAGCAGCAATCTCAGACAAACCAATCTACCTCCACCAAAACTAAAATAAAGTATTTGGGACAATACACCAACATTTATAATCTAAACCTTGTTTCTATATGCACACTATGCAGAAGAAGCAGCTCAGTTTCATATAAAATGTTACTTGGACATTGTACAACTTGTCATCCAGAGATGTACTCCCACTGGAAGTGGGAGTGGAATTACAAAATTTTTAAATGGTTGTCTTTAAATTCCAAGTATAGTAATCAATTTATGTAGTGATTCTGGGAGAGCTTGTAAAGAGGAGTAATTCAGATGGGTATATTAATCCTTTTCTTGTGAAAAAGTTATGCATCCAGGGGCTTAGTTTTTGTTTTCATTTATTTAGCTGTAGGAACAAGATAAACTTAAAAGCTGTTGGTTCAGATTATAGTATAGTAACACACTACCTTACACCTAAGCCACCAGACAATGTGGCTCTGTGAATATCAGAATTCACTTCTATTTTAGACAAAGTCCCCAGTTTAAATAAATCATGTTATCGAGAATTAAAAAAATGCTAAGAAGAAAGCCCAACACATCTTCCCCACTCTTCAGCTACATACTCTTTTTATAAGTGCTTCATCAGAAAGTTCATTACCTGAGTGCTGATAGATCTGGTTCCATCTGTTGCTTCTACTGTCAAGTTGTAATTTGATTTCTGTTCTGCATCAAGAGGTCTTGCAACAATGATAGTTCCTGTGCCCTTGTCCACATCAAATCGACTGTCATAGTTGCCACCTTGTTCAGGAAATTGTGAGAGGGAGAAGTTAATAAAACACATTATTGCTTTCTTGTTTTTATGTATGATCATGTTCTGTCTTCCGATGCTTAATGAAGGTGGAACTATATATATATATATATACTTATACACACATTTAGTTTAAATACTTTGGGTTTTTTTCCTGGTAACATGGTATGCTGCTAATAGATATTTAAAACTGAGTAGTTTTGGACAAAGCTGAACTGTCTGGTTCATGGAAAGTCAGCAGGTACATTTTTATTAGCAAGATTCTCTACTTAAAAGAAAAAAAGAATCCATGGAATTTAATGATTCCATGTAGCAGGAAATTGAGAATTACTGCATCAAATGCAAGAGTTCCTTTTGGGCAGATTGTCAGTTACCAAGTGAGAAACGTGCTCAGACATACAGTCAGATTTTTGTCTTTTGGAGCAGAGTACATTTTATTATATTCGTATATGACTATAGATAAGGCAGAAAAGATAAAGCTGCAGTACCTCCAAATGATTCTCATCTTAATGTTGAATATCTAAAAGAATTCACTATCTCACTCCTACTGAGATAGGCAAGATTCAAAATAGTGCTAAATGTTTAAATGCCCAATGTAAAAATACGGCCAAGTTAATTTTCTGAAGAAAATTTTCTTAATTTCCCTTGTAAAACTTTCAAATTACTCTTTGAAATATAGTAAATAACTGTGTAGATCAATAGCTACACTCAGTTGCTTAAATATTTAATTGATCATCATCCTGCCACCCGGAGCAGAATGTCCTGAGAATGCAATGTCCATTAAGTCCAAATACTATTAGCGAAGATGAATACTGCCATTTAACTACAATTGCTTTAGACCTCTAAATAAACTGCCTAAAATGGGAGAATCAATTTTTATTTTGGTCAAGCCAGTGATAGATATGGCAAACCAATTTCTCCTAATTATGGGCATGTGTTTTTCTAATTATATTTTACAAGGACAGCAGACAGCATTCAGATATCATCTGAGTGCGTTTTTTTCGTTTAACAAGATTATACATGCTAAGCTTTGCAAATCACTAAATGCCTTTTATTGAGAAGCCAAGGTTAGAAGTGAGAGGGTGAAGTTCCAAAGGTTGCAAATTTGAACTTAGTCCAAGAAAAAAAACAGTAAATACTGAAATGAGTCCCCATTCACATGTAAAAAGGATTTCACCTTTAGAAGGTTCCACTGCATGACAAACATATCAGTTTAGGAAAGATGGGCTGGATTCTGCTTCACTGGATTCGAGATATTTGATAATGACCAACACTGCATAATCTTTCTAGTTCAATTGAAAGCCAACTCCTCTTACTAGCCCAGCAGCAGTTTCTGAATCACTCAAATAGAAACTGGACATCATGAAAGGCACCACCTTTTTTCTTAACAGATGTACATATAATTTTTTAATGGGTTTTGTGCAGTATATCAGTTTTAGGAGGTGAATCTAGTTTTTCCTTTTATAGTTGGCAGGCAAAACCACTTTCTCAGATGTCTCAATGAAGTCCTCTACATTTTAAGGGAAGAGTAAAGTGAATAAGAATAAATTGGTACAATCAGTTTCCCTGACACAAGGACAAGCTCTCTAACCAACATTTTTCCCTTCCTTATCAAGAAAATCACCAGGGTCTTGTCTGTATTTGTAGTACTAGTGATATCTGGTGATCCACTGAAGCAGAACTCAACCCAAACTTCTGCATCTAGTACACTGAAAGTGTAACAGCAACAGTTTTGGCCAAAGCCAAAACTGGATGCTCAGAGTTGATGCTGTATAAATGTAATGATGACAAAACAAAACAAAAACGAACCTGTCACAAATGCAACCGTGAGCACTTTGATTTCCGAAGGGTTAATAAAATAAATAGTTTATAAATGTACGCTTTCATTTCAGATCTCATAATCTGGTAATAAATTATGTGATCTCAGCAGATACCTTCTGCTGTACAGTTCAGGTCACAAGCCATCTGTAAGATGTAAAATACTTCACTAGCAAGCTTGTCTCCTGGCTCAGCCAAAAAGAAAGAAAGCATGGAAAGCAAGCACAGAACACAAAGGAAAGCTGTCAATCAAATTCATTCATGCTATTAGAAACAGTAAAAGAGGGTAGTAAAGTGACCATCTGTAAGAGTAGCCCATAACTTCACAACATGATCACATATCAAATTTTCCAAAACACTTTTACTAAGTAAATCATCAAAATAAAATGGTTTATTTTACAATGCTTGGAAAAGTTATGTTCTTCCCCCATGGAGTTTTCTGAATATGTCTCTCTAAAAAGAGCAGGAAAAGATCATTCATTTTCTGTATTAGGCATACAATAAAAAATATGTAAATATCCAAATTGTGCTGCATACTTAGAAGAAGCAGATCAAAATCGTACTATCAATGAGAATTCTATTCAGATGTACCCACTGTTCAGAGTGCATAGCAGTTGAAGCATGCTAAGAACAATAGAAAGGTACATTCCCAATTTAATTAACAAATTTTGCTAATAAAAGGCCCCAGAAAACATCACTGCTGTGCTGTGTTCAGACTCCAAAAACCTCTGAGGCCTCTCCTATCTACTCTCTTTCAAAACCATGAACTGCTCACGTTTTTCTGGCAATGTCACTTTCTCAACCTTTCCTTTAAAGGACTCATTTTGGTCTACAGATATTTGTTTGCTGTTGACTGGATAACCCTAATTTGGAGTGCATGATACCTTCGTATTTTTCCTGCTCATTTTTATACTTTCTGCTTTTGTACTTCCATATCTACATGTGTTTGTTTGGGAGAACAGTGAAAGAGTATCCTTGGTTCCAAAATACCTCTAATGCAGAACTTTGCTCTGCTGAGAATGCAGGAAAGCATCCTCGACTTCTTAGTCCCTCTAGAGAGTTGTAGAGATTTGTAGCACCTAGATTTGTATAAACGCCAACATTTTTTATTGAATTATAATCTATTCGGATAGGAATTTTTTTTTTCAAGAATGCATTAGAAAGAACTATTTAAAAAATTCTATGTAAGTATTTAATGCATTAGCAATTAATATCACTATCATCTCATTAATATCACTATCATTGCAGGTTGCTCATGCATGAAGCCTGATTTTAGGGAAGAATTGTATCTGTTTGCATGTGCTTAAAATTTTTTTGAAAACATACTCAAGTATTTGGCATTTATATATTTCTGCTACTTGTGTCAGTTTCATAAACTTTATTTTTAACTGTTGCTGTTCTCAGTAAGCCTCAGGAAATACATAACAGCAAGACAGATGTTTAAAATACCTAAATTATTGAGAAATAATTTAAAATATGCTCTTCCCAGCAACGTAATATAATCATGGCTAAAGTTTTCAGTAGTAACCAAGATGAGAAAGATCCTTCTCTCACGAATGTAGCAGAAAAATCACAAATCTATCAAATCACAAGTCTATAACAAAAAAAAAAAACATCTGATAGATTGACAGAAAGAGTTTACTTAAGCCTAGAAGCAGTTCACTACAAGGCACTTCTCCTGAAACAAATGCCCCTCTCCTTAATTCTAACACATTTAACACACAACAGAACTTGGTTTTACTATCAGCTATGCAGTGAACACTCTGTGTATTGCTGGTGCTCATAAGTCTAGTGACTAAGTCTAAACTTCAAAAAAGTACTATTAATTTTGTTACCATGACATCAACACATAGTCATATTACTGGTTAGAAATTCCCTTTCAATGGAAGAGGTTATGATATGATTTAGTAGAATGAATATGTACAGGAAGAAGATTGCTGGGGTTAGGAATACTGCAAGCTTTCCTTTTAGTGCTGAATCAAAGGAGAGCAAACTGAGAAGCAGCACAGAGAAGAAATCCATGTGAACAGTAAAATCTCTATTTGAGCGTACTATCCTGATTTGCAGAAAACTAGCATCTTATTCCCTTTCCTATCATACAGTCTATGAGATTGACTTTATTATTTTTCATTTCAGTGACACAATATTCATAAATCAATTTTAAGTAAATATTTTGCAACTTAATTTTAATATTTGATACAGAATGGCATTGATAAAAATTAAATAATTCTGACTCATAAAATCCACATCTGCCTTTAAAGAATGTCAAAACCTTGCATTATTTGGAAGAGTAATTAAAACCAAGCTGCAATGAGCCCTCCAGTATCTCAGACTCCATGCATTTGTTTCTAATAATAAAGGCCCTTAAGGCATCCTTACCCGTTATGTCAAACCAAAGTGGTGTTCCAAGAGGTTCAACAGCTATTACACCAATCATGTGAGCAACTGGGTCACTTTCCATCACCGTAAAAGAAAAAAAAGATTCCTCAAAATAAATAGGCTCTGTGGGTGGGACGGGCTTCGGAATCCATTCTATGTGAAGCCGTGTAGTCGAAGATTTTTGTGGACGACCATTATCTACAGCTTTAATCTGTGAAACAGACACATCTTTTAGGCTACAGGATCGCATAAATCATTATGTCACATAAATAGAAAGCAGTAATAAGCTCCAAGCATGTTTGCTCATGTGAGATATTTCCAAAAAGGTTAAGTGCCTCTCAAAGTGCCACTTGCCCTTCATTATCTGGGCAGCAAATGGAGAAAAAGTATGCAGCACCTGATAGCAGCACAAACTGTAACCATAAATTCACTTTTATTTTGCTTTCTTCCTGAAGGTGAGTCAAACTGATTGTTTATGTTCCCTCATCACATAAATTATCTGTCAAGTTCTGGAAAAGAACAGCAGTTCTTAATACACAACACAAACATCTCAAATCATCCTTTAATAAAAACAAACCAAACACACAAAACAATACTTCTGGACTTGTTGAAGCTTTCTTCCTTCAGGTACTGCAGTCACTCACCTGCCAGCCACTGAATAAGAAATGAACAGATAAAAGAACACTTTACATATTCATGATATACAAGATTTTCACTCACTGAAAGGATATCGTAGTCCCTTGCTGCAGAAAATTTCTTTGATGAAACCACTCCAGTTTTTGGTTCAATAAAGAATTTGCCATGTTCATCACCATCTTCAATGCTGTAGGAGATCTCTGCATTGGGGCCTTCATCTTTATCCACAGCAATAACTCGATAGATCGGCTCTCTCCTAGCAGCTCTCTCTCGCTCGGGCTTACCACGCTCTGGAAGCCGAATTTTGTAGAATTTTTGCAAGAATTGAGGCTTGTTGTCATTCTCATCTAAGACCTTCACAATCACCCGTGCAATTGTTGATTTTGCAGGAGTACCATTGTCTGTTACTGTTACCTGTTTTTATTAACAAGGGTAAAGTTAGAGCTCAAACATGGTCCTTCCAGCAATGTTCTTCCTAAATGAGATTTTCCTACAACTGTCTAAACAACTGTACAGGTATCCCCTAACTTCAGTTAAAGCATTTGTCTAAAGCTATTAAGTGAATATTTACAAAAGGCACTCAAAAGTATATTCAGTTATTATCTTAATATTTTGACACAAGAAATGCAACATGAAATGCAAATATTCATGCTCAACTCTAACAGATGGTATGATTTTCACATATATGGATACTTGTTCCCTTTAGTATTTGTAATGGAACACCACCACATACCTTTCAATTCACAAAAAAACCCCAACCACACCCAATGAGAAAACTAAAGCATATCCCAAATGAGGAAATTTTACAAGGGGTATGGGATAACATGTTCATTACCATAAAATTAGCATTTCCCTGAACCAAGCAAATAACAAGGGCAAATTTGAGAAACATCTATTAGATTTAAAGGCATTAGTGACATAACCAAGCATATATTAAGATATGAGAGAATAACATGAAGCCAATCTAAAATAACAGCATAAGAAAGTGCAAATCGGAACTCAGAAAACACAAATTGTGAATAAAAAAAAGGGGCATATTAGTTACTATTATGTAAGCAGAAGTGCAATCAAAGATCAAATTTAATAGCAAAAAGGAAGAAACCCACCAACTCATCTGGTCAACATTTTGATGCTCAATTAATTAGCCAGGTGCTCAGCACTTGGGTCATAATACTGTCCACCATTCTGTGCATTTCTGGGTTTCCTTCCAACTTATCAGAGTTGTAACCATAAAACTAACACATGGGAAAACTGCTACTTTAGGCCAGGCTGTCTGTCAGTATCATTCTGTAGTTAAGAGTTCTTCTGCCAGATACTTCAGACTTCTAACTAAAACTTTAACAACCAGTTGTGATTCAAAATGAACAAGGAACGAAGAATTATAAATTACATAAGCAGGCAATAAACAATGTTCCAAACTAAAGAGCAATGAGCTTAAACTGCTATTTTATAAACAGAATGATGAAAGCAGGAGGATTTATGTACCATTACGTGACACTGTAATCCTAAAAATAAACTTTCTGAGTTCTGTACAGTTTAGCTTAAGGTTATAAAGTTAAGCTTAAATTAGGATGACTGCTAGCAGACAACTGCCCATAACATTACACTGTGAGTGTGACCTCTGGCATAAGTTTTGGCCCAGAGCAAGCAGCACACACACACGTTGCTTAGCTGCAGCCTGAGAATTCACACAATTCAGACACAATTTTCAACGGGCAACTTGGATATGTCCACCCTGTTGCAGGCATAAGGTATGAGCACTCAAAGCCATATGGGGCCACGTCGCCTCAGTACCAGAAAACAATCCACAGCTCATTTTATTTACTGATCAAATAAATCAAATAAAAAACCCCAGTATAATATATAGAGACGTAAAAATAATTATTTACCAATTTTGCAACCAATATACATAGCAGTAGTCAAGAAATAAGACATAATGGACATGAAGTGCTTTGGGAAACTGAGACAACCAGATTTGAGGAGGCAATTTGAAAAGAGAATTACATAATTACTTTAAAATGTATGGGAATACTATGTCTACTACTAAATCAGATTTGTAATTTAATTAATTTTGTTACTATTACTTCTAGAAACACACTGCAGAGGAAATTCTGCCCCATTGCTACTTTAGGTACAAAGTGTTTTTTCCAAAGCTGAATAATGATAAAAAAATTGGTCCAACACCTCGCAATGCACCGAAGGGATACAAAAGGCCCAGGAAGACTGTACATACACCGCCATTACGTGGTGGATAGGATAGTTTGTGCTATCAGGGAATAAATACATTCATCTCTGCGCCTCTGCAGTCATTGCACTCCTATTGGAGCACCTTTCTAAGGATTTCACAAGTTTTAAGTAAATCTAGAGTTGTTTGTCTGTCTTTAACACTAATTTGGTCAACTCCCATTGCAGTGTTTTATCTGTCATCCAAGACAAGAGGCACAATAAACGTTCCAGATAAATCTTAGGACATAAGGATCACTGTGAATAATAAGTCTCCACTACGAGGGAACCACCATGCCATTACACTGCTTGACAACACTGTGAAACTGGATGACTTATTAAAGTTCTCTGTGTGTTTTCCTTTCAGGTTGTTTAACAGAGAATGAGAAAAGCTCTTAAATAAACTCCAGCTAATTAATTAAATGTAGTTAAATAAAAGCATTATGTCAGAAGTTTCATGCTCTTGGACTTGGGCTCTATAATGAATGCATGTCTTGACACTGATATACTGGTAAACATGTTATGCGGAAAGTAGGGCTACTCACATACCATCCATACCATCCTTTTGCATTCTCCACATTATGAAAACATTCTGCACTTTTTCAGAAGTCTATGCTCAGCAAAAGTTAGGCTGAAATAGCTATTCCAGTAACTACACAGGAAGATAAAAGGAGGAATCACACTCCTTTTAACAACCATGCCTTTGCACTATTTGAATGTAAATCTTTGTTTTGAGATATAGGGGAAAAAAAACTGTATTCAATCTGTACCTTTACTCTTTTTTAGCAAAAAAGCCTCAACACACTGTTTTTATAAGATAGGACGTTAACTGCATTGCAACATAATAAAC
Source organism: Polioptila caerulea (assembly GCA_013397295.1). Classification (NCBI taxonomy): domain Eukaryota; kingdom Metazoa; phylum Chordata; class Aves; order Passeriformes; family Certhiidae; genus Polioptila; species Polioptila caerulea. Next base: position 52,741 of record VYXF01005518.1, on the reverse strand, counting down.
ACAGAAAGAAATTACTTCTGAAATCCATTCTTTTTAAGTTCTTCATAGAGTAATCAAGCCTGGCAAACTTAATTCTCTGTAAAAGAGCAATGAACTTACAGTCACTGCTTTTCAGCAATCTAAATAAATTATTTACCTCCAGTATGTGCTCTCCCTGCTGCTCTCGATCTAGCTTTCTGGATGTGGTTGTAATTAGCCCTGTAAATGTAAGAGAATAATTAATCAGATCCTTCAAGAAAATAATCTGAATGAAGGTTAGGTTAAATAAGCAGTTACTGATATCGTCAATATCAATTTCTTCTTAGGTGGCCACTTCCGTTTTTGTAGAATTTATGCTTTCATTAAGGGAAGGGGTGAGGGATTTCCAATCCTTAAAGGTTGTTAAAATATTCTTTGCAATCTGAAAATTAAGCTGTTGTAACACTTAAGACAAACATAGTTCCAACATATCTGTGCGTGTTATGTTTCTGACAGAGTAATGAATGCAATTCTCCCACATGAAATCTTGTTATCATATGCCTTTTTCAAAGGGTGCTGATGGACATTATCTGAATTAACTACCAATCTCTTCTGGGGAAACACCTATTTGTAATATTAGTGATAAAGGTAAAGATGGATAACCTGAAGAGATGCAATAATAGTGGAAAAAAACAGAGCAATTTGTGTTGGCTTAATTTCACAATGACAAGTGGTCAAACAGTTGCTGTTGACAATTGCAGAGTAAAACCACAAGTTTTTGATGCATGATGTTATATTTCATCACAAGACTTTGATACACTCCTGATGCAAGATTAGGAAAGCATGATGGGTTTTGCTTTAAATGAAGGAAGTCCAAGAGTAAGAGGTAACAAAAAGAGTGAAATCTAATATAGAAGGATCTTATTTGAATTAATTCTCTCTAACAGTTCAGAATTTTAACTACTGAGTTTCATGAAAAGTAAACGTTGTCAACTCTCAGTTATAGCAGAATGATTTGCTATTGTGTGAATTAACTGTGCCAAGGATGCAGCCATAAGAGAATTCAGTTTCTTTGTTGCACAAAAGCCATTAATATTTTTGCAGGTACAAGTTGGCCCCATAAATTCCATTGCTGTGTTCACATTGGTCTGAGCCTGTGCTAGTAAATCTTGCTAGACCCAATCTGGCCTTTCATGAAGCAAACACCAAGGTTTGGATTTGCCCAGCTTAAGCAACTACTGATCAAAGCATCCCATACTCTCCAAAGCAGCAACACAGAGGATACTGCAATGTCAGAAGACATTTTATCCAACTATCCCAGCTTTTGATAGCGAAAGGAAAGCATTGCTATCTTGATCCTTAATTGTCAAACTGGAAAACAGGGAAGCAATTATCCAACGAAGGATGCAATAGAGATCAAAATACAGGCAACATACTTCATGTTCCATTTTCTAACTACTGAGTAAATTTTTTATTAATATGACCTCATATAAGGAAAATTAAAACCCACTTATAAAGTTTTCAAAGCCGGTCTGCTACAATAAAAAAGCCTTCAATTTTGTCTCTCAGCTGATAAAAAGCAGAATATGTAAGAAAGGCAATAAAGACTTCAATTTCACTTAAAAGAGAAAGGCCAAGAGAAGCAGGATTGTATACCACAGGTGCACAGCTACTCAGTGCTTCTGACAAAAATAGCTGTAGTCTACTTATACCAACAAAATAGACAGGCAGTACTAAATAATACGAACAAAACCTATATAAGGCAATATTACAGCTGTCAAATGTTCAAACAACTATTCTCCAGAACACAGATAGTGCAAATAACAGCTGCTTCCATTATGGTCAAATCTGCCCTTGTTTTTCCAGTAATTTTTTTTGCCACCGTATCAAATCCATTATTTATCTAGTATTCTAGACAACAATATGTCATCTTCTCCTGCTTTACGTTTTTTATGCTTTTACAGCACATAGAGGATATGTTTGCTACTGCCAGGATATATCTTTTGGTATTATGAAGTAATTGTCCTTAGTTACAAAGAAAGGGGGAACGAAAATTAAAACATACAAAAACCCAAAACAAACAAACCAAACAAACAATAAGGGAAAAAAGTTGCATTATTACAGTGAATTTAGGAAGGGGTAGGGGAAGAAAGAGAAAATGATGTGACAGTTGTCTTCTATTAACTTTCCTGAGGTAATATTTTCACATGGATATTACAGAGGTGTGAACAATGACAACTGAAAATATTTGTTGTCACATATTCTAAAAGGCTTTACTTTCCTGCCTAAGTCTGGGCATCACATTTTCTTTTCACAGGCTCTATAGGAAGCAGAATAGGACTGTTAATTGGAAGGGCACAAGGAGCACAGCCACTGCTTCATCTGCTTCCTTCCAGCAAAGGGACTTGCAGGTGACTTCAGGAAACACATGTTCTCCTAAAACCTCTTTCTACTGAGCACCTCTGTAAAAAGCCAGCACAAGCTCTCCCTTGAAGCATTAATCTCAAGGTTTACCACCAGTTACAAGAGAAAAGGGTAGATTGCAGCATAGCCACTAAAGGAGTTGACTGTTGAACAGCTGTGTTGAAGATGGGGAAAATCTAAAAAAAAACCAGGAAAAATAAAGCAATCCTAGCAGAAATACCTCATGATGCTTGCATTACCCTGAATATTCAATAGTTAGTCTACATCCTCTGACAATAATAAGACTCCATCTCTCACAGTAGTAGCAAGTAGAGAATTGCATGAGATCAGAAAAATGGCATTTTTCAATAGCTTCTTATCCATTTTATTTTTTATCAAGAGCCATGAAGACTAGAGCCACTCCTAAAGATGACAATTAATACTTGGAGGAAAAAATTATCAATCAAAAAAACATTCAAAAGCTTTTGCTTTACTCAAAACAAAATTCTACCATGCACCACTACTTTACACACGAGTGATTCTTAAAGGAAGTCTTGCTCCAGATAAAATTCCTTTTAATGAAGCTGGTCAATACAACTCAAATGGGTAAGCAGAAAAGTATCCAGCAGGAACAAAGTATACATGCTTTGATCTGTGAAAACCTCCAGCCTTTTCAGCCAAGCATGCCACACTTCTGTTAAAACACTTCAGACCAATAACAGAAGGGCTTAGTCTTCACCATATATATCCTGTATATTCAGCAGAAACTAATGCCAACAAAGGAAATGTAACACTTCTGGATTTAGAATCACATACACATGCATGACATTCTTTTTATTTAACTCTTTACTGCTAGACACTTTCCTAAGTGCAAATTTAGCTTCAGTGAAGTGTTTTACTTCAGCTTAAGACTATAAAAGGTTTGATTATTGCAATCGCTACATTTTTCTATTTTTGCCAGGTTTTTGTATGTTACGGAATGTTTAATGCTGCACCAACAGACCTCATCCATTGCTGAAGAGCTTTCCTGAACTACGGCTGTGATAATAAGGTCAAGTGTTCCTATGCACTGTGACTGCCTGTTAAGAGGGTTGGGGAGAATCTTTGGACCTAATGTAAGTCAGCTCTCTGCAACAAAAGCCCCCACTCTGCTCTGTTCTTAAGTTTTTTTAGATTGAGCTCCTTCTCTTTTCTGTAACATTTTGTATGTATCCTTGCTGTGCCCATCCCTCTACAAAAATAAATGCATGACCACACTTTTGCACACACTACCGCCCTGTGGCAAGTAAAATATTTCAATTAAGCACTGAAGAAGACTGTAAAACATTCGGTTTTCAAATCCTTGTTATGAGGCGGGGAGAATATATTTATTGCTGAATGAAATAACAGCATGTGTGAGAAAAAGGTCACTGTGACAAACAATTCTATTTCAAAGCAAAACTGACTCAGAGCCTTGTTTTGTAGTCATATTCTTGCATCTTGCTTCTGCCAACTTTTATCGGCCCCCCTCTCTCAAAACCAACAGGAACAATCAGCTTCAGTAAGTCACATCACTGACTACTATTTCAGCTGAAATGAAAGTCACTATGGCAAGATGGGTCAAGCGCTCTTGAGAAATGCAAGTTTATAAAAAATATTTTTAAGATAATGATGAGGAAATGTTATCTCTAGTGAACTGGTGCAACTTTCGTATTTAGTGATATTTAAAAACTTGCCTTATCAGAAATGTTTTCACAAGAGCAGCTTAATAATTTAGAGAGTCTTTGGATAAATCATAGCTGTTCTGTCTCACTAGCTGGAGAGCTACTAGAATCATCTGAAACTAACTGTAAACATCTGTAACAAACAAAACAAAAAAAAAAACCCTGCACTAGTCGCAAATACAACTGTATTCTCCCTTCATTCCTTATCTGATTTTATATTCTGGGGACATCTGCTGTCTATTTGAGGTCTACCCAAAAACTAGTAGAATCACAACTGCATTCAGATAAAACTTACTTCAGATTTCTATTTTAAATAATAGCAAAGCAAATATACAAAAAAAAAAAAAAAAAAAAAAAAAAAGGCAACTACAGCACACAATTACGTAAATGTAAATAAAACTGCTGCATTTGGAACAAAAATTAGCACAAGAGATCAGATATTAGCACGGATTTACTTCACATCAGTTCCCAGCTACATCATATTATCTGTTTCTGAAGACTAGATCATCAACAACAATTTTCATTCAATGCTGAAATGGCAATATCTTAAAAAAAACATAGAATATTAAGTGGGCACTGTGTTAAGAATTATCTATTAGCTATCTTTATGGCACAGATTATCTCAGTGATGAAAGAAGTGTCATCAGATAAAGTGGTCTTTGCAAGGGGAGAAGGATGGCTCAAAGTTTTTATCTTACTGTGTATGCATCATGCATCTCCATGCATTTGTGCTTTCACAAATATCTGCAGACTTTTCAACTGCACATTCAGCTTGAGATGATGAAGATTCTGGAGTTGGGAGGGAGTTAGCCTGTTAGACATGGCTGACCCCCACAATGAACCAAAAGACTAAAGCAGATGCCAAATGTACTATGCTGCTTCCAATGACTTTGAGCTGATAGGCTGGATTTGAATTAGTGTAACACTCTGAATTGCAGCATACAAAAGAAATACAGTTTCTCTGATCTTTGAATGCATTGGCACTGAAGAATTAAGGAAGCAGCAACAATTTTTTTTTATCACTAACTTCAACAGACATAAGTCATAAACTAAATGTGAGGGAGGTCATATCTGGTCAATGTGGTTTTTGTCCTCTGTGTTAAATGCAAATCATAACTAACCAGCAGAAATGGTTTCTCTGGACTGCATCAGTCAATTATCACTTAAATTCTCAGCCATGATTACTGGAACTCAGGCAATTATTATTATTTTAGCTCTCATTTCCCCACTTCAACCCCAAAACAAACAAATAACTACTGAATGCTAAAGGGCTTTCTTTTTTTATTTTCAACGTATTGTTATACTTTCAAATTTCTTTACAAGGTCTTAATATGTAAGTCAGTATAAGATATAAAGAAGTATGGATTTTAAATTCATATATGGCTGTAATGGTAATCATGTTAACTACTGCATAACATAGCCCAAAAGCACTGAGCAAATTACAGCAAATATTCTCTAAGTCGAAGACCAATTATGTCTCTTTAAGTGATAGAGATACCATCTCATTTCAAGGCAGGTTTTCCTACTAATCTTCCTCATTTAAGAAGCAGTATATTGTATCCAATTCAAGACAGCTTTCCCTTCTAGACAGAGGAATATATCTTTCTTCTGTATGACAGACTAAGAAGTTCACAGGAATCAGCAGTTTCCTCCTCACAGAAGTACTACGTGTGATTAAGGCATGTCTTACACATCTCTCATAATAGAGGGAGTGTCAAGCTTCACTGTCCAAAAAATCGATTAAGACATCATTTTAAACTTCTTCCGATATCTCAGCACTTTCCAAAATATGAACAAAATGACTGATAAAACAATAATCCATGATTATTTCATCACTGATACATAAAGATGACTTTTTTCAGTCTTCTTTCAACTGATTTCAAGTAAACTGTGTTTTACACCTAACTTACTGTACAATCAATGACCATCAGAAAAAGCCCACATTTTCTTTCTAAAGATCTTAGATGAGCTTTTTGGCAAGACTGTAGTCAAATCTTCTTTTTTACATAAGCCAAAAAATGGCTTTACAACCAAACCAAATGAACAGGTTATTAAAAGCAGATCAATAAAAATTAATAGCAGAGGGATTGAAGAAGAGATTTCAGCTTTGCAGCTGGCAGAAAATAAACCCTGCCTTACTAGCCATGTACAACTGATGATGACTATTGTAAGCTAGAAAGCCTAATATATCACCACTGTCATACATCACCACAAAGGCAGACTGCTGAGTTAAAAAAGTAACAAGATAGTGCTAACAAACACTGGACCAAGTATATCATAAAGGAACTGAACTTTGGCTTACATAGTCTTAAAGATAATTCCTTAGCAATTTCACTTGCTTTTCATTCCTAAACTCTTCCTTGTTCTAAGCACCTTAATAACTCTCATCGAAACTAGCAACAGGTTTGTCACCAGTAATTTTCTAATGCTGAAATATGATTGTAAATATATATTCCCAAGAGAAACTAGGAATATGATTTACAAGCACCTTAAATGGTTGCAAATGCCTATTCTGCTCAAGTACAACACCTAAAAACAATAATTACTGTTCTTTCAATAAAGGTCTCAAAAATGGTACCACTTTTCAAGCACTGAGAGCCTGGGTTCCTCTTCCAATTCTCCTAGCCACATACTCTCTCCATTAGTTCTGCTGTTGCTTGCTTGCTCTCTCTGGCCCCTTGAATTTCACCTTTTTTTTATGCAATTGTTTAGGTGGGACAAAGATTCTAGCAGAACTCACAGACTGTGACTAGGAGACTTTTCTGGACAGTCTAAATCCACTTTTGGAGCTAAAGGATTTATTTTTCACTTAATATATAAGCTTCCTGATAAGGGTAATTACACAAATGAGTTACAATATCCTAGCTTTAGAAAAATTAAAATGGAAACCTACTGCAGTACACTCTGACGAAGTCACTATTCCCTTTTTGCTAAGAATAGCATGATGGCACTCAACTAGTACAGTCTTTCACTGTTTTGGTGTCTTTTCCCCTTCAATTCCCATGTATAGCCATTCAACCAAAGCCAAGAGGACACTCCCAAAGTGTACAGACACTAAGTAAACTCCAGACCAAAAAGTCTGAAGCATATTAAGAATGACACATTCTATTTGCTCTTCAGACCTTTTCTTTTTACCTAGGCATTTCCTAATTCAAATAAGGAATGCTGGTGCATATGCTCTGGATTTCATCCACAAAACACACTGTTGGCACATTTGTCCCAGATGAATACTTCTTGCCCTTTGAATAGTACTCCATGAAAAGTCAAGCACTAATTGAGATCTCAGTCCTACCCAAGTCAGGACTGCACCAAACAAGGGGTAACACCCTGTCCATAAGGGTGTATTTGTGCAGCACATTAATTGAAGTACAGTAATAACACAGAACATGCTGAGTTGGAAGGGGCACACAAGGATCAAGTCCAGCTCAGTGTTTACTAGCTTGTTACCAAGACAGATTGTAAGCTTTGTATATAGGATCAAAAAGAAGTTACTTCATCCTATGGCTAATATTTCATATCACCAGGCACCATATTTATCTGTAACCAGGCAATTTAACTACTCAATCCTATAAAGTATAAGTGCAAGGTGCACATCTGAAGTTGAGTCACTTACCTGAACTATTTTAACAGCATCCTGGAATTTACTGAGCAGAATACTCATTAACCATATTTAATGTGACCTGAGCATGAAGCAAAGACAGGCAATGCACTAAAGATTATTTATGTACAGCATAAGGAAGAAAAACTAATTTACTTAAACAGCTAAGCCATACAATACAAGTAACACTGTAGAGCTTCGATTTCAACTAGATTTCAAATGAAGTCTGAAATCAGTGTTTATTGATCATACAACTGTAGAAAATTCCACAAACATATCTAACTAAAAGTAAACCAAGTAGTTTTGTACGCTCTAATTAGTAGTCACTGACTACATTACTCTTAGTCTGGATTTACTAAGACAGTGGTATTATTCTGCAGTAATTTTTTAAGCAGTAAAATTATTTGGGAGATAATGAACTATATAAATAACAACAAACACCAAAATAGCTACAATAAAATGTCTATGATCCTGCATTCTTAGTGCTTGAAAGCATTTAGGGTAAGTCCATTTACACTCTCATTCATATTCTTTTGCTAGTTTCTGTCATACAAAAGATAAAACCCAGAACTGTAAGTCAAAAGCAGTATAAGATAAAAAAAAAAATGTATTTAATAAATAACAACAAAAAGCTAAAATAATTTTGAATGAAAAATTAAACAACAAAAGTCACGTATGGTTATTCTAAGGAAACTAGTGATATTTCCTCTAGAATGAACTTTGATCTTACTATCAATAGAACACTATAAATTTTTGTTACCTCTTTGCTTACTTTGTGAAAATACTTTTGCCTTAAAAAGCCACACCAATTCAAAGCTCAAATGCCTCCATCACTCATTTTTTATCCCATTTTGAGATATACCATCTTCAATAACTAAGTACAGAATTATTACCATAAAATTATACATCATCTTGAAAGATCTTTTCAAACCTGACATAATCCTACTTTATTTATAGTGCTCTGAACTCCCTGTACATTTAAATCCTAAAATATTAATTACTAAGTGAGAATTTTGAGATTTAGAAAATGCTGCTGCCTCTTCTCTTTTTCTTTTGTTTTAATTACATGTTATTTCCTACATTTACAATATAGAATGTACTAGAATAAATGCACTGCAGCCTTATCTACTGATTTAAAGGGAACTGCTTTTGTAACTGAACTATATGCATAAAGAACTTCATGCAATGCTCATAAGAGAGATGATCAGGTAAACTGCTGTCAAAGATCTTGCCTTAGCTCTCAGCAAAACTGAGGAACAATTTTATAGCTCACTAGTTCTAGTTAGTCCTTGAACTGTGACTCCACTGTGAATTTTTCAGAGAGAAAAATTATATTACTTCATATAGAACAACATTTTTTCTGGGATTGATCTATTTTTATTGATCAAAAAAAAAAAAATCAAGCCAAGCTGATGTGAATCAGGGCACTAATACTGAGGAATCTTTTCTTATTATGAACTTAATCAATACTAATGTTATAGTGTTATTATATACACAACTTCAGGTTACACTACTCAGAGCTCCTACCAAGCCAAAACCTGTTATCTATGAAAGCATCTGTGAATGTGGGACTTTGCAAGTGGCTCACAACAGTATCTGATCACTGTCTCTTCTTCAACTAGAATTATAATTTTGCATGTTATATACTCCAGCTCAAGAGAATATACATAGGGAGAGAACGGCCATCTTACCATTTTAAATGTACCCTTGGCAAATTTGCACATGACACAAAGCTGAGTGGTGCAGATGACACAACAGAAGGACTGGATGGTATCCAGAGGCACCTGGACAAACTTGAGAGGTAGGCTCACAAGAACCTCATGAAGTTCAGCAACTACAAGGTGCTGGCTCAGGGCAATCCCAGATATGAGTCCAGACTGGGAGATAAACTGAGAGCAGCCTGCAGGGAAGGACTTGGGTGCTCTGGTGGATGAAAAGCTGGATGTGACCCTGCAACGTGCACTTGCAGCCCCAAAGGCCAACCATATCAGGAGCTGCATCCAAAGCAGCATGGCCTGCAGGTGGAGGAAGGGGATTCTGCCCCTCTACCTTGCTCTGGTGAAACTCCACCTGGAATGCTGTATCCCAGCTCTGGGACTGGTCCTCAGCACAAGAAATACAAGGACCTGTTAGAGCAGGTCCAGAAGAGGGTCCCAAAAATGACTACGGAGCTGAAGCATCTCTTGATGAAGACAGACTGAGAGAGTTTGGATTGCCTGGCATGGAGAAGAGAATGCTCTGGGAAGACCTTAGAGCAGCCTTCCAGTACCTAAAAGGGGCTTCTAAAAAAGGAGAGCAAAATTGCACATGGGCAGATAGTGAAGGCACAAGGGAGAGGGAAGGAGGGAAGATTTAGATTAGATGTTAGGTAGAAATTCTTTACTCAGAGAGTGGTGAAGAACTGGAACAGGTTTCCCAGAGCAGTTGTGGATGCCCCATTCCTGAAAGTGCTGAAGACCACAATGAATGGGGTCCCTGTGCAAGCTGATCTAGTGGATGATATTCCTGCCCATGGCAGAGGCATAAGAACCAGATGAGCTTTAAGCTCTCTTCCAACCCACACCTATGTTTCCATGACTGCTGCATCAGAACATGGGAAAATTGAAAGAGAACTTCACTTTCTTTTATTCTTGGTTTACAACACAGACCATGTAGAGCATGACCTGAAGTTTAAATGTAGTTCCAGGGACAAATAGAGGAAAAGGAAAGGACTGCTGTGTTTACCATTTATTTTCTCAAAATTTTTCTTTTTCCAAAGAGATCTAAGAGAACAAATAAAATAAATAAATAAAGCCCCAACACCACCACCTAAGACTTAAAAAATGTGCTCTCGACATAAATGCTTTCAAGTAATTTTTAAAAGAGTTGCCCCTATTATAGCAAAATTTCTATATTTGCAAATGCTAAACCTCTAAATACCGTAGTGAGTGGAAATGGAAATATTGTTAGAAATTTCAAATGTGAACTTGTTTTCCCAGTTACAAAAAAGACCTACCACTTCAAGTGCTTTTAAAAAGGTAAATCAAAGTAGCTTTTTGAAGAAATAAACTCTTTTTACAAACATTTGGGTTAATTCTGGTCATATTTTCAGTAAAGAAAAAATCTGTTCTAGAGACAGCATAACCAAATATTTTACTTTCCCTGCATGTCACAGGTAAACACCTGCACATGGGAGGCTGCTACATACACTTCAAACTGTGTGACGTAAGTGAACAATAATTGAGCCTGGCATTGCTTACCAGCTACAGAAGTTACATGAAAAAAGTCAGCATTTTGATCTTTCTTTAATTTTAAATAATGTAAGTGTGCTGTATACTAACACTGGTTTTATCCAAGTTCCAAAATATTACGTCAATTGGGATTAAAACCCACAAGTAGTTAAACAACAAAGATTTCCTTTGTTAAAATGAAGCCAATACTACTCTGTGGTCACTGACCCTTCATTTCCTCACTAAGTAATTCTCCAGTGTTATCGGGAACCCATGGAAGTTGTTTGCAGCTGTACCCATTTCCCATTTCACTTCGGTCTCCAAATCAGAGAGGCACACAGACACACAAGCACTGCTTTAAAGGTTACTGTGTAAAATGCACAGGATATAGTTATGTTCTGAAACAGGCAATTACTCAAAGTTTCAGCTGAATTCCCCAACTAATATCTTTATCTAAATAGACTACCTCCTACACCACAGGATTACTAATTTCCTCAAAGGTATGTCCATAATATTCTCATAATAATACCAAAGCACTTCATATATAAATTAATATATCTTTACAACACTCCCAAGTAATTAGGTCATGAAATTATTTCTATTTTACACCTGCAAAACTTAAGTATGGGAAAATTATCAAACTCAAAATTTATTTTGGCATTCTCCTGTCCAGGTTGTTAACCCAAGCCTAGTTTTCAGAGTACACATCAAGTTCATACCAAGTTTCATTAAAAGCACAGAAAGCTGTACTTTCGTGATCAGCATTTTTGCCAATCTGAATCAAGATTGTTATATGGAGCAATGCTAGGTACCTCTCTTCCTGATTTGCTATTATTGCTTTAAATTTCCAAGGTAAGGCATGACTTCTCAAGAAAGTGTTTTTTGCTACCTAGCCCTGGTTCCTTCTCCAAGCCAAATCTGGTTGGCACAACAAATGTAATAAATGTCCTGGGAAAGTTGAAAGAAGCATACCAATTGGGCAAAATATCAGAAATTATTTCTAGCCTGAATATATGTCAAGGTAATGTGACAAAAAGTATAAGGGCCCTATATGGATACCTGGTTAGGATTCCATTGCCTTGCTCAGTAATACTACAGAGAGCTGGAACTCCTTTCATTACCAATGCAGATTTTGCCATTCTAGTGTGCCCACTGCCACTTACAAAGCAGTATAACCTTCTTTCAGGTGCACCTTAACTCAGAATTCTTTGAGATATAAATCATACAGAGCCCGTAACACTGAGCAGCAGCCACGTTAAAAACATGCTAAGAGCAAAACTATTTCATCCATATGGAAACTGATAAGAGTTCAGGGAATTCAGTGAGCTGTTTTTGTTTATAGAGAGTTCAGTCTAATGTCTCTAGCTCTACAGTAATTAAGGAAGTTCTCCCTAGCTCTTTAATTTCCATGTTTATATATATGCTAAGTTATTCTTAGTCGTTTAAACGTTAATACCTTTCTTCTAATTTCACATGTTTGCCATCCCACAATTTAAAAAGTAACGCTAGAAGAAAAATACAAAACAGGAAACATTGATAGGAAAAGAATTTGGTTGACAATGTCATTCTGGGGAACTGTAAGCAGACATTTTAAATTGGGGAGCTAGTTTGCAAACCACCCTTACAATTCTTACAGGGTGCAACAAAAAGCTCATACTTCATGCATGTCCTACCCTCCTCAGAAAGAAGTTACATGGTTTGACTGAAAGCTTTTAGTAAAATGAATACAATAACTCTTTTGAATAGGCAAAAGAGTTATCTTTTGGTAACAGATCCATTTCTAAATATATAATTTCTAAATCCAAATAGATTAGAAATTGTAACATCATAATCCATCAACTCATAAATGTACACTTATATACAATGGTATCATCACCTACTACTTGTAGATGCCATACTAATTACCTGTTCCACTTTCTCAAAGAAAGCAATCCTGCTATCAAGTGTCATCCTTCCAACACTTCTCAAAAGTAAAAAAGCAAATTAAGATATTTTAATACGAAAGGTGCAAAGACGAGGAAAAATATTAATTTTTCTACTCAATACAACCATGTTCATGTAAAACAGAAACAGTGAGTAGTTTATTCCAAACATTAAAATAATCAATTGTATTTTGTAAATACAGCCATGGAGTTTACATCTATGATATGTGAAGCTTTCAAGTTCTACAAGTACCCAAACAGCTCACAAGCAAATAAATCACACCTGCAAGAAACAGAAATAGTACTAAACCACTACTATACGTACCATATGTACTACATATTGCTTATAAAAGCATTGTATACGTATTTTGAGCTCCAAGGCACAAATCCCAGAACTTGTTTACTGCTATATAATCCTTTGCTGTACAAGAGTTTTGCTAAACATGCAAATCTTTTCTGAGCCTCAGTGCAACAGCTCTAGTGTTAAGTGCTGAGATTAACCACAGAGTCCCAGGACGTGTGTTCCAAACAGCTATCAAATCATGCAACTTCAACTCTTTCCACCTAAACATATTAACATAACTTACAACTCTTTCACTTTGTCAATTACTTCTCTATTTAATCACAGGCTATGTTGCAAGAAGTTAAGCAGATATAAAGTAGTTATCATAATTTGCATGTTTGTCTACAGTTGTGTTCAGATTGAGCATGAAAGTTGTGGAATTAAGTCTTTGCTCTCACTCTTTTTGGCCAATAATATTATGATAGCTATTTTTATTCTACCTGGACAGCTCATATGTACAGCACTTTCTTTTCATTATATGGAAACTCAATTAATAAATAAAATGTTATTTCATTTGCTTTCATGAAAGATCAAGTATATGTGAAAAGATTACAAAATGTCCTGTGATGTACCGTGTTTCACTTCCTGTTCCAAGAAGTGGAATAGCATGCAAAGAAAAACGTAGCAGTGCTTCCTTAAGTTATTTTATAATTATTTGAAATATAAAAGATGTTTTTAAGTGTCAGAGAAGATTTACTGAAGGGGATATGTGGAAACAGAGTGCACTAAGAAGCATGCAGATACTACTTAAGCCAGTAACATTTTTGAGAAACAGATCTGTTAGTCAATAGTTCCTGTCATGAAAAGAAATCTCTTCTTTTTGTGAAAGATGAACTATATCCTATAAAGATCCATGTCAATGAGTTTCTAAAAGTTCAGGATTTATTGCATTAAGACATAGACATCTTAGTCTGGAGTCCACAAAATTCTAGAAATATATTAGCTTCATCAGGAGAACAGAATGCAGTGTCTCACTTGATACAGGTTACGTGTAGGTTGTTCCTATTTATAATCTGTATTACTACTATGTGTGGGAATTCTAGCTATGGACCACAGTACCATAGCATTAAATTTTATAAAGAGAAAGGAAACAATGGATCCTTGATCAGGAGAAGAGATAATAACACATTACCACTTGAAACATATTTTTAACACTCACCACATATTTTAAGAATCTCAACACTAGCTTTTAGTTGACTTTAACTGAATGCCATTACAATCCTCAACTCATCTTTGGGGATGCACAACAGCACATACTTAACTTATAGTGTCACTTTCAATGTTACAACAGGATATAGTTAAAAATACTTGATTCCTATTCCAGCCCTATCTCCCCTGTGGCTGGAAAGGAAATTTGGAGCCCTGGGGAAGGTTTCTCTTCCTTGGACAAATACCTTACAGTGTGGTAACTTCACAAGGTACAACAAGGATAATATACAGACATAAGCAAACAAGACAGGACTTGATCTCTCCAATTATAGTCAAATGTACTCTCCAGTTGAGCCCTCTTTTAATTGATCAGGGAAGATAAAATGCACTGTGTTATAACTAGAACAATAACTACTGTCTTTTAAAGTGTTTTTTCAACTCCTTAAGATGTTGAAAACATTTTCACACCAAATAACATCTATTCAGATTAAATATATTTGATATCAAATAGACAGAAGAGAGACTTGGGAAGTTATGAACCTGATAACCTCAGTCAAAATTCAACCACTATGTTAGTGCCCACTGCAGACTAACAGTTTCAGACTGGTCATGTACAGGATGGGTAGCATGGCCCATTAGAGCACATGAAATTCAGGGTGCGATTTAATGGGAAGACAATATATATGAGTTAGCTTTTTAATATCCATTGAATTGGATATTCAATTGAAGGGGACAAGTTCCCCTTCTCTCCTCTGCCCACCTTTTCCCCTTCACTATGTCTGTCTAGAAGCATGTCTATCTAGCATTACAATTTCAACAGTAACAGACACCAGTGAAGGGTGGTATGAATGGCACATGATAGGTGAATACCTAAGACTGGGCCTTTAATTATATTGAGGGAAAAAATAATATTCTGCTGAATGTAAATCAGAGGGAGATTCTTTTATTCCCAGTGCTTGTGTTCTGAAATATAATGATTTAATTATTTCCAGTTGCCCTTCCTTTTGCTTTTTTTTCTTTAACACCAAGCTGAGAAGGACTGCAGATCGCACTGCTTGCTTCTATTGTATGCATGCTACAATAAAGGCAGGTAAGAAATTCTCTTGACAGAAAATCTTTATTCCTTTTCTATTAAGTGTTCCTTATCACTTCACCATCTAGTGTGTTGAGCTCTCTCTCTCAAGGCCCCTTTCTAACATAAATGAGATCACAGTAAGCTACTGACACGGAAAACTGCAAACTCTGGTCGAAGACAAGTCACAATCTCCCAGTGCCCTAATTCTTTTACCCATTAAATAGGAATAAAGATATTTCTTTATGTCAAAATTTCAGCAAGGGAGGTACAGAAGTGTCTTTTTTCAAACCACAGTTTGGAAAATGCCGCCTGATGATACAGGGGGCAGAAAGGGGAGGAAAAGAACAGAAGAAAGAGGGAGAGAAAATGACCTGCAGGAATATTTAGGGAAACCATAACCAAAAATAACCGGCCAATTATACAATAATGATGAAATGAATGGAGGTAGAATTTATGTTCCTTTGCAATTTGAATACTGCAGTCACTCACTTTTCCCCACTCAACTCATAGGCAATTTTATTCCCATTTTATCAGTATTATATTGAGACAACAAAAAATATCAAAGCGGCAGGCAAAAGTACTTTTCAAAATCAGAAAGGGCAAGAAAGTAGATAAAAAAGCAGACTTTTTTTCTTTTTACATCATGTAAAATGAGAGAAAACAGAGACATAGAGTAAACTTAATAGAAATAAAGCATACAAACACTTTCCACATTCACTTTAGAAGATTGTGGTTGAATTTTTCTTGTTTTATTTGTCAGGCTCCCTTTTCTCTAAAACCAACATTTTGTAAATATAGCATTTCGATGAAGGCTTTAACTATACTAAATATCTTCTGTTCCTACAGCTATTTCATATGTCCCTCTTGGCAGTGTTTTCACAGATGCAGCACATGCTGACAAAGTTGTTACTGGCAGAAATAACCCAAATAACATACCTGCGTTTGCACTCAGAGCTTTGCTGATACAGCAATTGCAATTGATAAGGCACACAAGTCTTTCATACCCTGAGCTGAAATAACTACAAAACAAAATGAAAGCCATAGCCTTCAAAACATATTTTTTTCACTCCATTTTTGCTCCTTCAAGTCCCCTGCAATTCCTTCCATGAATGGGCAAAAGCTAAATTAATAAAGTTTCTATTGCTCCCTTGTACTCATTTGGTTTGTAATAGATTAAAGTCGCTCACTACACCTTGGCAGGACCTCTAATCTAAAACTCTCAAAATTGTGAGAAAAAAAAAAAATCCTGTTGAGTGAATCTGTTGAGTTGCCTCTCTTATAATTTTACTGTGAAATAATACCTAAACACAACGTATAAAAAGCTAAGCTGGGCACAACCTGGCAAAAAAATCCAAGCTCTTCTCTAGGCACAAACTCCGGGAAAAACATCCAGTATATGTATTATTTTCTCCACTTTCAGAAGGAAGGGATGGTAGGCAACCCTAAAAATATTTTCAAAATTACTGGGTAGCTTCAGTTAAGATTGATTATTTTGCCTCCCACCTGTCTGTCCTACACACCTTTTGGTATCTGCAATTCAGGTATAAAAGGTTACCTGGTTCTTGTGTTTGTACTCCCCTGTTAAAACCTTAGTGTTTTTTCTGAAGCTTTCCAAACAACCATCAAATTCAGACTCTTTCTTTTCATTGCATAAAAACCATACCTGAAAATAATCTTCCCAATTCTGTATTTCCAGTGGCAGCAATAGTTAATTATAAAGAAAGTATCTTGTGGCTGTGGGATGAGTGAGTCTGCAGGTAATAAGTGGCTTATTTTGCTTAGCCTAACACAACATCCCCCACCCACCTCACCACAAAAAAATAATTTTTAAAAAGGCCTGAAAAAAAAACTATGCATGAAACTTTGGAGACAACAAAAAACAACTTGGATGAAACTAATCTAAAATGTGGGGTTTTACTGCATACTTACTGCACTATAAAAATGCATGGACATTGATCAGTCTAGAGTGGAGCTACTCAGCAGTAAGCCTTCACAAAACATGCCTGATGAGGATCTCAAGTACTTTGAACCAAGTGCTTCACTCTGCTATCCTTTTCTACATGTATGTATAACTTACTAATATTGACACAGCCCAAGACACCAGCTTAACTCCAGCCATTGTGAAAGCATGTTTTCAATGTTAAACCAAAGCCTTTGATTTCACATTGTTTATGCATTTATGCAAAAACATTAATTTATTCATACATAAAATAAAATATTGTATTGTACTTACCAGTTTTGGGGTTTATTGAGAAGAATCCCTGTGGATTTCCACTTGTAATCTTGTAGGTTAATTTTTCACTTGAGCTCGAATCTGGATCAAATGCCTCAATCTGAATGACAGATACATCTTTAGGTGAGTTTTCCATGACCTCTGGGTAATAAACTGGTTCTGTGGTCTGAGGAGCATTGTCATTAACATCCCCAACTTCTATGTAGATTTCAATGAAAGATGATAAGGGCACAACGCCTTGGTCTGTTGCATAAACAGTAAGCCAGTAATGCGAAGTAGTCTCACGATCCAGGTGATCTGCAGTCTCAATAATACCTGTTTAATAGGAACAAAGATAAATAGAAAATGCTCAGTAAGTATGCAGAAATGTGTAAAAATAGCAACAAGTTTAAATAAATTAAATCAAAATAAATACAAGTTCAAAAAAACACATTGATTCTACAATGTATGCTAATATATACACATATACAAATTTATTAAGGCTAATCTGAAGCCACATAAAATAATTGTAACAGTTTTCAGCAATTATGCATCACTTATGAAATTAATACATTACTTGATTTCCTTTCCAACATATTTTGAAATACATGAGACTAGTGAGCACTATTCATAAAATCAATTTTGCCTTAAAGATTAAATTAAAGATGTAATTCACAACCTTTTGGGACTTGAATGACCCTCTTTACTCATTACACTAAGTTTTATACAATATTAAACTATCTGGTTTAGATGCCAAACTCTTGAGCTCTTTACTATTATTTGTATTAATGAACAACTACTTAAATGTGAAACATTTTTATCCCTGTACTTAAATGAATTATTTGACTGAATTTCTTAATGTGCCAATTTATGTTCACACAGACATGTCACAAAAAACAGAAGTTATACCAAAGCTAACCTTTGTTGCATTAGGACCAACCAATAGTCACCATTACTCTAGAAATGGAAGGCAGCAAAACTAGGGGGAAAAATCTCCTCAATCTTACAAACATAAAATAAATTACCAAATGAGGAACTACTACACAATTCACAAACTTAATAAAAAGCTATCTGCTGAGCCCACAGGAGATAAGCCAGAACTGACTACAGAATTTACACAGCATAAATTTACACAACTTTACTTTTATAAGCAGCTTACTCTACAGGTACAGCGATATTATGTATGTGTCAAAAGGGTATGTGGTATGGTATAACCCAGAAGATGGGGGATGAATATTAGAGTCATGGAGCCACGGCACAATAAAACTTCCCACTTTCATTTTCCTGATCCAGTCACTCCTAGGGTGTGTATGCTTTGAGATATTTTCTTAATAGAACTTAAAATAAACCTGATACATATCAGGATGAGGAATAGAGTTCCTTGCAACCATTTCAGTGGAAATTTTGAAGGGCTTTGTCATGGCTATTACTATTTGTTATACACTCACACACCAGGACTGAAGCCAAGATGAGTCAAACTATCACCATGACAGCCAGTTTTGGACTCTGCAGAAAGCCACATAATGAGACTATGCATGATGGGCACTTCTTTTGAGCTCATTTACTACACACAGATACATATATGTGTATATACTCACATATACACACCATCAGTAAAACAGGACCTCAATAAAACTAGGTCACCGTTTTCACAGGAGTTCTCGGAAAAAGAATCAACTCCAAGTATTGTATCCTTTACACATTACAGACATGTTTTAAAATACATTATACTGACTGAGCAAAATATTAAGGAATTACCTATTTATTGATTACTTTCTTTGCCTTGTGAGAAGCTGCATAAAGGTCTGACCGTGACAGTTTAAAATTTTAAGATGTCAGTAAGATCACTTCAGAAGGGCTGGAGGGGATTGAAACTGATACCTAGACCCACAAATTCCCATATATAGCATTTAAAGCAACACAGCATTTCAGAACTACCACCAGATGTCAGTGTGGAAATTGGTTTAATCAGTGTCAAAGGCTACAGAACTGGGATAAAAAGGAGGGGCACTCCAATTTCAAATTATACATGCATTAGATGCAGTCCATAAAAGTTTTCCTGAAAGTAAACTACGGGATTTATAATTTCCTTTTTTATTTTTTTGTGGAATAATATCATCAACAACTACATTCAGATGTTAATCAATACTGATTTCCATTTCCAGTCTCTCTGCCTCAGTATTTATATTTTTTTTGATGGAAGTCTTACTATTGAAACAAAAAGGTAATATTATCCAGTAATCACTGGATTTGTGCATGGGTTATCTGAATAGTTTCTGCATAAATTTGCTCTTAAAAATGGACACAGCCTTGAGCACTCAGTTACCTAGATTCTACTTTATAGCTCATGGCACACTTTTTACATGGCTCTACCTCAGCCAAGAGACTTGCTTGAGAGTAAACCAATTTGTTACTTACTGTGGCCTCACTTGTAAATCTAAATCTAAATCCTGGATGTATCATACAAACACTTGACCTTAAGTCTGGGTAAACTCTATGTATGCCTTGGAAAGTTCTGTAAACCCTTCATGTCCTACCAAAGAGAAGACTGCATTGTATAAATTCCCTTCTAGCAAGGGTTCCAGCAATGCTGCTTTATTGCTTGTGATTCGTGCTGAAAAGAGCAACTGTTTTCATTTTACATGTCCCACTTTCTAAACAGTAGCTGCATCAGAAGTGGCAGATTAATTTTAACACAGCCTTGATCGATTCTAAAGAAAGATAAAAAGAGACTCTTGTGGAAATGAAGCTCACTTCCAGCAATCTGCTCACCTAACATCTAAAAATTCTACCTCCCTAGTTATCAAAGCCCTCTTCAAATAAAAGGATGACTGAACCTATTTTGCTTTTGTAATGCATCAGTTCTCAAATGTCCATTCCCTTAAGTCAAACCCATCACAAGGGATGAAGAGGAAAAAGAAGTACCACACTGAAAAAATAGTATCTCAAAAAGAAATATGTGGAAAAGCTTGCAGTACAATACAGTGCACATGGGCAAGTTTGTATTTTGGTTATTTTTTAATTTCAAATTAGATCTGCATATATAATGTTACTTCTGCATATTTTACATAGATTGTGCAGAGTGTTCAGTAAAAGGTTTAGAATCTGTCTGATGATCTGACCACTGGATGCATCATGTAACACAGATTCCCCAAGAGGATAGTTCTGGCTTTCAGAATGTCCCAATTTCCTACAGGGCCACACACACTCTAAGCATGCATTAGTCAAAGTAACAGGGAATTTCACTGTTTTTCCATTTTTCTCATGTTTCTCACTCAATTTTTTTCTTTACGTGGCCTTTATAATTCCAATCTCAAATAGAAAGCATCCAGGAAAACAATTTTATGATCAGTCAGCCCTGCAAAACTGTATACCTAACTGTTTAACACAAATCAACAGGTTAATTCCTGAATGATTTTTTTTGTTTTAAAGGCACAAAGGACACAGTTTGAAATAGATGCAATGGACAAGTATGAGCACGCAAGTTGGGAAACTTGTATTTGTGGATGTCCTACCCCTGGAAGTGTTCAAGGCCAGCAAGAATAGGTCTTTAAACAACTTGGTCTAGTGAAAGCTGTCTGCCCATGGGCACAGAGCTGGACTTTATGAAAGAACCTTTATTTAAAGTTCTTTCCAACTCCCACTATTCTACAGTTCCATGATTACTAGAGACAGGCATTGCAGGTAAGTGGATTGCTCTGACAATATAAAAAATAAAGACTCAAAATAAATTCCTCCATCATAAAAACTATGCAAAAGGGAACAGGAAGATAGGGAACAAAAATTTCCTTCAGCCTTCACATATTGAGGGCTATGGAGGAGAGGCCACCACACCTAGCTCCCCTCATCGCTCAAAGCTGCGGGCAATAGCAAGGGGAGGGATGACTCAGCTTTCTTCCTGATGTTTGAACCCAGCAATAAAATGGAACAGATATACTAATCCAGCACACATCTAGGGGTAGGGGGAGGCTCAGATAATCAAAACTTGATTTTTTTCTGGTTCTATATCAGCTCAACATACATAACTATATGAAGTACTTCAGTTTCCTCTCTGCCCCCTCAACAATCTGATCTTATATCAATAATTACAATACACCATTCTATTGTCATTACTCTAGTGGAAATTGCTCCTGCTTCTGCAAGCTTAACACTAATTCTTTCCTGGTTTTGCCTACGAGAACACTACTAATATCTTCATTTTTAATTTCTATGCGACAATAATAAATAAAATTGCATGGAAACTTCAGTAGCCTACCATACCTTCAAAAGAACACAAGCTCAAAAACTTTGACTGATTACTTTTTTTAACAATGATAAAAATCATTCTCCTACCAAATCACAGGTCTAGAACAAGTCCTTTAAGTACCATTGGTCCTTGTCTCAGTTTTCTGCTTTTGCAAATGTTGACTACAGTAGGCTATTTTACATATTAGGGCAGCATAAAAGTCTGAAAGCCAGCACTCAGCACTTGTGGAGTTTATAAATTCACTGGTTTCTAGTTCCAGTGGTTCTCAAGGTAACAGAGAAAAAAATTGATCCGAACTCCTATATAAAACAGAAATAATAAAACAATCTAATAAGAGTTAATTTGTTTTAATCTTGCAAACATCTAGATCCACTAAGCATCGGTAAGTTGAGCATATCATCAGTTTCAACAGCATGTTTGGGCTCCTAGAAAGAATTTTTCCTCTTTTCTTCAAGTGATGCAAGGCACATTTAAGGAATACACCTTAAGAGCCTCTTATTGTGTCTTCAATGCTGTAAAAGCTCCCATCCCTACTCTAACTCTTCTCCCATTTACAGAATAACTTTAATCAGCTGATTTCCCATCCATCTTCTATGCTAAGGCAGTTGGCTAATTTTGACTTTTACAAACCATTTGCTTTTTATGTAGCAAGACAAGTTGAGAAATCTACAAACGAATCTTTCACATGTATGGTAATCCCAAAGACTTGCAAACATTGTTATTCAAAATATAAGGTGAAGTGAGGATTTAAAAAGCATTTTTCACTTGACTGGCTGTGCAATCTTGAAGCCTTTCAGGTGGTCAGGATAAAAAGAAATTTAAATTCAGTCACTAACCACCAGAGGGGAGCACAAAAGACCTCTGATTAAATGTTTCCCAGTCATTTGCAAGAGGACATCAGAACTGATTTTACAATATTCATGTCTGAAATTTTAGACTAGATATTGTTCCCACTCAATGCAATAGGACTTTTCTATCAATTTCATTAAAGGAAGGCAAAAGTCCTAAGTGACTACTGTTGAATATAATTTGGACAGAATTTAATGTGGAGGAACAGGATGGTTTATGAATACAGCAACTGAGGAAAAAGTTGAAACAGAAACCCCACTCTCAACAAGAACCAACACTTCCCCCAGTTTAAATCCCACAACATAAATCACTACAACTCAAGTAATTCTTAAAAATAAGCATAAAATACACCTCAAATCTGACACTCTTACATATGCCAATTTTATCTAATTAACAAATGCTCAAACTATAATACTCCCAATTCCCAGGGATGATCCTCCTTAAGTGTGCTTATCCATAAGAACTCTAATTAACAATATTAATGATTCCATAATGGAAATCAAAACCTGCAATCATTTCTCAGCAAAGCATGAAAATGCAGTTTAGCAGAATTTGCCCCAGGAATGACATTTGAAACAAACTAAGAAATCCCTGGCCGGGAACATGAAGCTTGAAATCTGATTACAAACTCAATTAATCTAACTTCTAATAAGTTGGGTAAATCAAAAAGCTTCTTCAGCTGCTTTAAAAGCCATTCAGGGGCTAGGGAGAAAGCGATATTCTACGAACTGCAGGAACAAAAGTTTTGATCAAATATGACCTTCAACAAACAACCAATTCAAATCAAAGTTTTAAAAGCCAGTGGATTAAGCCTGTTACAAACACAGAGACATGCTGTCCTCAATGGCACTAGACTGCCAGCACACCAACCCAGACTGCAACTGTCCTGAATTCTAAACAAACAGCAAGCAGGGTAAACTATCACTAAGGCCTGCACACTCTCTTAAATTAGAGGTAAAATTGCTCAGCACATACTGCAGTTTACTACGTGAATCTCTGTCACCTCAAGATAGGCAACATATACATTTTCCAGAAATTATTATGTGAACAAGGGTCCAAAGGGTCCCAGCTCTCAGACATTTACTGGTCAGTTTTTCTGGGAAAATTTCTGCTTCACATTTTGTGAAACTTTGCTAAACTTATTGTTAAAACAAAGAAAGAGTCACATCATCCTCATTTGTTAGTGGTTTGGCTACTTTCCTAAGTAAAGTCTTATTTAATATAATACTATTATATTTTGGCTCCCAGTGTTATACAATTCAGAACTGTTTTCAGGTTGTTACTAAAATCTCCACAATTGCATAGCCAGAATAGGCCAGAAAAACAAACACATTTTATAAAACTGGTATTTTCAACTTTTGATTTTTTGCGCAGCTCATTTTATTTAGAATAGCATCTATCCTAACCAATACTTTGGTAATGACAGTGCAGTTCTTGAAACATATCCAGATCAAACAGTTCTTGAAACATATCCAGATGAACATACATCACTTCCTACTCATCTCTTCTTATATGCTCTATTTTTCCTTGGTTTTTTTCTTACATTATTACCTACCATGATGTGACTAGCAATTTCCTGAGCTATATAAATACAGAGGCTATAGCAGAGAAAACAGGATTAAAAACCCAAAAAACAAACAGTACCCCAGCCCTTAAAAAACTGTACCCACAAGAAACCAGGAAATAGCATCTGGCCTAGGAAAAGACACAGTGCTTGACTACTTCTCAGCAGACTCCAGAGGCCTTAAAGAGGAACACATCCACACTCTTTTACCTCCTTTTTCCCTTGAGTAACTTCTATAGGCACACACAAATCAGAGCAGTTGGCAAGTGCAACCCTGTGTGCTCTTGTGTGTTTTTACTTGGGTTTTTTTTCCCTCCACTTTATGATCCCTGTCAGAAATGCTAAGAAGAAGGAAGGTGACTTGGGAAAAAAAGAGCATTTATTAATAGTTCTGGTATCTAGCCAGGCAAGATAAAACAGACTACAGCAGACTAGAGTGCACTATTTACAAGTACTACACCCATCTGTAATACTAATTGTGGCCAGTGTCATAGCTCAGATTCTTTCCACTTTTACAGCAATTAAAAAAAAACCCTCTATCTGTGTTTCTGATAACTTCTTAACTTCCTTCTGATAAATTCTGAAACTTCTGGTCATGACTATAATCTGACATTCGGAAATGCCTTGAAGCAGCAATCACAACCCTACATACCATAAAGTGTTTCATAATTTGAAGGTTTTACAACATGTAACCTACTGAACTCTGAAGAAAAAAATTATTTTTTCCCTGATGCCACTGGGCTACTGTAACTCAAGGCCTCTACCAAGTACCAGTGTGTAAGAGACAACTTGAGCCTACCATCCTTCTAAAATAGCATCCAATGCTAATGTCAACAAAATTTAATAGTATTTGATCACTCAACTGTAATAAATAACCACTTAGTAAAACCAAAACAAAGACAGCATAATATCACATCAGGCCTAATTTTACACAAATCAACTATCCTTAAGCACTGAACATTTTACGTATGTTCTGCCACAGAGATAACAAACTATTCAGTACATAAAACATCAGCTGAAAAGACCAAAATCTCCATCTTGGTAACTCCATGAAACAAGCTCCTCCTAAAGAAGGAATGGAATGAGATTCCTCTTGCAAAAGTGAAATGTCAGCTCATCCACTCTATAAACACAGCAGAGGCACTGCACTATAACTCTTGAAATATTAAATATCTGTGGCAGGCAGTGTGAACTTTTTAAAAGTATATACAATCCCTTATTTTCAGAAAAGTATTATTTTTGACAAATAAGCTGAGCTGGAAAAGTTCCTTACTTTTTATTGCGTATGCACTTTGAAAAGGAAGCATTACGTGATTGTACCTCTATGGAACAAAGTGCAAAAGCCACCCAGAGAAATATGATTTGCTCTTCAGCTCCACAGCAATTTAAGGCTTATCACTGACAATACAAGCTACTCATATCAGACTTCTTGCATATGAAGATTCACACAGACTAAACTGTACTGTTTCAGAATATAAATAATCCTTGTTTGCAGCCCTGAAGGAGAGCAAAAAGTTTTAGCAACTGTTGCTTGCCTTTGAATCACACATGAATGTGAGATGCTCACTGCTTTCCACTTGCCTCTTCTCCAGAAGCATTAATTAGGCAAAGACAGAAAGACTGTAACCTGGCAACAAACCATCGATACTGTGTTTTCCACACCTCAAACTGAGGTGACTTGTCTGCAAACACATCTGAGGAATATGAATGTGCAAAACTAACGATTCAGTCTAGTTTGAGTGAGTTTATTTTTTCCTTTTTGACCACTCAGTAATTCTTCTGTTTTGCCTAAGTTGAAATGCAAATTAACAGATTCTGATTTATTTTTTAAATAATTTGTTGTTTTACCTTTTACATGCATCCTGGTTAATTGCATTTTAATGTTAGGGGGGAAAAAAACCCAACCAAAAAATAACCAATCAACCAATGATTTTCTCATGTATCCCAAGATAATATAGCCTAACATAAAATATAATAAATACAAACATTCGTGCTAAAAGTTAACACTTGTCACATGTATTTTACATATTTTACACGTTTATTTCTTTAAATATTCAATAAGTTACTATACAGTGATTTTAATTCACTTTCGCATACATATAACATTTCTTTATTATCATAAATAAAATTCTTCTTTATAAGAAAGGCAATGAAAAAACTCTAACTTCACCATTTCAGCTTCAGAGAATGCACAGAAAAATTTCTCTCAGGAAAACTTACAAATAAAAGTACTTAAAATAAGCTGAAAGTATCATATTGGAACTATAAGTCTTTTGTCAGCATGTATAAGGGCAGGTTCCAGAAAATGTAATTAAATTTTGTTTATAGCTTTTGACACAGAAAGCTATACACAGTTCAGGTTGTGTCTTGTGTAGTACCAGCTGAGAAATCATGCCTAGCTAGAACTGTTAAATGGAAAGCAACTCCTGTTGCTGTTTCAAGGACGAATTGCTCATTTTCTAACAAATCAAGGCCTGCAAAGTTTCTAACAAAATCACTATCGATATCAGTAAGTTGATGGAACTGCAGCACTAGCAGGACCTTGAACATGTAGAGTCCACCACTGCTTTCTTTCTTTCCAGGGCCCAGTTATTGCAAGTCCTGGGAGATGGAAGGGGGAGAATATCACTACAAGGCACACAGAACCCACTCTTAAACAGAGTAGAGGAACTATCACTAGCAGAACAGATTTAAAATTTTAACAAAAAAAAAAAAACACCAAATGGAACAAAGAAAAATCTCAATCATAATAAAATGATGTTTTATATCTCAAATTCAACTTCACTGTACTGACTAGATGTAGTGAAATATATAACCAAATCCAGTTTTGTAGAAGTATCTTAAATAAATGTGATATTAGTAGAAGCTCTCGAACCCCACAGGTTTCATTAAAAAATTATTGTATTTAAAATTTAAGAATTTCTACGACACTAATGGAATAACAGCAAGAGTAGTCAGTGAAACCATCAGACACTATCAGTGTCTAGTGAAACCTGTCTCACTTTTCCAAGCTCATAGAAGTTATCAAGGCTGTCCTTTAAAAATATTTTTTGGAGACGAAAACTTGGCATCTAAAGAGCCTCAGCATGTGGTCAAATCCAAACCTTAACATAAAACTTAAAACACAGAACATTTTTTAAATCACTTCTGCGCTATGAATGAACAGCAATGACTTGGAGAGAAAGGGTCACTACTGTCCTCTGCTATGTACAGCTTATAAACCAGGCAGGTAGACAGACTTGAAGATATACAGAATGTCCAACAGTTAAGAGCAGCTATCCCTTAAATAAGCATCTAGAGATAGTAAAAAGACCTAGAAGACGTGCATACTTAAAGCTCTATGCCAAAAACAGACTATATTTTAAAATATTGAAAAAACAGATTTATCACATAGCAGTTAAATGGGCAAATTAGATAAAAAATGGGGCAAAAAGAGAATTGTAACAAATTGGATGCAGTAACATTTTAACTTCTAGTTCCTGCTACTTTACTTTCTGCACGTTACAGCAAAAAACAAGTCAAATGAACGGAAAACACAGCATTCAGACCGTTTACAAAAGAAAAATAGGTTTTACATATGTTCCAAAAATTGTCTACCTAAAATATTACACCCAGCAATTATGATTTGGTACTAGGTAGTCTGGAATACAAGCAATAAACCTCCTAAGGTCCACAAAGATTGTGAACTTCCTTTCAGGAAGTTGGGGGGTTGGTGAGGGGCAATTAGAAGATCTGTGATGGCGCTGCCTTAGAACTCAACTGATTACTTCCAGTTCAAAAAATCTTTTGGGACAATGGCAGACAGCTCCCATTGTCAGCCTCATTTATGGTTATTTTAATAGTTCCAGCTTATTTCTGTCAGCTAGGCGGCTTGTATGTCAAGCTTTCGGACAGGCAATATAATTGCTATACAGAGGAACAGGACCATGTTGCTAAAGCTCGATATGAGAGGCATAAAAACCCCCTGATGAGTCCACATTAGGGAAATGTAACGTTAACTCCTGTGTCAATAGCAAAAATTATTATAATACAACCACATAGGATCTACGTTTCCTTGAAGAGAGAGCAAGTAAAGCAAGCTCTGCTGTTAACAGGAGCAGTCATTCACAATTTATGAGAAAGCCTGCTGAAAAACTATGACTGCACTACAACATCAACATTACAGCAGGTTTATAAAATATTAGAGACAGCAGAACAAACTGCCAGCAGGTTCAGGGCCAAGCATGTGAGATTTCGGTACCTACAAAAGCAGCTTCTCTTACTGTGTATACAAACAAGGTTTGTAGGATCTGAGGCAAGACATTGCTCTGGCCACCCATCCCTTTTCAGGACAGTTTTCTGTCTCCAGATAGAGACACAGTTTCTATGTTCTATGTTCTAAGAAATTCAGTTACATAGCATTATAAAATTTGAATAAGACATTACATTTAAGCAAAACACTTTGGCATAATATTGTTGAGCTGTTTTAAGCTAAGTTACCTTCATGACCAAGAAAATTTCTACTAAAATATAAGTGATTCACAAACAAGCAAACGATTTTACAGGTCCACTGTTTGTTTACTTATAAACATAAAGGACAAAGAAGGAAATTATTTAATCAAAATTTTATAAAGAATATGTACTTGCCTCTGCATGAAAAATGCAAAGGGTGAATTTCTATATTCTTCATTAATGTTTATAAGAATTTCTTAAATACACAAATGAACAAATACATGCTCTTTAGAACTCTGGCTTTACCAGTGACTGCAAAATCCATCTTAATTCCTCTATCAGTCTTCTTGCTACTAAGGAATTATTGACAAAGAGTGTGGTAAGTCTAATAATTTAGCCAGGAAATGGGGAGCCTCTGAAGGGCTCTGAAGGGGAAATTCCTCTGCAAATGGCCCCAGGAATTTCAAAACTAACTGGAGTTGACAGATTAACCTAGGTCCCCCTTAGGCAGAAGAAGAGTCTACAAGGAAAATAATGAGACGCATGGGAAGCCAATTATGCACAAGAGCAACACATTTAATTGTTCAGAAACTGGTTTGTTGATCCAGAAGGATCTAGCTGTTTGGACCTCTGCAAACTATTCAAACCTGAACAGTTCTGCAACAAGTATACTTTGAAACTATTAAACTTTACAGATTACAGGTTTTGTCTGTAACTCTCAGGGTTTAGTGATCATCTTAAATAAGGAAAATCGTTCCATGGATCCCAAGAATACATTTCCTCCAGACAATGCATTTCTCTCAGATTCCCTTTTTGGTGGCAATTTAAAACTGCAGCTTATCTCTTATCATTTCTGCAAAACACTGAAGGCCCAGCAAGTCCAACAGAGCAGTCCTATCCTTCAGTAAGAAGCAGTTACAGTTGCGTTCCACCACAGCAACTCTGTCTCATGACTAACTCGTGACAAAAAACTGTTGTTTAGCACATGTGTCTGTTATTTATGCATGGCTGTGGTTTGGACTGCTGCAATTTTGCTTCAAGCTTTCAGTCTCCAAAATATTTTCAGTTGCAGAAACTGCTGGTTAGCAATGACAGTTTCCAGACCAGCTCTGAGCAAGAAAAGATACTGATTTCTATCAAAAGGCAGGTAGTATGTAAAGGAATACTGGAAATCAGGCTATCACTGCTGTTCATGTTACTGCACCAAGTAGCTATATACACAATAGCACTTAATTACTGCCAACAGAAATGCTGCTCCCAAGCAGATTTCCGTGTACAAAGAAGATCTGATATACCTCTGGGCATGTTAATGCTAGGAGAACAAAGCGAATTGACAAAGTCATGAAATTAAAGCATCTGGGATCCAGGGACATCAAAAGACATTTTCATCCTTGTTCTGACAAAGTCAGATTTATTAACTTACAAAGTATCCATTTACTTATTCAGACTTTATTTCTGCTCATGTTTCCAGAGGGGATTCTACATTGATCAGTACCTGTTAAACTAATTTTTTTATTAGCCTTATTTGCCTTTGCATATGAATCAAATTAAACACAAGGCCATACAGAGAAACATTTCTGAATTTGTCTGGTTTTGAGTGAAAATTTAAAGCTAAGGGAATCATGAAGGCAAAGAGTTTTGGTACCATGAAATTATGTTTGTTCTCTTTGGTTATGATTACTGTATCAAGCAAATGAGAAGTCCTCCATTTGTAAGCACATTCTTAGAGCACACTGAAGAATCAATACCTAACATCTAAAAAGAAGACTTGTAACTAGAAAACTATAGATTACTTACCAGACGTCAAGTATACTTATTTATGGAGACCTTAGATGCTTATTGGGAAATGGTTTCAATCTTTCTCACATAAAAAATAGATCACATCACTCATTGTTTTAATCAACATTCTCCAGAATAAAAAATTACTAATGGTAGTAGAAATGAATGCAAGTTAAAAAATAAAAATCTATAAATTTAATTCACTTTACTGCTCACTAGCTGAACCTGCAAGCATTTGGATGAACAGAGACCACAGAGTCTCTCTGACAGCATTTCCATTGAAAAAGCTCTTAATTATTCTCCACAGAAACATTTTTTGCTGAAGATAACTGCACTCCTCATAACAATACTAAAGAAAATGAGTGTTATGAATAATGCTTCGTAAAGCAATGATTTGCCATAAAGCCATAACAGAAGTAGATCAACTCGGTCAACACTAGAACACTGTAAGTGAAAGAACAATATGAAATTGTAGGTAAGTAGTAGACTATCTAGGCACAAAATGCATTTTGCTCCTAATCCCTGAGGATTTCCTTCTTTAAGAAATTCACAGCATACACAGCAACTAGATGGAGTTGCATCAGGAAAACTTCTCAAATCTCTGTTAGCTGTTGGCTAAGAGACACTCTCAAATGTTGGCCATTCTTATGTTTGACTAGACTGAATTACTCAATTTCCAAAGTAGTTTTTTATCATCCCTGGAATTATAGACATAGAATGGCATGTATGTCTTATTCCATTTCCTCCCATCATCACACGCTGGATCAATGTTCAATCAAATATTTACTCCAATAATCAGCAGTAATCTTGCTCTCACTCTAAGTGTCACTCCCTTAACTTCTTATTAAACAACACATATTAAAACTGATGTGTCATTTGAGTCAATGACCACTTGACAACTCATTTTCCACTAACAATTTTTGAACTTTCTCACACTTTCCTCCTCTAACTTAATTGTAAAAGTTCAAGTCAGTCCAAAATTTCAGTACAAAAGTTCACCAATCAGTGTGAACATTCTGAAGCAAATAAAAAGCGAATTGAAAAGTCCAAGTTCTATGATAGCTTTTGGTTTTTTGTGTTTACAAGCACAGTTCCTCATCCTTTGGTTTCTGTACTTAACAGACAAGGACTCATTCAGAAATCTGATTAGGAATGGTGTAAAATAGTTTGGGCTATGAACTACCTAGATTTTATCACATTTTTTTTCGAGTGATGCTTTGTCTATATCCATACACAAATAATCCACTTATTAACAAATTACCACCTCTTCTTACATATTTTTTACTTTAAAATTACTATCTGGACAAACACAGGCAACCCAAAGAATTACTGTGCTAACTAACAGGACAAGTAGAAAGCACATAAATACAACCAAACATCAAAGAAAGGCACAGGTCATGTTCCCATTTCTGTTCAATCTGCTGAAATTGATTCTGTAATATTCAAATTACCTTCAAAGTGAACTATCACACCAGACTTCTTTTGTGAAGAAATAATCATCTTTCCTTCACCCCTCCCAAAGCAGGTAACATTCCTTGCACAGCCAGTTGCACATTTGTTAATCATTAACTGGTTTTGAAATAATGATGGAGAGAAACTGTTAGCTATTTCTCACAATGGTACACCAAAAAAATTTTTAAAACAGAAGATGAAGTGAATACTGTAAAATTATTTACAGTAAGAAAAAGATGCTGTATTATCATCGCTCATTCAGTATCTTGCTGGCAATATTAGTTGTTGTGAGCAAGAATGTCTGTGTTCAAACCTAACTAATTAACTCAAATTTCATCAATAAAAAAATACCACTTTTAGCTAAAACAGAAAGAGGTATCTTTTAAGAAGATGAACTATGCTGCTAATATCTCAAATAATAAAATAATACATATGGTCAGGATTGCAACACCAAATATAATAGAGGCATAACCAATGCATACATTCCAATCTTATCTAGAATCACTTTGATTCCCTCTACCTTGCTTTCATTACAGGAAGGGCACAGCAAGGGCATTCCTCTCAGATCAAACAGAAAATTCCACAGACAGAAGTTTCCACATGTCTGATTCGTTGCAGATTAAACCCTTATCATTAGACAGCAATCTCTAATTTTCATAGAGACAGGATATACCCTGTCATGGCAAATCTACAGGCAAAGGGGGGAGAATGATTAAAAAAAAAATAATTATAAACCCCCTGTAGAATGGAGATGTATTCCCTGTGAAAGAGCTATACATGTTATTCTCACAGCTTTGGAGAAATGGAGGGGACAACACACCAACATTAAAGATCACATTCATAATTCCATAATCCATAATTCCATCATAAACTTCTTTGCACTAAAAGTCTTTCAAGCTGAACTACCAAACTCCCTCCCTCTCATAAATACAACCAGGACTAGAGGCAACACATACAGAAAGTCTGTATACATTTTTAGAATATTATTCATTCACTCTATTCACTTTCAGCATATTATGTTACCAATATCTTCATTTTTTTAGCCACATGACTGGATCAAGTCTGTAATGCTCATGTACATTAACAGTAACATTAAAATCAGAAGGCTATTCCATAATTATACTTCTTGTATTTTGAAATTCATAATATAATAACCTTTTAATCCTTCAATCCTACATAAAACATGAACAAGCACTCTATGATCAGCAACTTCAAAACCAAAACTCAGTAATTTCACTTTCTGATATACAGAGGTGCTATCAGGCTTTTTGCATCAGGAAAATAACAGACTGTTTTTTATATAAACACCAAAAATCATTGATCTAAGATACACACAGATTTTGGAAATTATTCATGTCAGAGAACATTATTCTAGGTAGAAGATTGGTCAACAAAGCAAGGCAATGACTGTTTTTTCTATGTGTAACTTTCCCATCCTAGAGGCAGATATTACGTTCTGTTATCAGCAATACCACACTGACAAGTCTGCAAAGACACAGAACGCTGAGCTGAATGAACTATTAATGACCACCACTACTAGTAGGTCAAGTCAATTTACATCCACTAACTCAGCAGTTGGCTCTTTAACCCTAATGCCAATTCAAACTATGCAACTACTTATAAGAACCATGAACATATTGATTATCCTTGTTCACAAATAAATTAACAAGAAGCAGTGATTAGAATCATGGATAGAACACAAGGAGCTTGTGGAAACCTCATTTCTGAACAAAGAAACGATTGGTTGCACTCCTGTTGCTAGATTCTTTGGACACTTCTGTTTTTCCAAAAATCCCTCTCTGATAGCACTGGAATGCTAGAGATTTTCTTTTCTTGAGCCACATGGAGAGTGATGAATTGAAAATTCATTTTTGGTCACATTTAGATGTCCAGTGCAACAAAGTCACAGATGCAGTAAGAATAATATACAGATTAAAAAATGGACCTACAAAACCTAGCTTCAGCAAAGCCCAAAGTATTTTTAAATCCAAGTTCTAAAGCTGCAACTACTGCATGTAATAAGTTCTGGAAGTTTGCCAAATGCTCATGTAGGTTTGTCCTCTGTTAAATATGTCCAAATGCTGTATGATTAAAGTCTAAAAGCTTCAAAGAAAAGAATAAACATTATGCAATCATTTCAAGCTCCCCTCCTTTGACCTTAATATGTACTTCAAAAGCTCAGCAGATGCTTACTAGGAAATAAATCCCCAATTCAACAGATGTCCCAACAGTGATAGAGCAAGATGCACCTTCCATAGCTTTTGGCAACCCTTCCCTTTTATTATTCCTCTGCTCACAAGTACTTTTCAAGTCAAAGAGAGACTCAAGCAAGTTAATAGGCCCTTAATATCTATTCTGCTGCCTGAACTGATTGCTGTTTATAAGGTAATCTTTGGGACCACATGTGGCTCAGCCCCAGTTCATCTCCTACAGAGACTTAGCCCCCAGGCACCTCTGTTTTCATCAAACCAAGCTGTAACCCAATCAACACCTTTCACAAGGAACAATCCCTTACTTTCAGCATGCCTGCAGTAGAGAAGGGGAGCCTCAGCTTTTGCATGGGATCCCTATTTGGCACCTAAGGTGATGTTTTACTCAGTAGGGTACCAAAGAAAACTCAAACTACTTTGGAAGATGCCCCTGCCTACAGAAAACATAAGATGAATATGCTTGTCTAAAACTAATTCAGCTTTTTCCAAAGACACATTCTCAAAGCTGCATTAACAACCTAATAGCACTTGGGGAGTTGCCACCATCACAAATGCAAATTACATGGTTTTCTTCAAGCCTAAGAAAGAAAAGTAATTCCCTAGCTCCAGGCTGCTCAGGACCTTGGTCCAAAGCCCAGGCCTCCTTAACCTCTGCCAAACAAACTCAACATTAGCCCCAAATGCCTAGAAAGAAACACAAATGCAACAGCATCATATCACAGTTTAACCCAGTGGCACCATTAGTTCTAGACCTTTAGAATTAACATAATCCCACCCTCAGTACAGTAGTACAAAGCTGCAAACTGCAGTCAAAAGCAGATGGTCCCTGACTGCTTAACTGAACTGGATTACTAACATGCACTTAACTAACTTTTGGGTGTGAGATACTTTGCTTGATTGCTGGTACCATGGCCGTGTGACACCTGAATTTAGTCATCTCCTAGTAAAATACTTTCTGTGTTGCTTTCTGTGGATAGCAGCAAATTCAAGCCTTGTCCTCAGTGTAACAGATAGTGGGGTCTCTGGCTTTTTTATTTCTTTAATCAAACACAAATTGTATAACATTTGGTCTACACCCTTAAAAGTTTTTATATTTCTACTAATACTAGAGGAGATCTAGAAGTACAAAAATCATTCTTAGTAAGCTGGTGTTACAACTATTTGTACTGTCTTATAAAAGAGAATCTATGTGCCAAATGCTTCATTTTTAAAACCATAACAAATTGGCGGAAAATATATTTTAGTTGCATGAAATTTTAAGCAAATGTTTTTTAAGCTCAAAATACTACTCAATTTAGGCACAGTTACTTTTTTTTTTTGAACATAACTAATTTTTTCTTGCACAATGGCATAAGTTTGCCTTAATGCCACTGATGAAAAATCCATAAAACCAAAATAAAACCCTACAGATCCTCTTCTGCATCAGCTTCACTCTCTTTTGGACATCATACTGAACGCACGCAAAGCCACTAGGTTATCTGTAATTAGAAAGCAGAAAATAATACCCCATTTTAGAAATAGTCTACCCAAGTTTTTTTGGTGTCTGTAATTAACAACCACAAGTATGCCTCCTCAGTTTAAGTGTCCCACACAGCTACGGCTGTCTCTCCCATTTTGCAAAGTAAGCTAGAATTTCAGCTCTGCTCCATATATAGCATGCTTGACTACCGCTGAAAATTATGGTAGGAAACAGAGGGCATAAAAACATGGGATAAATGCTTTAAAAAAAAGGTCACAGTGTTTGGGTGGGCTTGGTACCATAAGTGGCTTTATTATTTATTGTCACAACAAAACCTATTTTTCTAGTGGTTCTGGAGAAGCTTGATAAGGACTCTCCTGCAAAGGATTCACAAGAGTGTCAGCAGGAGAGTTGAAATGTGCAGACTGGGTCTAGAGTCAGTGAAGTTGTTCTCATGCATCTCATCTTTCTCAATTCAACACCAAAGGGAGAGAATGCCCAGACAAAGAAAAAAATATGCCACTAGAAAAAAATCCTTAACATGTATCAGCATTAAAATATCTTTCCAGAGCAGTTAACTACCAAAGTAATCCTTACTTGCTCTGCCCTCTTTTTAAAGTAGTGTTATTTTTACAAAGCTATCCTTACAGAGAAGGCTAAAGAAATTACTATTTCTGCATCTCTGACCTAAACTGCTTCATGCTTCCAGAACAGCTGTATTTTTTATTATTTAGCACAGATAAACTAGAACTTCTTGAACAGATATGTTCAAGAAAATTTCTCAAAATACAAAAAAAAAACCCAACCCAACATATACTTTTATAGAGATACATACAAAAATACATCTCTCAAACTCAGAAAGTATTACTTTAATTCTTTCAAGAACTTTATTAAGCAGTATTCAAACAAAGAGATCCTTGCCATTGCACTGTTTTCCTAAGAAATAAATTTAACAGTTTGTGTTCAAATTCCAGATGTTGACCTGAAATTCTGTTTTAGATGTCAGTGTGACAACTAACCACTCAGCTCCAGAAACCAAAAATAATCTAAGTCCTTTGATTAAGGAAAAACTCCTGTCTCCTGTATAGAATGTCATTCAAATCTCCTGCATACATTAGAATTAGGTTTTCGCTTAATTGCAAACCAACGTGCTGATGCAACCCCTCATTTAAACAATTAACCTTCCAAATTAACATTTATAGGTTTAAGAATTTAACTCTAACTTAAGAGTTTACAGAACCTAGCAATCATTCTGCATATTTTTTGTTTGTTTTGGCTGTTTTGCATGTTGAGGGTTGTTCAGGTTATTTTTTATTGTTGTTTTAGGTTTGGGGTTTGGTTCCTTGGGTTTTTTTTAGTTTGGGTTGGTTTCGTGGGTTTTCTTCAAACTGCATCAGCATAATCTAAATTCTTACTCTAGGACATGTATCCCTCAGCTACTAAACAAATTTAATGGCTAGAGCTACATGAGCAAATCATTAACTTCAGTACAATATAATGCAGCCATACAGAATGCAGCATAGGATGAAAAAAATTTGCTCAAAAAGCTAATTAGATACCTGGGAGATTATTCTGTGCTCTGAGCTTCACTCATGACTGTACCTGAGCTAGCTAGAATAAAACTTTATTGTGCAAAAAGCTGCAGCCACTTAGTATTTTGCAGAAATAGAGAAGCTCTTAATTTTTCTCTCTCGTTAAATGCAGTGAGAAGAACTACTGTGCCTTGCAGGAATAAAACGCTATCAGAAGACACCAGTCTATGAGGGTCTTCTTCCTAGTTACTTCTCACTTTTAACTGGTCAAAATACTCACATAAAGAATTTTAACTGCAAAACCAATGTGCCAATGAGACTGTATCTGTGGACAGAAGCCAAGCAGGAAATGCCATTTTCACATTTGTAAACAAACTTAGTCTATGATGTGAAGATACTCAAAGAATTAGTCAGTCATATTAAACCCACCTAGATTATTTCCCTAGTATCAACATCACCTGATCAATTACCATTTTTAATTTAATGTTTCATAGCTTTCTTACAATAAGATCTGCTCAACATACTTTTCTGCTCATAGTTTTCAGCAACTCTGATCTGACAGATCTTTAAAGACTCAGAAGAAACACTAAGCCAACATGTAACATGGAACTTGTAGAGCAGAAGAATGGAAATTATTAATAACTTCTTGGTATCTCTTTTTTTTTTTTTTTTTTTAATTTAAACTGAGAGAAACTAAATTTTTGTATATCCTGATGTTTATATCCATGACTTATACAAGGGTAACAAAGTATACAGAAGGAGCAACTTCAAGATGAAGCATTCAGTGAAAGAGTTTGAAGTAAGTCCTGTATTTGTGACATTGCTTAACTATAATTAACTTAAAACCTAATCATACTAATCTCAGTTTTGATTAAATATGCCTTCCCTATCTCCAAGTATTTTATGATTGTATCCTTCTAATAGACAGACAGAAAACATTCCCAACCATTTAAACTTGTGTACTGTTAAACTGCTTTTGGTTTGTGCCAATTACCATTTTACAAAGAACAGGGGGCACAGTTCGGAGCGAACTGCGGGATTAGGCTTCCCAATAGATGACCTGGGTACAGTCACCCTTCCTAAAGGTACAAGAGTTGTTGGTATAGATGCAGGCCAGTTGGCTTCTGTTCCAGAAAATGATGCTGGTTTAACAGCTATCCAGAGGGTGCTCATGTGTTCTGCTCCACTGATGATCACAGCATTCAAACTTTGCTAATGCCAGTCTTCAAAAAGCTCAAAAGCCAAAGGCCACTAGAGAAATGGAACCTGAAGCTATCCCTTATGTACAATATCTAATGATATCCTGTATTTAAGTTAATGGATTCACATGAACACTACAAAGCAATGTTAACATACTTATTACATGTTAGCCATGCTCTGTTCCTTTTATGAGTATAATTCAGTACTTTGCTTTACACAGTTAAAATCCTATTCGTTCTCCTTAATGAATGTCTACCCAGCTGGAAATAGATCTGGTAATATTAAAAATAGCATCCTATAGCCATTAAACTTTATTGACACTATTTTATGCATACAGAGATAGTGCAACAAAATTAATTTTCTTCCAAATGCCTCTAATTTTTTTTTACTTGCTCCTTCAATATTCTTTATCAAAACAATTCCTTTTTCCTTATCACAGTAGAGAGGTAACACTTGAAAGATACATGGTTCCAAGGGAACACTACACAAGAAAGATAAGCATGTGAGTGTTACAAACCATGGGACTTGAAAACTCCCCAAATACAAAATAACCAGAGACTGGGAAAGTATTAGAAGAAAGTATCATCTCTGTGCCCTGCCTATGCTACTGGAGACAACATCTCAGGCTAGACAGATCTTTGTTTTAATAAAACACAGTCATGCATCTTTTTAAGTGAGCAAATTAGTTTAATCACCTTAAACTTTGTCTGTATTGTTATAGCAGAATTACTGTTATTCTGTAACACTTATGGCTTACTAACTCAAATACAGGTTAATGAAAGAGCAGTAAGATTCCTGGTAACAAATAACTACACACTGTAAACACAAGCAATAAGGTTCTCATGTATGAGGTTCAGACTGTCACATAACCCTTTACACCATTCTGGAACTCAGTTATGTACTGCAAAATATCCTCAACTGCAGAAGTTTAGAAAACACCTGTTGGTAGTCTTGCAAGTTGAACTAGTTGCTAAGTTTCTGATAATCAATTTATAAAATTCACTGTGGCTTGAAATCTTACTGTGTAGGGCCGACATGTAACACCCAGCATCTGCATGTGTAAGGATTGTAAATGCAACCACTCAACTTTTTTTTTATAACAGACACCATGACACCATGGAATTCATGACTTAAACCTTCCTTCAGTTCTGAACATCTGAACAGTTTCCAGGATGGGCTTCCATCTTCCCTAAACATTTCAATGAGACCTTTTTCAGGCTAAATGACCCATGGCATTTACACATCTGGAGTCTGCTCCAGATGTCTTAGCTGTCTAAATTTTGAGCACTAGAAGGAAAAGCAAAACCATAAGAAAAGAACCTTGAAACCAGGACAGCTCTCAATACTAAGCTAGAAGTTCTGATATCTTAAGGAAAGAGCAATCTGCTTGGCAAAAATTCTTTGGAGAAGGCGAGATAAGTGCTAGAAGTTTTCCTCAGTCTCACTTTTACAGCTGAAAATTAGTGTGGACACTTGCTGACCACATGCTGGTGCTACCATGATAGAATCCCATCCAGCCCAGTGATATTGTTCACCTGCCTATGCAACTGGAAGAAGTATTATGAGCTCTTTCCAACACCATTTTTTCAAACTAGAGTTCCCATCGTTCAGTTAACCTTTGAGGAGTGCAAATACTCAATGGAAATGCTCCATCCTTATATTTAAAAATCAAAAAGTAAACAGGAAGACATTTTTATTTTTCCCTCCTTGCCCACTAGAATAAAAACCGGGACAAGGAAGTTTCAGTATTGCCTTGGTCCCACAGAGCTTCTGCTTTAGATTCTGCTCCAGCAGTTGCTTCTGTAATTCTTTAGTTTTTCTCAATCGAAGTAACAGCATGGTGTTGACATGATTTATCTCACTTTTACTGTTCTGTGCTAATGGGATTTAGACGGTGCATGGGTTTTTCTTGTGGCACACTGAGATCTGCATCAACACAATGCTTTCTATTATTAATACACACCGATGTGCTCAACTCCTTATCAAATTCTTTGAGAAAATATTCTACTGCTGCTTAGCAGGCTATTTATATAGCCAATTGATCATTGAGAAATTTACAGCCTTCAGTTCTGCTCACAAATAAAAAGCTATCTTAAATTCCAAGTTCTCCTGAACACGTACCTAAAGGATATACAAATGGCTTTGTTATATAAATTCAGAGCACAAAAATCTAATTCTAACATTTTTCCTCTCATATAATATCCCAAAGTCTTAATTTATCATGCAATTTAAATTTTATTTCTGTACAATACAGTGTTGTACTTCTGAGTCATATACTGAGCGATGACCTCTGATCTCTCTTCCTTACCCCCTTGGCTTCCAGTTAACAGTTTATGAGCTGAAGATAGCATGAGGCTGATCCTCAAAATAATCTCATTAGTATGATTTATTTTCTTTAGTCATACTTTGAATCTCTATAACTTCCTGAGGAAATGGGTTTCATGACTTTATTACACTTCATGTGAAAAAATACTTCCTTTTAGCTTAGGAAAGGAAAAATGCTTAGAAATCTGTTAACTGTGTGTGCTCTATTTCTTACACTACAAAATACAGACAGTAATATAGGTGCTACATAAACTATCGCAATTTTCTAGACTTTTATCATTTTGTTCTCCTCCTTTTCTGACCATTATTGCCTTTTCAGGCTTAAGAATACTAAGAAAGCTAAAATACGACTGACTACCAAATTCACCCCTAATATATCTTTTTTCTGTGTCTACTTGAAAAGCATCAGAGCAGTCAGGGAACTATGTAATCAAAGCAGCTCCCGAGTTTGGAAATATTGGTGTTTAGTGCTCCCTGTTAAGAGATTCACTGCTAACAGTTTGGGCACAACTGCAGAAAACAGAAACCATGAAAACCCAGTGACTGAAAATAAAAGTTAAGTCTTGGAAAACAGAACTCAAGATGTCATGGCAAAGATATACTAAATTCCTTTGTGAAAATACCAGAATTACAGGTACAAATATCAAACACTAATACCATTTCCTACTTTTTGAACTGTAAAATTAAAACAAACTTAACATGGGAAAGACAACCTAAAAGTTAACAAAAAATCAATGCATGGAAGCTATTCAATGCTTCTACTATCATCTAGTCTACCTGCAAATATGACTGTTGTCCTTAATTTCTTATAAGCAAGGGATGAAAGAGCCACTCTGAGCCACTGAATAGTTAAGTGTTTACTTGAAGCAAGTTCTTAAATCTGATTTATCTGTCCTTGAACTGACAGTGTGGTATGATTCTCTTCAAAGACAGCAGGATGAGACATGTAGCTCAGGGGTTAAGTCAGAAGAACCTTTCAGCAAGCTGAAAAAGTTTGGAAGTTGCTTGACAAATCTCTTTTTTCAAAAAAATTCTTCAATGTTCTTTGTTGGCTGATAATCAGTCTGCTCCCCGTATCAAGGCCAGTCCATTTTGAAAAATATGACAAATATTCAGACACTGCAGTATAAGGAGTGCCTTCAAGAATAATTCTAATGGCTTTTTGCCAAAATAAAGTGCCAATCCAAAATTTAAGCTACATTGTCGAGTTTGTACATACTCAATGTCCTTTCCTTTAGATCACCGTTGGATGGAAAAAAGACATCAAGCAAACTGAAATAAACACTTTCTTCCCCACATCAGTCTCATAAGTGGAATTTGTTCAATAAGATTAAAAACTAGCAAGCTTCCTCTACCACCACCCAATTCCCACCA
Organism: Polioptila caerulea; assembly: GCA_013397295.1. Taxonomy (NCBI): domain Eukaryota; kingdom Metazoa; phylum Chordata; class Aves; order Passeriformes; family Certhiidae; genus Polioptila; species Polioptila caerulea. Next base: position 10,748 of record VYXF01005518.1, on the reverse strand, counting down.
AATCCCTCTACTTTCATCCCCAAAGAACTGCAAACACTAGATACCAGATATGAATACAGACAATGCCTCTCCCCTGCCTTGAAAATACAGAGCCACTGTTCTGGACAATATTATTAAATAGAATCTGACTTGGCCCCAAGCTCTGCCAACTCTGTAAACCCAGCTGATAAAAAGCAACTTAATTAAACTCCTATCAATTCGTTAGTCAAGTAAACTAGCTTTGTGCCAAAAGAGTAGAGAGACAACACATGCAGACAACTAATTCTGCCATGGTAGTACCATCACAAAATATGCATAAACAGGTTTATTCTCATTTACTGTTATCCATCACTCAGATAATAAATTACCAAACTCAGACTCATTCTGTAGGACAACTAGAGACACTTCTAAAATACCATAACACACAGTGAACTTTAATATACTTAAGCAAAAAAAAATGCACAATGATACATAAATTAATATTCTGCACACATACCAAATGGTCAAAAGTGAAACTACAAGGTCTTGGAAAGAAAGTATTCAGTTCTTCACTTTTAGAAAATCTGCTTCACTACCTTAACTATGTGCTTTGTTAAAAGCAAAGCCAAGGGAAGCATTGCTACATTTCAACCTGTAGAGCTGGTTCTTTAGCCACAAACCATGTAATTTAAAAACTGACTTTCTAGAGAAGAAAAAATAGTCAGAACAGCTTGTTCACCCAAACCCTAAAGAGTAAAGTGGCTTCATGAGTCTCTACTACCCACATTCACAATTCTGGGAAGCCAGAGAACACACCAAATGACTACTGGATAAATCAGACATAATTCTCACCTTTTATTCTCAGTTACAAGCTTTTTTTTCCTTTAAGACATTGATCAAATATGTCTTCATTTACCTACATGCAACCTGTAGACAAATTTTGCACCAGATTCCTCCTCAATTTACCTCAAGATGCTTAACTGCAAAATATCAATGCTCTCTCTTTATCAAAGACATAAATGAATAAGATAGCTACATGGACATCCAAGCAAAATGTTAAAATTCAGCACTAGAATTTTACTGAAAATGTTCTATTACAAGAAATTACATTTCTTCTGCACACATGACACTGGAAAAATTCTCACACTGCTCACCAATGTGAGCATTATTTATTAAATAAGTCAACAGTTTGCTTTATTCATATGAGGCTTTTCTAAAGCTGCATCAATGCTTTCTCTGGCAGAAGCCTTCCAAAGAAGAAGGCACTGCTTACCAAATTCTAGATGGGCACCTCTAAACTCTCAAAGTAACTAACAAAACCGGCACACACGGCAATATCACACCATACACCCCCAGTGAAACTAGCAAAAGATAATGTCATTTAAGGCTTAAAGGTGTTACAGTCCCACTGACCACAAAACAGAGTGTGTGTGTGTGTGCTCACATGAGGCAGACCTCCATTTTATACAAGGGCATTCTTACTTTTTCTAGGTGGTATAGATTTTAAGACTTAGGCACAGCTTTAGGTAGGCTGGATGGAAGTGGGAATATAAGAGAGAAATTATTCATCAAATATATAAAAATAATTTCACTTAAGTAGCAGACACAACTATATACATCATTGGTGACATATTTTTGTCCGAACAAGAACACCTACGTCAACTGTGACAATGTTGCTTCTCTTCTCTTTCCTGGCATTTGATTTTACTTAGTATATAAAAATAACAGAAATCCACCTTACCTTTTTCTTCGTCTATTCGAAAAACTCCTATACCCGATCCATCTCTGATGGAATATCTGATCTCCCCATCTCTTCCTGCATCTTCATCATAAGCAGATACTGTCATTACTGAGGAGCCAACAGGAGCATCTTCTTTTATAAAGCCTTTATCTGCAAATATGGAGAACCGTGGAGGGTGCAAGTTTTCATTCACATCAACTATCTCAACCTCCACGTAACACGTAGAGGACAATGAAATGGGTTTTCCTTTGTCCTTGGCCCGCACAGTCAAGTTATAAAGTTGTTTCTTTTCATAATCCAGTCTTTGTACAATACGTATTGCTCCACTTATTTTGTCAACGTCAAAGGTGCCATCTCCACTGTCCAAAAGACTGTACCGTACTTGACTTGACTGGCCTAAATCAGGATCATAGGCTTCTAGCCACGTAATTATAGTTCCCTCAGGAAGATCTTCTCGAATTTTCACATGATAATTTGAAGGAATAAACTTAGGAGGATTGTCATTAACATCTTCTACAGCCACTTTCAAAATAACTGTTGAAAATAATTGAGGTTCTTCAGTAGATTGGTCCCTAGCCTCAATTTTCAACAAATAAATGTGCTGTTCCTCCCGATCCAGGAACCCTACAACTTTCACAACTCCTGTCACAGAATTAATAGTAAACTTGTCGGTATCTGTAAGAAGAGAGTATTTCACTTCTCCATTAGCCCCCAAATCTTTATCAGTAGCTCCAATTTGGATTATTTCACTGTTGGGCTCTTGGTTTTCACTTACTTCAACAAAATAGCTGTCTTGGAGGAACTCTGGTGGGTTGTCATTAGCATCCAAAATTTTTATATCTAAAAGGGTCCAGGCAGACTTCTGAGGTATGCCAAGATCATAGACAGTAATATTGAGGGTATATTTGTCTTTTAGTTCTCGGTCAAGGGGAGATAGAATTTTCAGCACTCCTTTTTCCATATCAACAATAAAACTACTGTCATCATTACCTGCAGAAATAACATACACCAGCTTTCCATTGAAGCCAGTATCAAGATCAGTAGCATTCATAGTTATTATGCTGGAGCCCACAGGTTGGTCTTCTTTTATCTCAATGCTACTGGGGAGAGTATTTCTAAATTGAGGTGCATGCAGATTCACAGAGTGAGTATCAAAGAAAACATCCTCAACTTCTCCACGATTGTGCAACTTATTTGCTTGTAAGAGTTTCTCTGCGAGCATTTTGGCAACACCAGTTTCTTCACACTGCAAGCTGACTGGCTTGCGACTACTAGCTACAGTTATGTTGATATACAATGGTTTTGCAAAGTTCTCTCCATCTGTAGCTGTAATTTTCAAACTGTAAAAAGACATTTTAGCACCTAGACCATCTATTAGAGACTGTTTGAGAGAAAGCACTCCAGAATTTGGGTTTAGGCTAAATAAATCCAGTTCATTTCCAGATTCAATTTGGTATCTCACCAACTGGAGCTCATCAGCATCAATAGCAGATACAGTTGTTATTTGTTCTCCAACACCAAGATCCCTGGGAATTATTCCCTCACAATTTATTTTCTCAAAGAGAGGTACATTGTCATTCAAGTTACTTAAAATAATAGTAACAGGAACTTCAACTTCTCGGCGATATGGTACACCCCAATCAGAAGCTCGAATCCTTAAATTGTAAACCCTTGGCATTAATTCATAATCCAAGTCTTCTGAGGTACTAATAATCCCACTGAAATGGTTAATCACAAATGGCAAAGGATTTAGATTTGCAATGCTATAGGTCACATAACCATTTTCCCCTTCATCAGGGTCTTTTGCACTTACTCGCATGATACTCGTACCTACTGGCACATTTTCATCAAAGGAGGCTTTATAGGATGTCTGAGTAAATTCAGGAGGATTGCTATTCATGCCTAGCACCTTAATTAATACTTTTGCAGAAGCTCTTCTGTCACTTGTCACAACTTCAAGTTCAAAATGGGATGCATATTGTGCTTTTATGGGTTCTAACGTGGTAATAAGACCAGTGTGAGTGTTTAAATTGAATTTTATTTTTCCTGGTGTGTTTTTAAATACATATTTTAAATGTGGGTAACTAGGCACAGCTTTCACCATTATCACAGGTGTGTTTGGAGGAGCAAATTCACTTATTTCAGCTCTATATATCTCTTTTTCAAATCTGACAGGACCAGACTTAAATTGTGGTGATGTCACTCGAACAACTTTCACAGAAGAAAATTGTGGGGGATTCCCTTTATCTTTAGCTTGAAGGGTAAGGTTGTATCCAAAAGGGTGACTCTCCCAGTCAATGGGACCAATGGCTTTTATTCTGTATTCTTTGCCGCCAGGAACAGACCTCACTGTTTTGAACTGTTGAAGCGCATCTCCTGCAACAATATTTAATGATGCTATTTCCCCATTTGAGCCCTGGTCATTGTCCTCGACGGTTACAATCGCATACGTTGGGTCTGTGTCCGATTCCGAGGGAGTCAATGGAACAGCTGTAATAACAGGGGCATGTTCATTTGCTTGTTCTACATGAACAGTTAGTTTTGCCATACTGCTTATGCCACTGCTACCATACAGCTTCAGCCCACGGTCCACTGCAAGAATTTCCATCTCATAACGCTTAGTGTCCGAGTAGTCAAGTCTACCAGTTAGAACTACCACTCCACTAGTTGGATGTATAGCAAACACATCTGTTCTTTCTTTAAAGCTATAGTAGAATTCTCCATTTGTTCCTATATCTGCATCTGTTGCACTGACTCTTGCGATGCTGGTCCTTATTGCTGTGTTTTCAGGCAAAGAAACACTGTAAGATGTTGGAGAAAACAAAGGCCGCAAGTCATTTGTATCCAGTACCTGTATCCTGACCTTCGTGCGTGTTTCAGCATTTGTATTTTTTTCGACTGCTTTAACAGTCAGCATATAATGGTCCTTCACCTCTCTGTTAAGGATAGCTGTGTTTCCTCCCTTGGTCCGTATTCTCAAAAAGCAAAAGTTTCCAAGAACATACTCTTCAGCTTTGAACAAATTCTCACTGTCACCAGAAATAATTTTGTATCTTAAGTCCCACAATGGATTTGTAATGTAAATGCCCATTTTCACTGGATGCCCAACGTAAGTCTTGGCTGCAGAATTCTCATACACAGTGGCATTATACTGTACTTGTGTAAATTGCATTGATGGAGCATGATGTGGCCTTTGATTTCCTTCACAGTTTCCAAAATGCTGCATCAGCAGCATCAGCAGCAACAGCATAGTCAAGTATCTTCCCATGGCAGCAATGACAAAGAAACCCTGAAACAAGAAAGAGACGTAGTAAGACTTATGACTGTTCAAACATTTATCAAATAAACATTGATTCTTAGTTCAAAATTCATACTTGAATGAAAACTGCAGGTTACACGTTTAGACTATATCCTTTTCTTGCAAAAAGTGTCAAAATTACTTGCAGTAATAGAAACACAGATAAATTAAAAACTAAAAAAAAGCCAAGAATCCACTACATCAAAAGTCTAAGAATTACTAATACAACGCAAGAGGAAGATAGAGTTAAATAAACTCAAATGAACATTCCCATGAAGCATCATGCTAGAAAAAATATGTCAATGCTGTCTGCTATGAGCAAACAAACCAGGTCTGAACTAATCTGGAGTAGTGAACCTTCACTTCAGTTCCCTACTTCACACATGACAATGATGTCTAGCAGAAAATTCTCCTCCCTCATTTCACTTAGATTGTAAAATGGCTGATGTCCAACTACGTGGAAGTAAACTGCAAGAGTTGGCTTGATAGTATCATAAATTCTTTACGGTATCCTATGTCCACTTGTTCCAAGAACTACAAATATTATAAACAGAGAATAATTTTGTATTATATTCCCTCCAGCATTGGCTACCCCTTTAAGAGTAGTGCTTACCATAAAAAAAAATAAAAAATAGCAAGCACCACTAAGGTGTAAAGCCCATAAAGAATAAGACGTACTCCTTTATTCCCCTCTCAGAATGGATCTGAAACAAATCAGTATCAAGAGCTAGGAGAACAAGAATCTATCAGAATCACTGGAGTGATTTCAGTCAGGTTTCTCCAACACACTCCAGAAATGTCAGAGAAAGAGCCTGGAACAGCAAGATAGTCACAGAGGCACTCCTTCACTGGATTTGCCTTTAGACGTCAGTATAATATTTTCATACCTAAATCTAGGCAAAATTGCAGTAGAAAGAAAGGCAGAAACCTCAGGAACAAGACATCTGGGACCACTTTCTTCATCTGGGTATACAGTAACTGTTTTTACTCCAAGTTTCACAGTATAATGAATCAAAGCTTCAGAAGGCTCCCTCTGAAGCAAGCCCATGCTTTCAACAAGATATTGGGGGAAAAAATTCTTTCCAGCAAGTAGAGAGCAATCTAACATTGTCTTGATTACTTTGATTAAGTAGTACACATTCATTTCTTTCTCCTTTCCCTATTTATCCCTAATTTTTTTCCCTTACCTCTCCGAATTCTGAGTTTTCTTCCCTGGTCAATCTGCTATACAAATCAAACTAATTATTCTTTAATTATTCTTTTATTGCTACTTACCTTTTTCTCCCCACATTTTAGCCCTAGTTTGCCCTTATCCTATTCTTTGGATGTCAGTCTCTCCTAAGTACCTATCTTCATGCTAGTTCTGTTCATCTCCACTAAAACAATATCACATGTTGTCTCCTTCCTCCACTCACATTTTCTCTTACAGTAATTTCTTCCCTACTTCCTACCTGTTCAGGCAGGTATGTGAAAGATCACGCTTGCTGATATTCCACAGACTGACTCTGCCCACTGGCAAACATCAGAGCAAATTAATCTACTTCTGTCAACATTTCACTTCAAAACCTCAGAAAGAATTCAGTCACAGATATCAGTAAGTCAATGATTTTGACAGGAGTTTAAGACTCAGATTCACACAAACTATAGGAAGTATTGCAGAGGAGTAATGAAAAGGAATATCCTTTCTCTATCCTTTTGAAAGGAGAAAAAAACAAGTGTGTCTGTCTTCCAAATCTAGCAATTAAGTTGCACAAATACAACTATAAACATAGCAAACAAAAAATGAATAAGCAAATAATAAAAAGCATTAACACTCATTGAAGTAAGTCACTAGCTGAAACCAATACTTACAAGGTCTTAACAATGAATGAAGAAAAGGTTGAGAGGGCAAATGAGTGAGGTTGGAACAGTCACCATTTCAATGACTTAATATTATTCCTCCCCTATCTACTTCCCTTCTCAGGCTATGATATGTCCTGGGAATACAGAGTCACTTGGGTCTCCAGGGCTTCATGTCCCAGCAAACTGCCAAGTTAACAAATATTTGCTTAAAACAAAAAAAACTCCAAACAAACAAAACCAAGTCTCACACACAACCAAATCTTTGCAATAAATAACTGACATCACTAATTCCAAAACTGAAAATTTTAAGATGTCACAAGACTGGCCTAAAAGGTAATGATAAAAAGACTGTGTAAAACATCATATTTAAGCAATCAACAAATCCAGCTTCTCCTCAACCTTGTTGGAATTTTGGAAGCCATTTATTACCAATGATCTATTAGTCAATGATCAAATTGTATGTTGATCTGATCAGATACTTCCCTCTTTTCTCCCTCAGTGAAACTAGGATTTTTTATCATTATTATTTTTAATTTAGACTGAAGTCCAAACCACAGCTTTACTTCTGATGCTGTAGCACCTGCTAACTCACAGCCCATGCTTGGCAAAAGGCTATTAGAAGTGGCGGATTTATAATGCAAAATGTGTTTTTAATGTAAAATCAGTGTATCTGTTTGTATCTTTCATCATTTGCTTCTCACATCTCAGGCACATTAGACGGGAAGTGTACCACCCTAGGATGCATTAAACTGCATTAAGATATCCAAACTTCTCATTAATATTCTAAGGTGAACACGTGTAGGTTTTACTACTACTGTAAATATTCTTCTATGCCATAATACCTTAAACACTTTTTGCTGCTCTTCTGTAACAACCTCAAGTCTGCTCAGAACCAGCAACAGGCAGCTCATTACAAACAATAACACAACCACCAGTAAGAGAATCCACTCTCAGCAGTAACCCCTACAACTTGCTGAGTCACAATAAGAACACAGAAGTATCTCTCAACTGAACACTTTACCATGTAAAATAAAAACATGTTAGCAATTTCTTTTACATGACACTATTTCCATCTTGTCATAATTTACATAGCTACTATAAGTTAAAAAACGTTGACTAGGATTATCCAAAAATCAACATAGTATATCCTTGGAGAATATCTAAAGTATTAAGCAACTCCAGTTATAAAGACCATTAACTACTAAGAGAAAGTATGAAAGCATTAAGATAAAGTGATAATGTGTTAGATATAAACTCAGATGGCTCCTTACAGTGTGCCAAAATGACTGAATTTCTGAAACATTTTAGCCAAAGGCTATACTTTAAACTCCTAAATTTTTATTATCTTTGGAATATGACCAGTTTAGGATTTTCTGTATCCATTTTCAATACATAAGGCAACTGTTTGCTTAACAAAACATCATAGCCCTAAATTCCTTAGAGGTGCACACCATATTATTTCCTGAAAAGCTACTTTCAAACAAACTTTGATTTCCTATCTGGAAATTATTATTCAGACGTTTTTTATTTATATGCATATCCAGGTCATTTTTATTTATATGCAAATTCAGCAAAGGGATATGTAAGACAGTTTTACTACGCCGTTGCGATGTTATCAAAACTATTAACGCATCAAATCATTAACATAATTTGTACATGGAAAAAAATATTAATGAAACTTAGAAATATGAACTATCTTCATATTAAAGGTCTAAGTATAATTTTGGAGCAAGCAGAGCTCAAAGTGATAACTTACAAATTAAGATGACTGGATAAGATAGCAGTCACACAAAAGATGTTTCTCCTAGCAGGAAGTTTACAGTATTTAGATTTCAAAGTTTATAGTTTGAGATTTGAAAGTTTTAAGCATAAAATATAGAAGTTAGTAAACTGCAATTTCAATGCCAAGTAAGTAAAAAAAAAGACAAAACCAAGCTTATCATAGATACATTGAACCAAGCTTACCACATATCTATGGGGAGCACACACTGAGATATTTACTCCCCCAGCAACAGAAGTCACAGGTAGAAAAAGGAACTAAATCACACCCAAGTAAGTCTTAGTCTCACTTTTCTACATGCAAACTCTACCAGTTAAGCCCAGAATAACCTACCTACCAAGCAAAACATAACTATTTACCTTAAGGGTCAGTTTTGACCAGTTCACTCAACAGATTCTGTCTGACTGTGAACGCACTGTGCAACTAAACAGTCATGACAGGATTTCTAGAGTTGCAGTCTATGATAAATCGTGAGACTTTGCAAGCTGCACTAATTGTGGTTACACCTACCCTTTCAATTGTTTAAAAGCAATTATTTATATAGTCTGATAGAAAAAAAGAAAAAAAAAGAAAAAAAAGAAATACCAAGTTTAGCTGTTTCAACACACCTAACTTTCCAATCAAACAAATTAACGTGTCTTTTGCTTTTAAGAGAGGGAAGGTGTCTGTTTTGGTATTCAGAAAATTTACACATGATGAGAGTGTATGGTAGTGTTACTCCAGTAAAGCTGGTAAGTTATTCAAAAAATGTACATTGTCACAGAGATTAACATAACAGTTTCAACTTGTGACCAAAGTCCAGTAAGTTCTATGTTTGTATTCCCCACATCATGAGTTAATCTCATGAGATACTTTGATTTATGTTTTCGAGATATTAGCTGTTAAAAGGAAAATGCAGCAGCTATATTTCAACAGCACGCAAATATGCTGAAACCAGAATAAAACAAAGATTCACACAGAGAATTTCGACTGTTTATCTATAGGCAGTTACTTACTGGTATATCTAATATGAACTCATCAGCTGTGCAAGGAAAAGCATACCTCCAATCACTGTGAATAAGAGTTTGATTGAAATTTAGCATGGCACCCTAAAATTTATGATAACAAAAACAGATCTACTGATTTTTAATTCAGTTTCAAACTTTAAAAAAAACCCAAACAAAAACCCAAGAAATCTTTGAGAGTTTAAAACATTTTACACTTATTTACTTGAACTGATAGCAGAGTTAATTTAGCCATACAAAATTCTTTAGCATGATTAAAAAAAACCAGACTATCCTTCAGGGATGACTACTAAGCTTCTCCTTTCAGTCTCCTAAATGAGATTTCAGGATTTCACAGTGAATAAAACAAAAACTTTAAATATAGTTTACAACATGCAAGTAAGATATTTACTCACTGAATAGCTGAATTATTTCCACACTGTTAGAAAAGCAAATAGGAAATACACACCTATTATACAACATTCTTTCCGTTTACAGAGAGACAGCAGAGGTGGTAAAGGAATAGAGGTATTTTCTATGCCACTCCCAAGAAACAACTTGTATGAAAGTATTTAAACCGCAGGAAAACCTGCTGCTAGAAGGCAGCATTTCTTTAACTTATTAATGCGTTTCCGAAAAAAAACCAAAAAAACCCAAAATCAGTTTACAAAAGGGGGATACTATCAGCGGTAAAACACCGCGTCACTAACTGACGAACGATATTAAAAAGTGCATCTTTCAAACATAACTTTGTTCTGCTTCAACTACCCTAAAGAAGAATACAAGAAGTAGCAGAAGCAGACGGATGAGCCCAGCCGGGCTCTTCCGGGGAGCCGCTGCCAAACGTCGGGTCCTGGCGGGCAATGCCCTTTACCTTTCGGAGCAATCCGGCGAGGAACGCAACGAGGGACGCGGTGTGGAAGTGCGAACAAAGGAAGAAATTCATCCTAAGGTACTTCTCACCCACCGCGAACCGCCCCTGCCGGCTCACTCGGGAATGAAGTTTGCGATGGCCCATCAGACGCACTCAGACACCTTGCCTCAGGGAAAAGCACCACCGCCGGCTCTTTTCCTCTGCCCAACTTAGGCAGAGCCTGCCCGCTGAAGGGCTGCGGGCTCTCCGGGGAGCGCGGCCCCGGCCAGCCC